>JAQJVL010000384.1:365594-520594 GCA_035578905.1 Stictocephala bisonia | reverse complement strand
GAAAAATATGATAAGAAGAATTTTAAAATTAGGCTGGTCACAGTCGTGTCGAAGAATTTTCCTACAGACCAAAATTATGACAGTACCCTCAATTTATATATTCTCGGTGCTTTTAATAGTTTTTAAAAATATCAAACTTTTCTCCAAAGTGAAAGAATCCCAAAAAATAACTAGATTGGGCAAATTATTATTTTATCCCATTCACTATACAACCAAATTTGAAAAAGGGGCTCTTTATACGGGTATGCTGCTTTTTAACAAGTTTCCAAAAGGGCTAAAATTATGTCATAGGGAACAACAATTTAAACGAAAGCTGAACATATTTTTAATAAACAATGAATTTTATTCTGCCAGAGATTTCTTTGAGTTTGGGGTTCGTTAACACTATATTTATTAATTTAGACTTAATTTCGTTTTTAAGTTAGTTTAAAGATTCACATTTAATGACAAAACATTATTTTTGTATCAAATATCTTTGTATGCAAATCAGTATGTTAATAAAGAATTTGAATAAATCGATTGCCAGAATCTGACTGAGGAATGGGAATGCCAATGAAATAGTCTTGCTGTAAATCAAAGGTCCACGTGGCCACCATTTTCTTATCGGTCAGCACCCTTGAAACAGTGACAGTCTAGGTGGAGCCTCACTCTCAACTCTCGCTGAATAGAAGATAGGTAAGTGTTATTGTATGGCCCACGAGAGATAGGTCGCTAACACATATGTGTTTAGTAGTATCACCGATGTTTTGCAGGCACTTCCACTGTAATAACTTTTTTACATTAGTTATTAGTATTGCTACTGGATAGCAACTGAACTAAGTTTGTGACTATTAATATTAATTTATTAGTGAGAAAACATATTTAATCTAAAATACTGTATTTGTAAGTCTTTAAAACAATTAATTTAAAATAACTGTAACAACGTTTCTTCAGTTAAACGTCAGTCCCAAAAATAATAATTAAAAAAATTTTGTACAACCACGTTTGTATGCAAGGGTTATTAAAAATTAACACAGTATGTTTTTTGTACTGAAGGATCAAGCTTTGCTCGCTGGAAGTTTACAAATTTGGGACAGGGCTGCAACTTTGTTTTTTAATAAGCCTGCTAGGTGGAGAATCAGTTGTAAGGTATATTTAGTTATAGTATGTTGGCAATTTATATTCAGCTGAATGATAGCAGCTACCCATAATTGGAATTGGGAAACACACAACACATATATTTTTTGAGTATTTTTGCAGCAATTTTTTAAATGGATATATTCCCCATTCCAATTGACTGTTACTTTGTGAGGCGAACTTATTCAGACAGAGAAAGAGAGAGAGAATATGTACAATGCAAGGTGAACATTATTGATAAAAACTGACAGTCAAGGCCAGAATACGAAACTGCGTTATCTCTAATGCCTTAGTTGCTCGGCATTTGGAAACTAATTTACCAATGTTAGTTTTTTGACTCACCATTTCCCTGTAACCATCATTTCCCAAAAAACCTGTTATTTAAAATAGTTTTAAAAAATTTTATAAGACAGCTAATGGTTGATTGGTTTCTAGTTAAATAAATAGTCGGCTGGATTTTGGCCTGGAGACAACCTGTATACATAGTGGGCTGGCTTTTGGTCTGGAGACACCCTGTATACATAGTGGGCTGGCTTTTGGTCTGGAGACACCCTGTATACATAGTGGGTTGGCTTTTGGTCTGGAAACACCTTGTATAAATAGTGGGCTGGCTTTTGGTCTGGAGACACCCTGTATACATAGTGGGCTGGCTTTTGGTCTGGAGACACCCTGTATACATAGTGGGCTGGATTTTGGTCTGAAGAACCCTATATACATAGTGGGCTGGCTTTTGCTCTGGAGACACCCTGTATACATATTGGGCTGGCTTTTGGTCTGGAGACACCCTGTATACATAGTAGGTTGGCTTTTGGTCTGGAAACACCTTGTATACATAGTGGGCTGGCTTTTGGTCTGGAGACACCTTGCATACATAGGGATTTGACTAAACGAAAACACATTTTGTACTAAAATTGGCAGTAGTAAAAATATGGAAATCATATCTATATGTTGTATTTAAATACGAGTATAAAATAAATATCAAACAAAGTTTGGAAAATACAGTCTATTTAAATATTCATCAAAATGTACTAACTCAGCATGCTCAAATTGTCAAAAAATACGTATACATTTAAAATATATCCAAGAAAAAGATGTTTCAGAATTGCTAGAATGTTATTTTAATAAAAGACAACATTGAAGGTTATTATTATAAGTTTAAGTATATTTTTAAGTTATTTTCTTGATAAAAATATTTAACTGTAAATAATTAGTCATGATTTGACAAAAAGGAAAAAAAACGGGTTTTCAAGAAACAGTCAACCAAGAACCAACAGATCTTTCAGTGGAAGAGAACAACCACTTTAATCCATGACTCGTTCTTAAAATGGTGGAACACAAGCAATTCTATTAAAACATCGATCCCCGTGAGCATTACACAGACAACTCAGGAACAAGAATTACATCTTAGCCACATTGTCCTGTCCCTTGTTGCCATTAACAAAACGAAGAAATATCAGAAAATGTTTTGAGTTCATTACTTTGATTCCCAGAAATGGTTTGGACATTACATTTAATGCCTTAAGTGAATGAGTCCTTAAGATAGTCCTAGAGTTAGGAAGGAGAAATGAGTATATTCATTATAAACATAAGGGCCAATGGTAGTAAGAAAAATAGCGGTGTAAAATATTGACAGATTTTCTGCCACTACATCGTTTTTATCAACACACGAAGCAGCTGTTTATATTTAGGCTGGCGTTAATATTTCGTATTTTACGTGTGAATTATAAACCATCAATTTAATTATACTTAAACAGTTGTTACAAACAACACACCTATTTATTATCTGGTACTACTTTAAACTAACTGAAATTTGCGAGGGACTGTATGATGCACTAAAAAAGGATGTACAACATTCTATTAGAAACTGTCTTTTAAAGAAATCTTTTATGTAAGATCAAAATTGACAGTAGATAAAAATGTTATCCTCCTTTTAACAACCCTACAGTGCAGCCCATATTGTAATGAAAACGTGCTCACATACAGAGATCAAAGGTCGAGTTATCACGAGCGCAGCGAGTGGACAAAGCCGAGGTGGCATGGTCGTAATATTTGACGGGCTGTCAGCAATTTTAACACTTAAAAATCATAAAATAACTTATCTTCAATCGGTAAATTCTGACGTGGGAGTATATACTTTTTTTTATACTGTTATGCATGCATTCATTTACTTTAAAAGAACCTAACTGATACTTTTGTGACTCTTATATTTCCACTTTGAAAATGGCAAAGATGGGCATCTAGTGAAACATTTAAATATTAATTTACATTTTTAGTGGTTGTTTATTGGTGAAGTCTGCACCTTATAGGTGTTAATTAGGAGTTATTGCCTTTAATTCCTCTGTAAAAAAAATTACTGAATACGAGGATTCTGCTATTTTCTGTTTTTACTTTAACAATGAGTGTAGTAATGATTTATTTATTCTTAAGACGCCGATCGTCAATATGTGGGCGAATATGGAGTGTGGATGAACGAGTGTAGTCAATGTTACTGTCTGAGTTTAACTGTTCCTCAGAATTGCCCAACAGCCAGGGAAACTAAGGGACCTACAGGTTTACGTGGAATCCGAACCACGTAGTGTTGGTCTAATTTTCAGCTGACAAGTCTGACCCTCAGTTCTCTTCCCTACACAACATATGAATCTTGACTACCATCCGACACGGACACTCCAGACATCTCTAGTAGTGTCCATGTCGATGACAACCATTGATCGGACGCCGTGTTGGTATTAAGAGAACCGAAGATGGAACCTATCACCTACAATCTCCCAAACACTTTGTCCCCAAGTAGTTGGGTTACAGCACTGCACCACCAGTGCCGACAAACAGAGTATCATTGGATTAATAATTTTTAATCTCTCCAATATGCGTTAGCATAGATAAAATACTGAGATCGTTAAAAAAAATTTGTCTAAAAATCCATTTCAGGGTCCCTTGAACCCAACAAAACTAATTATTTCGGAGAACCATATTGATGGCTGTCCGTTTTTGTGACTGTGTGTGTATTTGTTCTTCACTGGAGACTAAATGGATGGATAAATTTTTATGAAATTTGATATGTAGGTGTATTTAGCCAATATGTCCAGACAGTTTTTTCACCTTTTTGAATTTAATTTTTTTTTAGTTTTATAGGCAAAAAACTTACAAAATGGAATTTTCTCAAAAAGATGCTCTAAAGATTTTGGTTAAATTTTTAGGGAACATGCGAATAACAATTTAAGATATTTTACTAAAGACTGCATATCTCTAATTTGACTGGTTTTTGAGTTTTGGAAAAAACATAAATGGGAATCAAGCTGGTAATTTTCAAAATTTTGATTTTGTAGTGTTTAATATGGGGGAAGAATTGAGTGAATTCCTTGGAACCATTTATTTATATTCCAGTCTATGACTGGACATGTTCAATTTATTTCATATGTCATTTAATCCATGTGCCCGGCTCGTCCTCAGTAAGCCAGACCGAATTCTGACAGATTAAGATGGATTACTGTCATATTTCAGCCAAGCCCATCAACAGATTGGCGGGTAGAAAACGGCTGGAGGAAGGAAGCAAAAATAGGTCAAAGTGACAGCTATTACTTTGTGTAGGCACATCCATGCGTGGTTTGGTTACGTTTCTTATATGTATACCTAAATAATAAATAGCATCATTTCGATGAAGTGTTACATCTTTATTGGAGACATTTTTACATACTTATTTGACAGTTAAATACTTTATATTTCCTGTGATTGTTCATAAATAGTTAAATTATGAATATACTTCTAGGATTTTTGAAAATAATAACAAAACAACATTTCCTAGAGACAGATGGAGAGGGAGAGGAGGAGAAAGAGAGAGAGAGAGAGAGAGAGAGAGAGAGAGAGAGAGAGAGAGAGAGAGAGAGAGAGAGAGAGAGAGAGAGAGAGAGAGAGAGAGAGAGAACATCATATTTATTAAAAATTATTTTTAAAAAATCAATAAATGCATAGAATCTGTGGTAATCGTAAAGGCAAAGAACAAAAATATTAGTAATCTATTTTATAAAATAAACTATGGTTCAAAAATGAGTCTTTATATGTTATATCTTTTTTGCTGTGTTAATATTCGCTATTAATCACATCTTTATAGTAATTTAATACAATAATAATTTATCTTTTCAGCTCAAAATAATTTCAAACTACAGACCTATTAGTAATTAAATTTATATTAGCTAATAAAGGGGATTTTAGGACTATATTGTGCGTGCTTTCCACATATATTGCCAAAACACCAATATATGCTATACAAAACATAGTTTTTGTATGTAATATACCCATTTAAAATGATTGACATTGTGTTATTTTAATGCACTCAGACTACATTGACTTTTATAAATCAGTAAATTTGAAAATTGTTAAGATAATTATCATTGCAGCGATGAATATGCACAATCTCTAAGCAGATTATGGGATAATTACTCAAAATCTGAAGAGAGAAAATGAGGGAAGCACTTAACCAACAAAGACGCATTAGCCTTAGT
Organism: Stictocephala bisonia; assembly: GCA_035578905.1. Classification (NCBI taxonomy): domain Eukaryota; kingdom Metazoa; phylum Arthropoda; class Insecta; order Hemiptera; family Membracidae; genus Stictocephala; species Stictocephala bisonia. The sequence continues at coordinate 514,982 of JAQJVL010000384.1, read as the reverse complement.
CCAAACACCCCCCCCCCGGCCCCAATTACCCATTACTGGCGGAGTTTTCCCTTGTCCATGCTACTAAACTGTTCATTTTATAAATTAACTGTAGTTTGCTATGTTTGTTTTTCTTTTACAATAAGACACAACCACTCTATGTTCTAAATTTGTCGGTCTTAAAGTAGCATCATTTATCCTTGTGTATTGCCTTGCCTTGGAGAAAAGATCGTGAGGTTTTGGAAGCATATTTTTAACACCTGATATTCTGATATTCTTATTTGTGAGACGGCTACGCAACCTTGTCCATATTTTAAGGCGAATGTGAATTAATACATGCGTGTAGGATGAGTGTGGATGACCTGTCATTTGGTTACTATCTGAGTTTGACTGTTTTTTAATAAGTAAAAATTTATAAATCATAGTCTTAACTTGTCATTGATTAAATTTTATGTCATGAAATAGTTATAGCCAAGAAATTATAGTCATTATTAGGAATGAAGTCATTGTTACTAACTAAGGTCGACAGTTCCTCAGAGAGAGATATATTTATTAATAGCCCAATAGCCAAGGTTACTATGCGATCTACAGATTTACGTGGAATCCGAACCACGTAGTGTTGGTATAATTTTCAGCTTATTGACAAGCCTAATACTATGTTCTCTTGCCTACACAATATCCAGACATTTACTACCACCCAACATGAACTCCCCAGATTTCTGTAGTAGTGTACACAACGATTGTTATGAGGACAGAGCGTGGAGCCAATCTCCTACAATATCCGCAACATTATCCCCAAGTAGCTGGGTTACAACACTGCGTCTCTAGTCATGACAATTAAGAATACGATCTCTTTCAATAATAATTGTATAGTTATGTACTTTTGTAAAATTTTTCGGGTTGGGCAGGTGGGAACAGTGATGGTGGGACAGGGGAGGGAAACGGGCTTTGTGTGTGTTAGTGAGACAGGAACATATCTAATCCTAACGACAGTTGCCGTGAAGTCTGGAATTAAATTCCTAGGAGCGCTCAACTGGGAGCGTGGATGAACACCCTTAAAAGATTGTAACAAACATCTCCTCGATATTAAGTAACTTTTAATTATAGAAAAAAATCCTACTTCCTGCATATATTGCCATATTAAAATGTAAATCATATACGAAACACGCAGGTTATTTACGTACCTCAAAATAATGAAATTATAATCCTCCCACTTTGTATGACGAGTGAGTTAACTGTAAAATCTTGTGTCCTGTGAATCTGCAAAGTAATGTCTGAGGTATTGGATAAATAATTGATATGAATTATGCGATTTAGTCCGTTATATGTGTACCATAACAATGACAAGATATGATAGTTAGGTATAAACTTTTAGATGAAAAACATTACACGGTAAATCGAAAATGGGATTTTTTATCCTAATAGTAGTGTAGACCTACAGTGGAATAAAAGCCAGTGTGGGACCAGACGGTCAGATTTATACTCCTGATTTTGCTACTTCATGTAATAGCGGTTGTATTTTGAGAATTTTGTGAATTATCTCCGAATACCTCCTTCATTATTTATTAAACAAATGTGACATATTACAATATTTTATTGATATATATCTGAACACCAAAGACATCGACTCTAAGTATTGGTATATGAAAAAGATGTTATCTTGATTTACTTTTATAATCAGACATAATGAGAGTGTGGGAGAACCTGTGAGGTACAAGGTGAATATTACTGATAAAAACGAACATTCAATGCTAGGATTCCAATCTGCGATATATCTTGTGATTATCTATTGTTGTTATACTACAACAATACAACTACATAACTGTAAGAAGTTATACTTCTTAAAATACAGATTAAATTTCACAACATAGAGAGAGCCAGTGGCTGAGTGGTCTAAGGCTTCAGGACGTTACACCTGAGTTAGACATAGCGCAGGTCGAATCCTGCCCTTGACTGTTAGGTTTTATCAGTAATGTTCACCTTGTACTGTATTGGTTCCCCCTTAATATGTCTGATGAGTTCTCCACAGAGATCAATAGTCTATGGGGAACGGGTAGAGGAGTATTAAAGAGGTGGTCTGCATCTCCAATTAATAAAAAATAAATGGTTCCAAAGGATTTGCACAAACTTTCCCCCATTTTAAACACTAAAAAAATTTTTAAACTTTATCAGTTTTATACCAAAATATGTTTTTTTGCTATTTTGGTATAAAACTAGTCATGCTACAGTTAAAAAAGTTATACATGCAAGTTTTACTAAAATATTTTAACCTGTAGTTCACGTCTTTCCTAAAGATTTAATCAAAATTGGAAGAGCCGTTTTTGAGAAAATTATATTTATGTATGTTTTTTGCCCATAAAAAACTTAAATTTCAATAAAGTAAAAAAAATGGTCTGGAGATATTGGTTAAATACACCTACATACAATATTTCATAAAAATTTATCTATCTAATTGGTCTCCATCAAACTGCACATATGGATAGACACCAACTTTTTTTCGAAAAAACACTTTTTTGAGTTCAATGTACCCTAAAATGGGGTTTTAGAACAACTTGTAAACAAATTGTTTGGACGATCACAACACTTTCTCTGTGCTAACCCATATGGGAGAAAGTAAAAAAAAACTTTATAAATAAAAGATATGAGTCATAACGAAGTTGTTCTCAACATCTTAGTTAATTATAGGTAACTCTCGTCATGTCGAGACCCTGAGGGAACTTGCGACAAACTTAGTTTGAACTTTGATATTGAGTAATCTACAGAGTTGTTACCTCCTGAATTACCTAATCGAAATTCGAGTAGGGGTTTACCATCGTTGTAAAATGTAATAGACAGTAATGAAACTGAAACGAATCTCAATCTAAACTGAAAATCAGTTACTAAAATCTGGCCACATGTTGCAGAAATCATCTGGCTCTCTTCCAAACACGGGTGACAATTGTTATCGTCTCTCAACTTGACTACCATTTCTCGGTTATTCTTACCAAGACCATAACACTTCGTGTTTATAGTTTGGAATAGGATTATATCTGCAGTTTTATTATATCGTGCACTATAGCTGCCAGCTTACATAACTTATACATCATGTTATTCATTATTCATCATCTTGACGCCTCAACAATAGTAGGAGCTATGTGTTAATATGTGAGCGTTTAGTCATTGTTACTAACTAAGGTCAACTGTTTTTTAAGAAGATCAATTTATTAACATCCCAATATCCAGGGCAACTAAGGGACCAAGAGATTTACATGGAATCCAAACCACATAGAATTGGTCTAATTTTCAGATAACTGCCAGAAACTCAGTACTCTTCCCTATTCAATATACGGACACTAATTACAATTCAACATTTACACCCAGACTTTTCTAGTAGTTTCCTTATTGAGGGAAACCACTTATCGGATATTATGTCAGTATTAAAGGACCTAGTAAAGAACCTATCGCCTACAATCTCCACAACAGCTTCTCCCCAAGTAGCTGGGTTACAGCACTGCGCCATTAGTGCCTACAATCTCCACAACAGCTTCTCCTCAAGTAGCTGGGTTACAGCACTGCGCCATTAGTGCCTACAATCTCCACAACAGCTTCTCCTCAAGTAGCTGGGTTACAGCACTGCACCACTAGTGCCTACAATCTCCACAACAGCTTCTCCCCAAGAAGCTCGGTTACAGCACTTTGCCACTAGTGCCTACAATCTCCACAATAGCTTCTCCCCAAGTAGTTCGGTTACAGCACTGCGCCACTAGTGCCTACAATCTCCACAACAGCTTCTCCTCAAGTAGCTGGGTTACAGCACTGCGCCACTAGTGCCTACAATCTCTACAACAGCTTCTCCCCAAGAAGCTCGGTTACAGCACTTTGCCACTAGTGCCTACAATCTCCACAATAGCTTCTCCCCAAGTAGTTCGGTTACAGCACTGCGCCACTAGTGCCTACAATCTCCACAACAGCTTCTCCTCAAGTAGCTGGGTTACAGCACTGCACCACTAGTGCCTACAATCTCCACAACAGCTTCTCCCCAAGAAGCTCGGTTACAGCACTTTGCCACTAGTGCCTACAATCTCCACAATAGCTTCTCCCCAAGAAGCTCGGTTACAGCACTTTGCCACTAGTGCCTACAATCTCCACAATAGCTTCTCCCCAAGTAGTTCGGTTACAGCACTTTGCCACTAGTGCCTACAATCTCCACAACAGCTTCTCCTCAAGTAGCTGGGTTACAGCACTGCGCCACTAGTGCCTACAATCTCTACAACAGCTTCTCCCCAAGTAGCTGGGTTACAGCACTGCGCCACTAGTGCCTATAATCTCTACAACAGCTTCTCCCCAAGTAGCTGGGTTACAGCACTGCGCCACTAGTGCCTACAATCTCCACAACAGCTTCTCCTCAAGTAGCTGGGTTACAGCACTGCGCCACTAGTGCCTACAATCTCTACAACAGCTTCTCCCCAAGTAGCTGGGTTACAGCACTGCGCCACTAGTGCCTATAATAAATAATACGATGTATGCCAATAATTGTAGTTGCCTAAAAACAAATAAACAATAATCAATGAAACTTATGCATGATTATTATATATTTTATATTAGTTTTGATAATAAATAAGAAGTTTATGTAAAGGGCCTTGTAACATAAATATAGATCATTTTTTAGCTCTTATTATAATTTATTACATTTCATCTTTTGTTAATATAAAATTAATCAAGAAATTGGCAGTAATGTGTTAACTTTTCCTATAGATCCAATAAATCAATTATTTTATATGTTAAAATTGTATTTATGATTTACTTAGGGTTGACATGCTTAATGTTTTCTTTTTGATTTTCAAATTACATACTGTAGTATACTGTAGTGAATATTGCAAATCATTGGCCATGCCAATTTCTTACTTTAAGTTAAACAAATATTTCAGTTCACTTTAGTTACTTACTACTGTTTTTCGAAACAAATTGTAATGGTTATTGGTTTTAATGTGTTCTAGACTTTTATTATGGCATTAAAATGCTAAAGAGATCAATGTTCAAAACAATAATTTTCAATTTAATTAGCTGACACAAAACATATTGTTCAGAGACACAATTGAAAACATAAGTTTCTGTACACAGAACTCCAGAAGTAGAGAATGGATTCACTTGAAAATCTTACAAATAATTGCATTAATATACAAGAGCGTTTTTATATATTTAATTTGTAAAATTGTAAAAAGGAACAGGGCAAATATATTCCTGACCTACCTACACTTCACAAATTAATTTAAACGTCAGTGCTGACAAGTGATACTGTGACCAGCTGATTTATACATCCAAATAATATTGTGCAAGTTCACTACCGTGACCAGATGGTTGTTTGGTTATGAAAACAACTGTAAGTTACTTTATTTCATATAAAATAAAGTAAACAGTCAACATTTATTTTCTAAAATCCTAACAGTTTATATTAGGCTAGGCCACATCATAACGTGACCGGGTGGACATAAAATAGTATAATTTAAATTTATTTTCCTGACATATATTAAATCCTAGATTAAAAAGAAAAAAGCCAATAAATAAAACAGAAAAAATGCTAGAAGAGCCCAAAAACCCTTTTAAAACCTCCATAAATCAAATTTAGCAAAACTAACCAATAATCATGAATTAGTAATGAAAAACGTATGCCAGTAAAAAACATTAAACTATTAAAGACTTCGTATGGATATTTGATAAAATACGAATATACATACAAATAAAAAGCCAACTATGTATTAATATAAAAAATGGATCTTATTTGTTAACTCACTACCGCTTGATAAATATTATATTGTCCTATTCAATTCAATTCAATTCAATTCAAATTCTCTTTATTTATAATTTTGTACAAAATACAAATAAATGGCGTCATACAATCAATTAAGAAGTTTCTTAGTCTAGTACTTAAACATTAAACATTATTTACATCCTCAATACAGTATTGCTTTATGTATCATCAAACCTTTCCAATATTGAAATATTCTTCAATTGAGTAAAGAGGGGATTGCAATCATATATTTGTAAAGGACCTTTTTGAATTTACCATAAACTGTTTCCTTTTTAACAAAATTGGGAAGGGCGTTGTAGTACTTTGTATATAAACTGAATGTTTTTCAAAAAACTTTAATTTATATGTGAATAAAGAGTAATTTAGCCTATGTCTGGTACTGTAACTATGAGTATCACCCAGTCTAGAGGCAGAACCTGAATTTTGTTTCATGAATAATACGCAGTGATATATATGAAGACTATAAATTGTCATTATCTCAAGATCCTTGAATAGGTGTTTTACTGAGCACCCCCAGCGCAGTCTCAACATTACCCTTATAGCCTTTTTTTGTAATACCAGCAGTCTGTCCAGGTTCAGCCTGGATGTAGTACCAAAGATGCTTAATTCAAAAGATATATGAGACTGAATATGGGCAAAGTACACAGTTTTTAGAGTTTCCAAGTTACAAAAATGTCTTAATCTATACAAAGCATATATACCTGAAGAAACTCTATTTGCAATATGTTCCACGTGGTAATCCCAACTTAATGAACTATCTATAATCAAGCCCAAACATTTAGTGTGAGATACCTTTTTAAGATCAGTACCATCCATATTAATATTTATAGTTCTCTTTTCCTTACTATGTCTAATACCAAATTGAACGAAATTTGTCTTCAATAGATTTATTAAGAGATTGTGTTGTAAAAAGAAATTAGTAATCTTAGTAAACTTATCTATTGCTGTCTCTTTTAAATCCAGTAGGCAGTTTCCCTTTACTATTAGGTTGACATCGTCCACATAGAGGCAAATATAATTACCTAGGTTATCCGAAATGATTGAAGGTAATCCCTTAATGTAGCATAGAAACAGAAGTGGTCCTAAAATGGATCCCTGTGGAACACCATATTTGATTAAGCTTATCTTTGATCGAGTAGAAATTAATTGATTATGCTCATTAATGTGATTAACTTCCACAAACTGCCTTCTGTTTTCTAAGAAGGATCTAAAACTGTTCCTTAGTCATTTTTACGTCTACTGTGATATTCGTTATCCGCTAACCTAACCTAACCTGACCTAAACCTAGCCGTAACTGCGATAAAAATGTAGTGGTAGTTTAGTAACAGATGAAGTAGAATTTTATTTTAAATAATTTAAATGAGTAAAACTATTCAATTTAATAGTGGATATACGGTAGAGGTAGTTTTTAAATAACAAAACACAAATTTTCTTTAAGGAATGCAACTTTATTGCCTTCAGACTGTTCAAAAGTAACCAAAGACACTCCTCGGCTTCTCCAACTTTGAGCATGAAGCCTCGCAGGGCTCCTTAAATCTTTCCTTATACAAAACCAACAATTCACACCATACATTGTCAAATTACCAAAGACCACACAAATCCAAAAGTCTCTCAACAATATATCATTCTTATCAATATCACTCTTGCCAATATCAAATCTGAAAAAGAACCTGTAAGACAGCATTCTACATTCATTAGTCAAAATTCCTCTGAGAAATATACTTTTTTCCCCAGCATCAGCAACAGCAAATCAGCGATAAATATTTCACATAATCAGCATATAAAAGTAACTTTCCCTGTTCATTGAATGATAGTCTGGAATTTCTGGGCAGTTCCAGAAGACCCAGGAAAACATTACATGTATGAAATGTTTTAAGTTACATTCTTCATCTCAATAATTAGTTTGGTTGATAGATACATTATTATTCATCACTCAAACGCCGATCGAAAAGGGCATGGGAGAAAATGGGGGTCGAATGAGTGGGATAAGTGAAGGTGAACGAGTGAAGTGTTACTATTTAAGGTCAATCGTTCCTTACAAATAGCCAATTATTAATAGCCCAATAGTCAGGGCAACTATGGAACCTACAGATTTACGTGGAATACGAATGGTCTGCTTTTCACCTAACTGACAAGTCTGACAATCAGTTCGCTTCCCCACATACATCCGGACCCTGACTACCACCAAACATGGACACCCCAGACTTCTTGAGTAGCATCCACGTGGATTGTAACCATTGAGCGGACGTTATGTTGATATTAAGAGCACCAAGTATAGAATCTATCGCCTACAACCTCCAAGTAGCTGGGTTACAGCAATGCACCACTATTTCTGGAAGGTCTATAGATAAGGCTGTGTGAGGGGAAATACATAATAAAGTAAACAGATAACTTAGTAAGTAAATTTGAATACGTATGCCCCAATGTACTTAAACATGTAAGGGTAGGAATATATTGGTATAAGAGAATGTATTTCACGCTGAACACCCTGATATATTGAAGTATATATGAATTTGAATATGAATGGAACGATGTACAAAACAAATAAATATTAATAACAGTAAAATAGTAATAATAAATATACGTAGGAATGCGTGTGATATAATTAACCTAAGTTTCTGAAGATATTGATGGAATAATCATTTAATGAACAAAGAATATTATAATCCCTCAATTCTCAACATATTTTACTATTTATAATGTAAGAATAACATACAATATTCCACGTGTATTCTATTAACAGAGAGTAACAAGTGGTTTAGATTATTCCAAATTCCTTACGTCGTTCAATTAAAAATCAACCAACAGCAAATATTGCCATAATTATAGGATAAAATAACCATCTCCTATTGCTTTATTTATAGTACTCTGTGGACTAAATATTAAATGTGGGTCAACATTTTCATTATCTTAAGTTGTAATTTCTCTGACATATTTTAGCAAGTACTTGATCAAAGAAAAGGTACTGCCTGACCGTTTGATCTTTGCAATCTATAAAAATTATATTTAAAGAATTATTAAATCTAATTACGCTTTAAAACAATCAAGCGATTTCTTAAGTTTTTCATATTTTATATATTATACTATGTATTTTTAAGGGATTATGCACAGAGAATAAATAAACAGAGGTCACATCCATTAGTGCGCTGAATTTATGTGAAGTTAGTTTATCGAAAGGTTATTTTTCCAGTTTGTCATGGAAAGGGAAGACCCAACACTCTGTCAGTCCCTCCCTTATTCCCCCAAAATGCTTAGTGATAAACATAGTAATTATTACTTTATATGTATATAGATGTACATTAGTTGTAATTTGTAACTGCCACTGAGGCGTCACTACGGCCATAAGAAAGCAGCCTCTGTTTATTTTTCATCTATGAAATAATTTTAGTTGTTTATTGTTGCTATGAAAGTGAACACAGAGTATATTTTTGAATCGAATCTTTCAACTGATCTTTAACTTATAAGGCATGTTTATTAAATAAAACCAATTAATTTAATTATATAAATTCTAAGTTTAAAATAACTAAACCTCTTTCTACTACAATGTACGAGTATAAATTAATGATAACGACTAAAAAAGCCATTTCAAAACATATTGATTTTTAGAACTTATAAATAAAAAGACATGACTGATTTTTTCCAGACATAATTAGAAATACAACATTGTTTATAATTTATTGAAATAACATTTCCTTAAAATTATAAATATAACACAAGATAAGTAATTGTTTCAATTAGTCATAAATTAACTGAATGCTGAAACATGATCTACGAACAGCTTATCTTAAACACATGCCCATCTCATACATGACCGATACTTATCGCTTATCTTAGTGAATATATAATAAATATACAAGAATTATTATTGTAAGTCATGCATTTAAAAATGCAACATCGCTTCAATGATCAGGTGCCCCAATAAAACATTTTGTATCCAACATTACGATGACTTAGTTTTTAACCTTACCACCAGCAAAAAAAATACAGCCTTACGCATAAATTAAGTAGACACATTATGACAGCAAACATCGTTCTGAGCAAAACAAAAATTTAACATCAACTGCTTTGTAAACTACATTTTCACAAAAGGTTTATATACATTATTTTTTTTACTAAAGTTCATTATTTTAAAAATAAATACTTATATTTATTTTTAAATATTTACATTGCAGACTTAAACATACGTAATATTCTTATTTGCAGCTTAGATTTGTAAATACCAATTAAATGCCCTAACTACTGTTTTAGAGTATTAAATATATAAAGAGATCTCATGCAGAGTTTTGTATCATTCCTACTAATATTAATTAGTTTAAACTTTAGATTAAAACATTTAAAGTTGTTTACTATTTGCAAAGCAATGTAAATAGTTTTAAATTTTAATTGATAAATATTATACCTTAACTTGTCCAGCAATAATTTACATCATTGAACAGCGTTTAGTTGAATTATTATAGGTACTACTTTTTAAGTGTATAAAAGTTATTTGAACTATTTTAGAACTGATTTTATGAGCTTTAAAAAAATCTTATTGCCTTAAGTAGATATTTAAAATATGATTTGATGGAAATATATTTTTATAATATGCAAGATATTCTAACTGATAATTCGAACTTAGGTGGTACATTTTAGTAAAAAAATAACAAATTGGGTGTGCGTCGGACCACACGGTGGAAGTTATACTTCTTTGGCCATTCTCATACACCCACTCACGCACACAAACAGACAGGATATATAAATGAAATATAAGACATTTTTCAATATTATTCAATGTATTTATCTTCAATATATTATACGTGACTTCATTATTATATTTTACACCTATATTATCATTATCAGTATTTTCTTCGATTAAATTTCTTCGATTAACAATCGATTAATCGATAGTTCTTAAAAATTTGTTCTTACTTTTCAGCGTGACGCGGTTTCTCGACCAACATCCCATCCCAAAGTGTCTAACGGGCGCAAAGAAGTATAACTTCAAAAAGTTAAATTTGTGGAAGAGTAAATTCAATGGAAGTACAGAAAAACACATAAACTAATATTTTTTTAAATAGTTTATTTTTGTAATATTTATTCTTATTATGAATTTTGTATAGTGAAATTTACTAAAAAAAAAAAAATACCTTCCATTTTTAGTATAAATACCAAAATATACTAACATTTAGAATATAATAATGCTTGGTTAGTAAAGATATTATATAATAGAAGCACGCAGTAACGATGATAAGCCGTTTTACTGGCTAACCAAGCGACGCCAGCGATCCTAGATGGTGTAGCAAACAACTGGCGTGGTTAACCGAGAAATAAAGTAGCTCTGAGATTCAACCACTAGGATCGCTAGGGTCAAGCAGTTGGCATTTTTCTCAAGGGTAAACTTCGTTATTGTGTGTTTATACTATGCAATGGCTTAATTATAAATTTGTAAGCAGTAGACCTACGTTTAGGCAGCCTGACAGCGTATTTGTACTATTTATAAACATATTTTGATAAAGCAAATTATTTAAGTTTTATTGTAATCAAAGGCTTTAATATTAAATAATTTCATAACGTTTACAAAATCTTGTATTTTATTGGCTCACTTTATAATACTATACATGTTTACTAATTAAGGTATATTTAATCGCAAATTATTTTCTACTTGTGTTTTCAATAATTTAGACTAAATGAATGAGTTTTAATATCACAGTATATGCAGCCATATGACACTTACTACAGGCGTAACTTCAACTACGTTATTTACAAAAACTAATTTATTATTGTAATAACTAGAGACACGACAGTGTCAGTTTTTTTTTTTTTTAACAAGTGACAAACAAACTACAAGTGCACAATAAACCTAATAGCATTATTCTATACACGAGATAAAATAACCTCAAATTGCTATTTTCAAATATAATAACAAATTTTCAATTGTAAAATAATAATCTACCTTTTTAAATAATTGCTAATTATATTTCCTGAAACAAATTAAAAAATATTAACTTCAATAATATATTAAATATATAACGAATACAAGTTGTTATAATTTGTAATTCATTATATAAAGGTCATTTAAACATTGATAAAGGCAAACACAAGTTTGTATGTATTTACTTTATTACTTCGTAGATATCAGCTGTTCGGATTTGACAGACACAAGGAATGTTGGAACAGTAACAGCTGGGTTGGTCCTGGTACAACGACTATGGTATACAGTAACAATTAGGGATTAAAGTCAATATGAATACCCTGTAACCGTTGATAGAGACAGTCAACAACTATTTTACAGTTATGTATAGTTTTTATTGAAAATACAGTAATAATTTAGACGTAAACAGAATTTAAATCTACAATTTTGAATGTTGAAAGTTACTCTGAGAAAAAGTGAACAAATTTTTAGGTTAGAAACGTTTCTTCGTAAATTTTAATATCATAATAATGTTTCATTTTTAATAATTTCTATGAAAACCACGGGTAGTTTTTTAAAATTATGACCATACTTTGGTGACGTATGAAAATCATTACATATAGCAAATTATTCTTTATTTAATTTTAAAATACACAAGCTTTCTATTTATTTTCCTTTTGTTAATGAAATACATGTTTCATACATAGTTACAACTTTTAGAACAGTAATCATAGAATATTTCTATACAACAATCACTGCCATCATAATATTTTATTATTTTTTATATTTTAGTTAATTTCAACCAAATATATATCTATATATAGGATTATTGTGTTAGTATACTTGCTTCATATTGGAATTACTTATTCTCATATTTAAAAAAAAATATATTTTAAATTTTGATATATAGAAATGAATAGTTTTATAACCACTCACTCACATGGGAATGCAGGTGCAATAAATTGTAATTTATTGAATCTTTAATACAATTTAGCCAATTTTACGATTTTTAACAATAGAAAGTGAGCACAGTTCATTCTGTGACCATTTATAAGCTATATTAATGTAAGAATCGTCTTAAAGCAACTTCATATGTTAAAATTCTTATCGTATGACATTGAATTCTAACAATATGTCGATTTAGGGCAAACAATTTTTAACATATAATCGTTAATGAACAACATTTTAAATGGCATTTGTATTTATGTATAATGAGGTTGAATTTGCAAGAATATAATGTGTTTTTTTTTCAAAATTTACTAAACATAAAGCGGGTTTCAAATACTGTTAAAGACTGGTTCGATACTAAACAATCAAATAGTTCTCGACATATCTTATCACTTACCAGTAATATATAATTCCAACCACTCAAGGTTATTCGAGGCAACATTATGTTCAGTTACAAAGAAGATTAACCCCTACCAACGGTTTACAAATTGTTCAATATTGCAAAAAATCAGTTGCACTGATGGTTCAGGGTATGGGCATTTTATCAAACTACATGTTCCTGTTATGAGAAATGCATAATAGATTACAAATTCCACAGACTTTTAAAAGACACCTTGTTCAATCTTCCATCAAAAATGTACATACAAAAATGTATCCAACTCTAAACCTTTCCTGAAAATATCTTTTACTATTACAATATATTGTAAATATTTTAGTATTATTAAAATAGATCTTATCCACTCTTTTTCAACAATTTCCTACTCATTAATCTTCTAAAAACCCCGTGTAGCCTTCAACATTAGTACAAAACTCCCTTGAAAATCCTTAAAATTGGATTTTCATTCAGACCCACTTCTTCCAAACACCTCTAAGTGTTAACTACTGTATTAATAACATGCCTGAAATGTAAGTCTTACATGGTAACTTTGAGTACAGTGACAGTTAAATATACAAACACAATGTAAATCCATAGGTTCACACCTAACGTACAATACCTAGCTAACAGTAAACAATAACATTTAAGAATAACAAATGATAATAGTAATAATGAACAGAACGCTTTCAGGGCATCGAGGCTAAGTGTCCACCAGTCCACAGCTAGAAAGGGAAATACTTCACTTAGTTCTACTTTAACTGTATTATGATGAAGTGCCTAATATAGCAAGTGCCTGAAGGTGCCCGCACCTTGGCCCACGCCTCTGGGGCCTCTAACTGCTTAAAGCTGTGTGTTACCAAGTCGCAAAATCCAAGAAGTTTTAAAAAATAAACATATATCATATGTTAGTGCTCTTTTATCTCAAGGAAGGAGTCAACACAAGTATTGGGTAGATGCTGAGTTATCTGAACGGAAGTAAACCTGAAAACACATGTGCTTGACTAAAAGTGTCAAAATAGCTACTGACTTCCGTCATTTTAAATATACTAGTTTTACAAATATATAATCTATTTGAATATTTAGTTATACGAAAGATATTCAAGAGTCCTTATCACTCCATAAAATATACGTGCTTGAAAATATCTAAGCGTTCCAACACTCAACAGGTAGTTTAAACGAACTGCAAACAACAAAAGTAAGCCACAAGGATCAGCATCACAAGTTCGATAAGAATAGGCTAACATCAAAACTTAAACAAAGTCTTGCAAAAACGCGTAAATAAAGTTTTACTACTTAACAACAAGTTCTCAACAACAAGCGTGACGTCGGCAAACCGACTATCCAAACCAAGCCACATGTCGGAGCTTGTACTCTCCATCTTCTCTCACAGAGGAGGTCTCCCGAGCTTCCCCTTTACGGGATCTCGGTAAATACTGCCTGGGCAGTAAAAATGATTCCAGCCACTCTCGGTGGGGTCCCTGGACGACTTAAACCCCTGTGTTGTTGGATATATAGGACACATTGCTGTCTTGGTGGACAGGGGGTGCCCTCCTCACAGACGAGGTGTTCGATACGAAGCTTGCACTGCTATCCTGGTGGATGGGCGGGCCACGGTACGAGGCAGTACTGTCCTGGTGGACCAGGGGTGGCCGCCTGGTGGAGTTGTTGGTCACATAGTACGACGACTTCCGCATGCTTGCCGATGAGGAGTTGGCCATTGCGACGGCATCGTAGTAGCGCAGAGTGCTGCAGCACCGTCGGCTCTTCAGGATGGCTGTGAATCCGCGACGGTATTTGTTGTTGAAGAAGGCGTACAATATAGGGTTGATGCAGGAGTTGGAGGCTCCCAGCCATTGAGCGATGGGGGTGAAGAAAATCAAGGTTTCTTCCTCCCAAGCGGTGATCTCGCCTCCTAGCTTGATCCTGGCGAAGATCACGTACAGAGGAAGCCAGGACAGCACGAACAAGATGACCACTGCTACCAGCATCTTGACGACCTACAAGTATTTGTTTGATATAAATAAATTGTATGACTTTAGGTTAGAGTAAAATATAAAATATATCAATAAAGCCTATTTGTTGCCGAATAATAATCAATCTAGGTCGGTGTAGGGACGGAAAATATTTTCCACATATCGATATACTGAATTATCGATATACCGTAAATCAAATATCGATAAAACGATAATATCGAAAGAAAAATACCGATATACCGAAAAACGGATTTATCGAATTGTAAATGATATATATATGTTAAAAATTGTACACTCTTATGTCATTACCAAAAATACATACATGTTTTCATGTTACTATTTAGAATAGCGTACTGAATGTATGGCATTCTATATATTTCAGGCTTCTTATTTTTAATAGCTTTTCACTTTCTAGACCTTTTGAAAACACGATATTTTTTGATAAAGTGTGAAATAACAACGTTTCCATTTTGATTGTTTTATAATGCGAATATGTAATTGGTTTTTAAATAAAACTACTTTTTTGACCCGAACTTTTTACTTAGCAAACCAAACATAACCTAACTTATCCTAATTCGTCTATTTCCTCGACCAACATTCGTAATTCGCGTTATATCGGGGACGGCCCTCCGGAGGGAATGTATGCAAATTTGTTTTCGAGGCTAGTCATAGCTCCTATTAACATTTTGTATATATGACCACCATAGGGGTTTTGTCGCTAACGTAGTTTTTCCGATGAATAATTGTCGTAGACCTAAATAGTTTTTAAATTCGTTTTAAAATTTAAAAATAATTATGAAAAAATCACTAACAATAATGAGAATAAATAAAAATATATGACATTCAAAATTATTTTGAATTCTTAATTTTTTTTATAAAATGTTTTTTCCGCCGAATAAAAATTGCTTCATCAGAAAATGTAGATCTGATTCTACCCACTGGTGATACAAAAATCAAGATTGGTGGAACTAGTAGAAACTCAAATATTTAAACCGGACGAAACACGAATTTCTCTGTTCCTTTATGAATCTCTCTGGTAGTTAACCGAAGTTAAAGAACTACAATATGTGTACTTAAATTGCATAACACTAGTGTTGTGTGTATGTCACATGGTGCAGTTCTTACCTTCACTTTGCTTTTCTGCTGCATTCGCTCCATCTGAGCGTCTTTAGTGTCACTGGGAATGTGTCTTTTGCAGACTTTGATCCATATGAGGATGTAGCACATAGAAATAAGAATGAGGGGTAGAATATAGCAAAATAGGAGGTTGGCAATGAGGAAATACAAGGAGCCATCCAGATAGTCAGGCCAGACCTCAATACACAGCTGGATGTCGGGTCGTTCTCCGAAAATGACAACTAGGTCGAAGAACAGAGCCCAGGGGATAGTGGTGGTGACAGCGATGAGCCAAATGAACAGGATCATTATGCGAGCACGCCGGGTCGTTATTTGGCATTTCATAGGCCACCAAATCGCCAAAAATCTGCAACATTTTGACGTAATTATATAGTAGTTAGTTTTAATAAAAATTAACGTAATAAGCAGATATTTCAAAAACATTGCAAATTAATTGAATGTGGGGTCTCCCAGGGTTCAGTTCTCGGTCTAATCATGTTATTAGTTTATTTTATGGGTCGTGTTCGACTGTGGTGGAGTGGACTAAACACTTATTATTTCAATCTTAACATGTATATAATCTAAAAAAAGCTGTACTCACTCATCAAGAAATTTAAAAAATCACTGAACAGATATTTATGAAATTTTGATGGAAGTGATATTTTATACCATTGAGACCGACTAAGAAATTACTTCTTGAAATTCCATTTATAAGGGGGTAAAAACAGCCAATAGCATTATCTCTTTATCCAAGTGAGGGATATTAGTATTATTTACATAGTTTATTTTAGTCAGCTGATAAAAAAAATTACACAATAATTGGCTTTTCATTGTGAATTGGTTAAGGTAATCTCTAATAATAATAATAATAATATTTATTGCATCAAACCACAAATGAGGTATTACAATATATGTAATAAATATAATAAAAATTGAGTTACATTTTAACTATATTTATTAATAAATATAATAAAAGTATTAATAAATCTAACAACTGTAACATGATTTCACTACTTCCCATCCCTCTAGATTAGACTTATTGGGTGTTCAAGACTATAAAACTCTAGAAGAACGGCAGCAGGCTGCTGTTTTATATTGATGTAATGGTTTAGAGAGAACCGTGGAGGGAAGGGTAGGAAAGCATAAAGAATTTGCGAAGCAAGGGCTTTCAGCCAATGTATTACTAAATAAGAGAATAATAAGTGATAATATTTAACAAAGTAATACTTTTTCATAATTCTTTGGTAGAGATTTAGTTTCTCATTGATGACCTGACTCATGTACACAGATAGAAGGTAACAACAGATCACTGACAAATTTAATCTACGTGAAGCTTTGGAATGAAAATAAATTGAAAAAATTTTGTTTTTGAAAAACCGTCGTTTTGAGACATACAGTAGTATTATGCAGAATGAAGGATAATGGCCTTTTCTAACTCCTAATCTCTCCTTATAAATGATACAACTCTATTAATTACAAAACTTTACAAAATATTCAACAATTAGTTTAAATTAACTCTAGAAATAATAACACTATAGAAGGGAATCAACTCTATAAGTTATGAAACTCTAGATCAAATCCCTGGGAATTGATCAACTCTAGAATTATTTAACTTTGGAAACTATACAGCTCTAGAAACGATACAACTCTATTTTGTATTATTAACATGGTATTTAAATTATAAGAAATTGCCCAAAATTTGTAAAAATTATCTTTTATTCGTAATATGTAAGTAAATATACTAATTCAATGATGGTGATAAACTGTCCATACAACATGGAACCGTGCGGAGAAATGCGCCTTATAATGTGCTCCAGCATGCATTGTTCTATCCCTGGAAACGTTCCAGTTCCAGCCATAAAACAACCCTATCGCCACTAATAATACCAACACTATAATACGGACACTACCAGTCCACCGTGCATTTATACACTTCGTTAGAGTTTGTCGCAAATTACTTAGCTGTTTGAGTTTGTCTTTTTTATCTGTTGCATGAGTTTATAAACTTTACAGATAAAGAATTTATATGGTGTTTAGGATAAGTTCATGGATTTGGAGGAAGGTTTTTTCTTTATTGTATTCGCCAATGGTATTTTTGTTCATGATATTCAAATCTTGATAAGGGACTACGTAACCCCTATAGCAAACTTAAGAGGACCACCTGGGACTTGAACCCGTGAACTATGCATTGGATGCTCTAAGCTAGCTAGAGGGTTAAAATTATAATTTTGTATGTATCTTAATTTTTTCTATATCATATCTTTTTATATTTATCTTAATAGTCCAAAAAAATATTTACTTACTAATCACGAAATATTCTGAACCACTGAACCGATTTTGATGAAATTAGGACGGAAGTAGGATTTTGTACCAAAAAGACTAACTAAGAAATTATTTGTCGAAATTCAGTTCCTAAGGGCTTAAAACAATCCTTTAGCATTTCTTATTTACCAAAACAGTAACATTTGCATTTATATAGTTTATTTCAAACAGCTCATACAAAAGACACAAAAGTTCGACTATTTTTTTATTTTATTTTTTTCATTGTGAAATATCTAAAGTAATTTCTACCAACTCTGTCACGATTGAACTTCTTTGCATGCTCTTAAAGTAGACTTATAGGAGTTTTTAGGCTATAACACTTTGAAGATTGGCAACAGGCTAAGCTTTTATTGATGTTAATGGTTTGGAGAGAACTACGGAGGGAAGGGTAAGCAACCATAGAGAACCTCCCCGTAGCAAAGCAAGGGCTGTTGGCTAGTAACTATATTTTTGACACTATTTTTAGCCCAATGATGACAAGAACGTAGTTTTCTCTAATACTTTTCTGGCTTACAGGGTATTTTTTTTTTAAATGCCACCTTTGGGATCTTGTAAACCATAAAGCTGAGATCAAACTTTAAATTGGGAAAATATCTTGTTTTTGGAGAGGATTAATATCAGAATAAGATTACTTTACAGATCTAAGATTGCCTTCCCATTTATAAAAATAAAAATCATTTGATCTGGCTGAAAAATCTCAAAAATGTATTGGAACTATACTGTTATATTTATTGGAAATATTGATCATTCTGAAATGCACTTAGATATCCTGCAATGATGGTGGTTGGGAACAATAAGGTGATGTGTTGGATAACCGCTAGAAACTTTACTTATCAAAGTAATAAACTTCCTTTCAGGTGTTCTCCGAGATGTAGACGAACAAAGTTCATACTTTTACCTTAACCATGCAGATGTCTTTATCCATTATTCGTGGCAGTATCAAATATATATGGTTGTACAATTTCTTGAACTTTGTCATTTATAGAGTTGTATAACTTTTTAGAATTTATTATTTCCAGAGTTTTTTAAAATTTAGAGTCGTATCATTTCTAGAGTTTCATAATTTCTAGAGATGTACCATTTATATCATTAACAAAAAATTATAAGTTCTTTATTTTGTTATTTTTTTATTTTTATTTTACATTTCAACGGACATCTCCATTTTTACAGTTTTGAACAATAATGAGTGAACTCAAGACACTGACGTACATGCGTAATTGTATAAACCAAAATACAATATGTGAGAGGTATAGAATGCGGGGTCCCCTTCTATACTTTTCTTTAGCTTTTTTAAAATTTTTTGTTTTATTTTTTTATTTTTATAGCAATATTTATTAAAGGGCAGACGATTAAAGGGCAGATCTAATCTAAATAAATCTGATTAGAAAGTCGGTTCTATGTTTTGATATTGTTTTTCTTTAAGTAGCAAATACTTTTGTTTTTAAGAATTTTTAAACAATTACAACGTACTGTGCATAATGTAATTTAACCGGAAAATATTTTTTTTATTTTCCAACCATTTATACTATTGCCCGTTTCACGTTCACATCTTAGTATGAAGTTGCTGAAAGCAATGTTAGTCAAATGAGAGTTACCGTTCTACTAGTCACTGTGAAAACATTTAATGGTCATACTATTGTTCGTTCCACGATCACGCCTCTCATACTTCTTAAAGTAACATCAGTATGAAATTGCTGTAAGCAATGTTAGTCAAATGAGAGTTACCATGCTACTAGACAACGTGAAAACATTTGCCACCCTCTTTACGAATAAAAACGCCACCACTTTACAAATATAAACATCGGTTATTCAGGTGTTCTCTGCTGTTAGGTCAATGTGGAAAGTAAAATAGTCAATATTCCATCACGATGCATATTGATATTAATAACTTATAACCATAATAACACCAAACCGGCGTGGTGGCTCAGTGGCTAAGGCTTCGGACTGCGGAGGGCAAGGTCCAAGGTTCGAATCCCCACTGAGCCAACGGTCGGTACTTCACTCGTTGAATAAAGTTGACGCACAGGCCTGTAGGCCCATGTCAACTGGCGAGTTAAGTTAAAAAAAAAAAAAAAAAAAAAAACATATTATTTTAAGGTTAGGTAGTAGAGAGGACTGTCCAGTCCTAACCTCACCTTAAAAATAAAGTCGTTATTCATTTTATTTCATTATTATCGAACTATACCTGTCGACAGATACTGCTATTAGACTGTAGACAGACGCAGCGACCGACACCCCTTGAACGTAGGGGACCGTCTTGCACATCCACCATCCCAGCACCCAAGCTGCAACAGATAAAATACTAATTTAGAAAATCTTTTACAGTTAAAAAAAAGCTAAAATATGTCTTGTTTTACCAGGTGAAGTTAGGGCTAAGAAACCCAGTCTAACAGTTAACCTTGAGACCAACGACTCAAGGGTGACTTCCGAACCATCACCAGTGACCGGGCAGGCGGGCTGCGTGCATTTATTATTCATGAAGAGGTATAAAAGTGCATTATACATATATTTGTGAACTAGATCTAAAAATCCATTTTTACAGATTTAATTTTTTCTCTATTGGGCACTAGTAGTAGTGTTGCAGTAAACAGTTCAACAAATCAATGGACTTCTCAAAATTGAGAGACAGGTATTTCCAAGTGGAACAAAAGCCTTAGCCTTTTTGTGGAATTACTTAATGTCCACAATGTATGAAGAAAAAAATCAATGTTATGTTTAATGCATTGGCCTACTAATAACTATTTTTGTTTTATAATAAATATACTAATTTAGGTTAAAACATTTTACTTTCGGACATCACTTTCAAAAATATTTTGATATGTAGCTATTAATAAATTATTTGTCAAAAATATTGAATATATTTCACTTTTTAGTAAATGGCACTCCATTTAGATTGTTAAACTAAAATAATTTAAACTAAAAAATCTAAAGTTAAACTATATCACTACGATTTCATAAACGATTGCAGTCAGAATATAAAACTGTTCTCAGTATAAAATGGACACCAAACACTGAGTGACTGCCTCCGGGATGTTCTGGAGTCCTCTAACACTCCAGAGCCAAAGGCGCATTAACTCCAGCTTATGAGAAGGGAGCACACAAAGCATTCCACATTCCTGGATGCGGCCCGGGGCGACTCGGTGGGAATGTTGGTGGCTGACGTATCCACACCCAGTATGTGGTGTATTTCACATGTTCCCTTCATCTAAAGGGGATTCTGAGAGCCGCTCAAGGTTTGCAGTTTTTATGAACATCAAGCAATGTATATACAGAATTAGAATTTAGTTTTTTAGCCTTAACGATCTTGTTGCAAAAATGTACTTATCAGCACGTAATCATTGCTAATCACCTATTACTAATTAAATGTATTTATTAGTAAACGTTTATAGTCAAACCAGTTACATTTTTAACATTGATGTGTGATTTCTTTACTTTAGTGGGCGTTCTTAATACTAAATAAGTGATATTGATTAATGTTACGTTTGCGTTCAAATGAACAACATATTTTATAATGGTGTATATTAAATGTTGAGGTTCTTTTCCGTTAATTCAATACGACTTTATAAATATTCTAGTGCTCTAAAAACTGTTCCCCAATCATTTTTACGTCCACTGTGGTATTCCTAATCCACTAGGAATCTGATATCGCTGGCCTTATCTTATCGATTTCCAAGAACTTACACACGGAGAGCGCTTTCGGCGGTAAGTCAATCGTTGAATTTACCACTTTGTGATAAACTTTAGCAGCCACCTAACATAACCGTAATTGCGATAAAAATAGTAGTAGTAGTGAAGTAACCGAAAAAGTAATGCTAGTGAATTAACGGAAAAGGTCCAATGTTGAGAAGTGTTTTTTTTAACCCTTCAGAGGGATTTGGTGAAGTATTACTGTCATGATTCATCAATACAAACCGAGACAACTGTTCGATACGATGTTGAACAGTTTAAGGCGTTGTACTAAGGTGCAACGCTATAGGATATCAGATCGATTCAGCTGTGCGGTTGGTACTTTTTTCTGAGCAACTTGTTACTGGCACTGTCTGTGGATAAACGATGTCCGGTTTGGGGGTGGAAGTTGACGGTGTCACTGTTTATATTATAGTTGCACGGAACAACTAGTGTTTTATAACTTTTTACTAATAATAAGAGAAGAACACCTTTTTTGTAGGTTTTTACTGGCTTTTAAATTTATTTATATTTTACTTACATGTACAAGGCATAAGAGACATATTTTAAATACTTCAACAAATATAAAATAGATATTAAAATAAATGAAAATAAAAAAGCTGCCAAAGCAATTAGTTAAAATTTATGAAATAAGAAGTAAGACATGAAAATAACGACGGCTCTGAAGGTTAATAGTAACATGTAATTATGAACTTAAATCTGGAATTAAAATGTATGCTTTTCATCTAAAACTCGAGTGTTTAAAATATTATGTATTCCTAACTACTATACTTAATTTAACAAATCTTCCAACTGTGAAGTTTAAGAGTCTGCATAGGATGTCGGCCATGTTGGTCTTCATCCCTTAAGAACAATCTTATTTGCGAACCAGACTTACGATCACGCGTATATTAATTAATGACACTTTCTAAGGAATAGTCGGCCTTAGTTTGTAACAATGACTACATTCGCTCATCTACACTCATCACACTCATGCGAAATCCATATTCGCCCATATCTTGACGATCGGCGTCTTACGAATAAATAAAAATAAAAAAAAAAAATAAATAAATATCCAAATCAAACTGCTATTTTGGAACACATTTTTTCCAAACAAATTGCATTTGATCAAGAGTGAAATTGCGCGCTGGAATCGTTTAACAAATTCCTAATTAGTTTTTTTAGAAAAAATACACAAATAATTTAGTTTGAAGTTTTTTATTTTTCCCCTATTTTTTAAACTAGGCGTATATATTCAAAATATAAAAAGCAAACCCCATGTTCAATATGGTAACGTTTAAGACAAAATATGGATTCACAAATAGTATTGTTCTTATGGGATTAAAACCAACATGGCAGACAGCCTCTGCAGACTTTGACGATCGATATTTCATTCGTTGATAAAATTATTCTTGATATCAGCAGCTTACGTAATCTGGCGAGTAAAGTTCTTGTTTTAAAAAGGTTACCAAATGTGACAGTTGTATACAAGGAAAACAATGGTATGATTGGAGTTTTTATAGGCATCTTAGTTTATTAGAAAACAACCTTCAAACTGGGATGTACATTATTATTTCTGCGCCGACATATCTGTACTTCAAAATAACTATTCAATATTTACAGACAAGCTTTACCACTTATTCACAATTAATAGTATCAACGTTACTGTAATATTTGTATTTAAGAACATCATTCGTGTTTCCTACAATATGCACTTAACAAGTTACGTAACTAACCAAACCGTATTAGCCAGTTTCATTGTCCCCTTTGATGCTGTTTTCATAGTCCTGGAATGGTTGATGACCCTGCTGGAGAAAGAAGAAAGGCGTACAACGTGAGAAGTGTGCAACTTTGATGAGGCCTGCTTCTGGAGGCCGCCCTTTCTCTGAATTATACAATCGACTGGAAGGTCGGAGGTTATCCAGCTGGAGAAACTAAATGAATGAAAATATAGCTCTTGTGCATAGGCTGTGATTTGATTAGCTAACGTTTCAGCTCTCACTATTTAATTGTTTTTTTATACTAATAAACTTGCTAATTTTTTCATTAAGTTACAATTTTATAAATCATAATCTTAACTGTCATTGATTACATTTTGTATCATGAAATCGGTATAGTCAAGTAATGAACTTCATTATTATCCATTATTGGGAAGCAGATCTAGGTGAATATGAGAAGCGGATGGTTGTGATGTGTTTAGATGAACGAGTGTAGTCATTGTTACTTACTAAGGTCGACTGTTCCTCAAAGGAAGCTATTTATTAATAACCCAATAGCTGAGGCAACTAAGTGACCTATATATTTACGTGGAATCCGAACCATGTAGTGTTGGTCTGATTTTCAGCTAAATGACAAGTCTGACACTCAGTTCTCATCTCTACACAACGTATGACCCTTGACTTCTTTTTTCTAACATGGACACGCCAGACTTCTATAGTAGTTTCCACGTCGATTATAACGTCATTGAGTGGACGCCGAGGTGGTATTAAGAGGACCGATCATAGAACCTATCGCTTACATTTCTTCAAAACTTTGTTCCCCAAGTAGCTGGGTTACAGCACTGCGCCACCAGTGCCGACTTATTAGCAACTATACTTATTAATGTTGTTTATGGGTAAATATTTAAAATCTCTTTAGGACATTAATTTGTGAACCTCCTAGGGTTTTAGCTCATGAACCACTCTAATGCACTCAAAAGTGGTAGCTACAATGCTAGAAGAATGGTTTAAGAAGATTTTGTAAATATTTTACTTTTTATCATTTTGTTTGTTTATACACTTAAAGACTTGTCAATCTCATTATAAGTAGCCATTCCTCTCAAAATAGTATTTTAGGGTTGAGATTTCTTAAAAGTTATATTCATCATAAACTTATCAAGGATGATTGTTTTAAGGTAACATTAATACTTTGTTTAAGTTATTTATTGTGCCCACACTACATGGTTCGGATTCCACGTAAATATATAGGTCCCTTAGTTGCCTCAGCTATTGGGTTATTCATAAATAGCTTCCTTTGAGGAACAGTCGACCTTAGTAAGTAACAATGACTACACTAGTTCATCTAAACCCATCACACCCATCCGCTTCTCATTGCATTCATGATATTACTTACAGGAACGTTATCAAAAATGCCATTCATGTTTTGAAACACAAGTCTTATTATCATAAAACAATCATGTAATCCCATACGTTATTAATGTTATCATTCATATCATGCACGTCATAATAATTTGCCATTTTTACGATTTATTTCTCACTTGATGACAAATTCAAGTCGGCACTAGTGGCGCAGTGCTGTAATCCAGCTACTTGCGGACAAATTGCTGTGGAGATTGTAAGCGATAGGTTCTGTGCTCGGTTCCCTTAATACTGAGACGGCGGCGGCTCAATGGTTGCCATTGACGTTGACACTACTAGAAACGTCTGGGGTGTCCCTGTTGGGTAGTAATCAGTGTCCGCGTCTTATGTAAAGGAGAGAACTGAGTGTCAGGCTTGTCAGTTACCTGAAAATCACAGACCAATTCCATGAAGTTCGTGTTCAACGTGAGGCTTCAGGGCTTAATTTACATGGCTATTGGGGCTATTAATAAGTGCAGCTCTTTCTGAGGAACAGTCGATCTTAGTTAGTACAGTAACAATGACTTCACTCGATTCGCTCCTCATATTCGCCCATATCTTGAGAATCGGCGTCTTTTTAATGATTAATGAATATTAAAAATTATATTCTC
Source organism: Stictocephala bisonia (assembly GCA_035578905.1). NCBI lineage: Eukaryota > Metazoa > Arthropoda > Insecta > Hemiptera > Membracidae > Stictocephala > Stictocephala bisonia. Next base: position 489,197 of record JAQJVL010000384.1, on the reverse strand, counting down.
AAAAACGTAAGTAATACTATCATTTAAAAGATAAATAATCGAAAACAAGATAAAACTGTTATTAATCCTTTCATAATTCAGTTTAAGATAACTTTATACTCTTTCAGGATATTTATAAACTTCACTGCATCTACAGCAGTCTGTACATCTTCACTCTACTTCGAAGATATTGTTTTATACTTTGCTGAGACCTATTAAAAGGGATTTACACCAAGGCCCTTCTCCAGTGTGAACACATTTAATCCAGTCTCCCATCGTCGGTATTGTTGTCCTACCAGGGCTGCCCTGTTGTGTTTGTTCTCTGCTTACATACACTTGGTAAGGATCAAAATGTAAGAAAGTAAACACAAACAAGTAAATTGGTTTCGTGTCTGTTTGAGAAATACAAGTTTGTCGAATCTGATTGATTTAGATGTTTACAACATGACTCAATATACGATTTTTTATGCCATTTGATGTCATTAAGTGTTTCTGTATAGGTTTACATTTAAATAAAAAATAACTTTATAATCTCAACTATCATGTGGATACAGACAGTAAAAAGTAACTGATGTACTAATGAAAAAGAGATTAAAGGATTTAAAAGATAACTTTACAGTTTTCTAATGTAGGATAGCTAAGAAAACCACCACTTGAAATATACTAAAATATTTTTCGGCGTGGTGGATTATAGTAGAGAAAGTTTCAAGGTCCAAATTTTGGATCCGCAAAGGAGGTAACGGTCAATATTTCACTCGTAGAATAAAGTTCACGCACAGGACCGTAGGCCCATGTGAAGTGGCGAGTGAAGTTTATAAATTAAAAAGTTTACAAGTTGTTTAACAAACCGATACTTAATGACGCCGATCGTCAAGATATGGGCGAATATGGATTTCAAATGAGCATGATAATGTAAATTAGTTTATGCTACAAGCTCAGAATATTTCTTCAAAAGTATCAAGTAGCGCAAAGATAAATAAATAGTCTAAGCCTTTCAAAATTGTTAGTTATGACTCTGATTGGGATTGAACTGAGAACCTTTAGTTTATGAAGTTGGGATTTAAGCAACTACGCTACCGACCAGTTAAAATAAGTAAGTCTTTGGTCAAGCACGATAAATACACACGCCTCCTAATTGGTCAAGCACGCTAAATACACACGTCTCCTAATTGGTCAAGCATGCTAAATACACACGCCTACTAATTGGTCAAGCACGCTAAATACACACGTCTACTAATTGGTCAAGCACGCTAAATACACACGCTTCCTAATTGGTCAAGCACGTTAAATACACACACCTCCTGATTGGTCAAGCACGCTAAATACACACACCTCCTAATTGGTTAAGCACACTAAATACACACGCCTACTAATTGGTCAAGCACGCTAAATACACACACCTACTAATTGGTCAAGCACACTAAATACACACGCCTACTAATTGGTCAAGCACGATAAATACACTCGCCCACTAATAAAACTATATATGCAAAAAAGTTCGTAAAATATCAGGTTAAGGTTAAAAAAATGTTTTTACTTCTAAACAACATATGCAAATTATAAAAAATCACACAAAATAATCACAAAGTAAACTCTAATTGCTGGAATTTAAACTTGTCGATTAAAGTACTCGTGAGGGACTTTTAAAATAATAATTTATATTAAAAGTTATAATTTCAAGAGATAACAAGGTTTAAGCATATCTTATCTCATATACATTCTAGTAATATTGCATTATTTGATTCCAAACAGTTTTCAACAACATTTTTTAAAAATATTTATTTTTGTTATCCGATGCTTAAGTACCCCTATTGAATTTTTTAGGATTTTATAGCCGACACTTCTCAGAGGCCTCTTAATAGTTTTGCTGACTTATAAAACTCAACAGTCTTATTCATTGGATTTTTCAAATTTTGATTGTAATATGATAGTTTTTACTACAGGCAGAAATTTATGTTAATACTTTTAAAACTTTTTATCGTTGTTAAGTGGAAATCTGTCAAACTAATATTAGTTTAGTTTAATATACTTAATATCCTGACTCCAAAACTTATGTTCAGCTACTGTAGGTAAGTATGGCTCAAATAATCTTGAATATTAACTGATCATCAGCTTTGAAGAAAACAAATAACAATCACGTAGTGACTTAAACATGTGGTTAGAATGGTTTATACTGTTTAAAAGTGTGGTTAGTCGGCACTGGTTGCGCAGTGTTGTAACCCAGCTACTTGGGGACTAAGTGTTTGGAGATTGTAGGCGATAGGTTGGATGCTCGGTCCTATTAATACCGACATGGCGTCCGCTCAATGGTTGCTATTTGCGTGGACAATACTAGAGAAGTCTGAGGTGTCCATGTTGGGTGATAATCATTATACGGATGTTGTGTAGGAGAGATAACTGAGTATCAGGCTTGTCAATTAGCTGAAAATCAGACCAGCACTACGTGGTTCGGATTCCACGTGTCAGTAGGTCCCTTAGTTGCCCTAGCTGTTGGGCTATTAATACATTGCCCTTTCTGAGGAACAGTTGAACTCAGTTAGTAACCAGACTACACTCATTCAGACTCATCCTACACTCATATCATCATTCATATTCGCCTTAAAATACGCACAAAGTTGTGTCGGCGTCTCATATATAAGAATGTTACAAAACAGAAATTATGGTAATGCTTCTTTAAAACTAATTTCCTCGTAAATGGATATATGATACCATAATTACAGCTAATTCGGCTGTATATATTGAGACCTCCACGTTACATTTAGCACAACTAGTGGTTTAAGCAGCCGAGGGGAGTCGTTCCACCACTCCACCGCCGTACTTCACGGGCGCGACAAGTTTACCTCCTTGAAGCTCCGGTCGGTAGCCAACCTGCGCAGCACTACTTAGTTGTAAGAATAAATATCATGAACTGTACAATGTTACTTTACCTTTTTTTTAAATTATTATTATTATGTTTTTATTAATCGTTATTTTAAAACTTAATAGTGATTTAATTTAGTCACTTTAAGCGTTTACCAAAGATTATTCGTTGATCAAACCAACTAATGGTAGCTGCTGACGATGAGGTTGTGGGCGGGATTTGTTACTGAACTGCCTACCGTCTTCTTAGTCCCCATGACAATATGAAAAGGGGAGAAATAGTAGTTTTCTCTCTTACTATCATCACTTAGTTCATATCCCTCACACCACAGTAGGTCACAATATAAGTGGCCTAACTTTAATATTTGACTGGATTCAATATTATAAAACCCATTATATTTTTGTTTTGTTAATTTAAATAATTGTTTGGTCTTCTAATGAGTTCAAAACTCCATAGCAATTAATTCGTTCTTGAATTAATACATCCTAGAAACAGTTTTTTACAAATTATTTTAATTTTCATTTAGGTTTAATTATTTTCTCTTGTTTTAAAACTGTTGGTCTTATATTACATTTTTTTATTTGAACTTCATGATGGTATTTTTTTCTGAATTTACTTACTCTTTATATCTGAACTAATAAAAATACTAATCAAGGAGTAAGTCCTGTCTCTATACATCGGATTATACTGGCCGCACTTTAGATTATAGGAATTTGGCAATGAGTTTGTGCTCAAATCGACCGTATATTTTCCGTTAATTCACTACTACAACTTTTTTTGTTTCAGCCAATTCACTGCCACTTGATAAATATTCTATTGCTCTAAAAATTGTTCTCCAATAATTTTTACGTCCACTGTGGTATTCCTTATCCGCTAGGAATCCGATATCGCTGGCCTTATCTTATCGCTTTCCAAGAACTTACACAAGGAGAGTGCAATCGGTGGTAAGTCAACGATTGGATTTACCAATTTGTTTGTGATAAACTTTAGTAGCCACCTAACCTAACCTAACCGTAATTACTATAAAAAAAAAAATAGTGGTAGTAAATTAACGGAGAAGATTCAATCAACCTCTCCCAGGGAAAAGTTTTCCCAAAAGCGTTTATGATAAGGTTATTTATGATAGTAATTTTATTACTAAAGTAAGTGGTAAATTTTCATTAGTTTTTAAAATTTCAAATGAAACAAATGCTGTATTTACTGTAAACTATGCGTGTACTTTGAAACAAAATCGTTCAGCATCAATCCAAACATTAGTAATCTAATCGAGCACTAACTTACATGCACACAGAAATGTTTAGAATTACAAAAAAATAGATTAAAAGTCGTAAAATATTTCCATTCGCTGAGTAACAAGTAAAATTGTATTCATGGTCAAAACAAGGGAATCAGTTAAGACAATAAAGGCAAAGTCAGCATAAACATAGGCTAACAAAATAATAACCTAGGAGAACGACTGGGGCTGGAGAGCTGGTGCATACCAATGAGGCATCTCCATCCACCCCCACCCCATATTGTGATAGGGATGACTGCGTGTCCACAATCTCGAACTCATCAACTACTTAGTGTTTCCAGTTCTGTTGTTATTATTGAAAAGTAGGAGTACTATACTGATTATATAGTATTTATTATGGGATTCCATTTATTTACAATTCCTAGAGACTTATGGCGAAATTAAGTTGTTGCCTTGTCTATTTGTTATACATTTATGGTATATTTATGAAATTCAGCTTATTGGCTAAATTATAATATATTATTGTTCCCAGCTATTTGTAGGTGAACGTTTCTATGCTCGATCCTCTCAGTAATAACCAACACTGCGTCCGCACAATTGTTGCCATCGACGTGGACACTACTAGAGAATTCTTGGATATACATGTTGAATGATAGTCAAGGTTAAAATGTTGTATAGGTAAAATAACTTAGTGTCAGGCATATCAGTTAGCTGAAAATCAGACCAACACTACGTGGTTCAGATTCTACGTAAAACTATAGATCATTAAGTTGCCCTAGCTATTGGGTTATTAATAAATAACTATTTCTGAGGAACCGTCGACCTTGGTTAGTAACAATGACTACACTCGTTCATCTACACTCATCACACTCGTTCTCCCCTCATATTCGCCCACATCTTGACGATCGTCGTCTTTATAATGAATAATAATAATATTATACAATGCTGGCAGCTATGACACCGAGGAACACTGAATAAAAGTGACAGCTATCTAAGAAGGTTGCATTGTCCCACTGTGATAAGTGAGCTAATAGGCGTTACAACTGAGCCGAATAGATTGCAACCTGTCTTATATTTAGCTCATATAGGTGTTTAAGCAGCGGAGGAGAGAATCAATCCACCACTCGGCCACAATACTTCACGGGTGTGACTTCCTTTCACTTTTAGACTGTGGTCTCGGACAACTTCCACAAAAGTGTTTAGTTGTAAAAAATAATGTTGATGAACTATAAAAGTTTTACTTATTTCTATTTACTGTTTACGGCAGTATTCATTGTATTATTGATATTACTAAATAGTAGTTTAATTTTGTTGTTCTACACTAGATACGTTAGTGTTGATCAAAACATCCGATTGTTCTTTACTGATGATGACGTAGTGGGCGGGGCTTGATAAGCTCAGATAGGCTAGTTTCCATGACAACATAAAATGGAATGAAAAGAGGGAGGAATTGTAGATCTGTCTGTCTCTCGTTCTTCCACTACTTAGTGCATATATTATTTCGCACAATTGCTTTCGGTAGAACACAATCTAAGCAACACAAAGAATGCATAAGTTTTCATAAACTGTTTAGTTGAATTAGTAAAAAGTATTCTAAGAGGAAAATTTTGTTGCAGAAGGGTTTTAAATGCGGAATAATTTGCCAAAAATATGAAAAAAACAGATCAGATTTTATAGGGTAAATATTAAGGTGTAATCACTGAGGGTTTTTTTTTCACTAATGCTCCTTTTTTAATTTTGGGCTTGATAATTATAAAATATGGTAGATTTGCAAAGTAATACTCGTAGAGAAATTATTACTACAACCATTAGTAATAATTTTGCTTTCTTTTTTCTTTTTTTTAATTCCCTAATGAAATAGTTATGGAGTCGAATGAAAATGCGTTTCTTTTGGTCCTCAACATATCAATGAAAATTATAAAAGGACACTGTTTAAGCCTTCCACTTGTTCATTGATTTGTTATTATGTAACCAAATACTACCATATACTATGGGAATATGTAATGTTAATATTGTAATACGGGGAGGAGTATAGTTATAAAAGGAGGAATGTTTATATTTTTGGAAGGAGTTTTTTTTTATGAGGTGGCCGAAGGAGCACTTTAATCATAAAAAAGTGGCATCCTCTTAGGCAGTAAAAATGAGAATTTCATACTGTAACGTCCGTAAAGTCTTGAAGTTAAATTAGACTCAGAGTAGAGTATATTAAATATCACCAAGTGTATGAGTACGTAGTTGGTAATGCATAATTACTGACATGGGAAATTATGTTCTCAACGGACAACACTTATGAATATAAGATCAAAATCACATTCTAAAGCATATGTTTTGTATATGTATTTGTACGATCTGATTTCGTAAAAATATTACACGCGTTTGTCTACATTCACCCCTCATATTAGCCCATATCTCTACGATCGGCGTCTTAGTAATAATAATAATAATGAATAAAAATTGGTCGGTTGTGTAGTTGGTTAAATTTGAGCTTCATAAGCTGAATGTCCTTAGTTCGATCCCAAATAGAGTCATAATAAATGTTGAAAGGTGTCAGATGGTAACCATTGGATGTTCATTTTACATTGGGCTATTAATTAATGATACTTCCTAAGGAACAGTCGACCTTAGACAGTAACAATGACTACACTCATTCGCCCCTCATATTCGCCCATATATTGACGATTGGTGTCTTAAGAATACATAAAAAAAACATCAAGGCTTAGTTTTTTTCTAGCTTTATCTTAGACAGTTATAACTAACAATAATATTTTTAATTTTATCAAGAAGACGTTGAAGTAATGCAAACCTAAGTGATCAATTTAGCAACCTTAAGGTATCATGAGTATTAAAAAAATGACTTATAAACGGTTAAATTCGTTTAAAACACAATCATCACAACGCTGAAAGATGCAGGATTGCTTATCGTTTCCGTTTGGCATGGGGGGATGCCATTTCCTCCCACTTGTACAATGTCGGATTCCAGTCATCTGAGTGCCGCATTACGTTCCCAACACTAGTCTGATACTTGCCGTTCTAAAAATTTTCAATGTTGATTTTTAATTTTAACGAATCGTAACATTAGAATATCATTAGAATCGTAAAATTATTTCAAATTGGACTTACTCACAAACTAAAATGTTTAATATTTTATGTTGATATTGTTAAAAGGTTAGAAAGTTGCCACAAAGAGGACTAGAGATCTGCATCATGAAAAAGGGTACTGAGTAAATATGTTGATTTTATTCATTTAAAATAAACACTCTGTTTAGCATTAGTGTTTACAAATTGACAAAATGTCTCATTTATTGAAATATATATTTTGTTACTTTTTACTTAACCTGAAAAAATAGTGTTGTTTCAGTGGAATTGCATCTTATAATAGAACCCAAAGTTTCAATACTTTAAAATCTTATTTAGTGGCATTGATCGTTATATGAAATATTAAATCAGGTAATAAAATCCTATATAAATTTAAAAACAATATCCATATAATTTAGATAATATACAAACAATCAAATTGTTTTTATTTTTGATTGACAATAATATTTTTTTTTTTGTTTCCGTTAATTCACTACCGTTTGATAAATATTCTTTTACTCTAAAAACTGTTCCAATTCATTTTTACGTCCACTTTGGTATTCCTTATCCGCTAGGAATCCAATATCGCTGGCCTTATCTTATCGCTTTCCAAGAACGTACACACGGAGAGCGCATTCGGCGCTAAGTCAATCATTGGATTTACCAGTTTGTGATAAACTTTAGTAGCTACCTACCTATCCTAACCCAAAACAACCTGGTGTATTGATTTCTGACTTGATAAAAGAAACTATGCAACAAGCAAGGTCCTTAGAATTTTAACGGAACTATGGAAAGGAAACAACCCACAATATGACAGAGACGAGTGCTGACAATGTCATCTGTAAATGAACCATCAAGCAAACCCGCATGTCGTCCCATTTGTACACGTAATGATGTATTGATTCCTCACTTGATGAAAGGAACTAGGTCAACCGGGTCCTTGAAGGTGGAACGGAACGGTGGGAAGGAAACGACTCAATATCCAATTATTGTCCTTAAAATATCAATTTGAGCTCTAGGAAACATACACCAGGCTTTTAATTAATCAAAAGTAATGCTATTGGAAGGGGTGACATACTTTTCTAGATTTTTTTCACCTCTGGCATTTTTTACACTGGCAATGATAGAAAATACCCCGGGTATTACAAAAAAATCTACGGTAACCACTATATAACAATCATTTTAGGAACATTGTTTCAAACCAGAATAGAATAGGGGATAAAATGAAAAGTGTAACTTATATGAAACTGAGGTGCCTGAAAGCATTCTCCTCAACATGAACTAGACTGTTTGATGTATTTTTATATCTTCGAGAAAGATTTGGAATAGTTCAAAAATGAATTTGTACTCAATATATAGCTATAAATAAATGTTGGTTAATTAACCAATTCTACTTTTGTATCCAGACAAACTTCGGTCTTAAAGGGCAAGTCTATGTTTTAAATGCTTAATAATAAAGCTCAGAGTATTTTCATGACTTAAGTTTAGTAATCAAACAATTCAATAAAATAAAATGTTATATTAGATGTATTGTGATAGCAAAATTATATTTTTGAAAAACTCACATCAACTAATAAAACATCTTAAAATGCAATATGTTTAAATTAACAAAACAAATATATATTTTGTGTAAATAAACAACAATATGGCCAAATTTGGTTTTGAAGCATTTAAATAAGAAGAATATAAGGGGTGAAGGTTACTAATTATAATTTATAATATAGTTATATAATTATAATACTAGTTATAATTATATTTCGTTACTAAAAATTTGTTAATTTTACGTATGAATCGAGATAGTTATCATTTTTAACGTATTTTAGTATTGAAAAAGAAGAGAAAATACGGCCTGTTTTTATATCATGTTCAGGCATTGCTGATCTTTTTAATTTGTTAATTTTCAAAATATAATTGTTTACTACTTAGCTAGCAGGTAATCTTAAAAACTTAAACAATTTACGAAAATTTTACTTTAACAGAAACCAGTAAACACATAAGTGTTCAGTTACCCCTAACACTGTTAGTATTTCTGCACCTCAAGTGAAATTCGTTAGCGCTGTGATCCGCTTTAGAGGAACTTGCTAACGATGTTTTCTGGCAATTCAGACTCAAGGCAAAGTGGTAATACATGTCTTGAACCCCCACCCCTCCTTCCCAGTAAATAACAATACCACACCTGAAATCTTGTTTTGCCAAAACAAGGTGGATTTGTATTGTTAGCGTAGATATACAGCAAATTATATTCATTATTCATTGTTGAGACGTTCATCGTAGAGATATGGGTGAATATGAAGGGTGAATGAATATAATCACTTTAACTAAGCTGAACTGCCGTACTAAGTAAGGGAACTTACATTTTTACATGGAATACGAACCACGTAGAATTCAATTTTCAGCTCTCTTCCTTACAAAACATATGAACCTTGACTATCATCCAACATGGACAGCCCAGACTTTTCTAGGTATGTCCACGTCGATGGTAACCATTGAGTGGACGCCATGTCCGTATTAAGACGACCGAGTATAGAACCTATCACCTACATGTTGTTCTAGCACTCTACTACTAATGCTGACCCCGGATATTTTTAAATTTATAATATTTGTTTAAGTACTTTAAATTCTGATAAAACATACAAAAACAAACACACGGACAACTTGAAAACTTGAAACGGACAATGAGTTAAGTATAGCACTAATAGGAAATTAATTTACAAAACACAGTTACTTAAAATTGTAGGTGGGACTTTATGAGAGTTATATATTTTGATGGAAATGGATTGATAATTTATTTTGTTAGCATAATTTCTTTTTAATACAATATCATACTTAATAAGAATAGAAAAAAACTGAAAATAAACATCGGTTTAAACTTAAAAATTACGTGTTATTGCATTTAATTAACTAGTTTGGACTACGCGAGCAGAAAAACATGCCACCGATTGTATTATTCAGCGAAACAGTATTAGGTAGTATTGTGAAGTATAATAATACATCATTAATCCCTCGAATTAAAATTAGACAATTTTCAACCCACTGTCGGTTGCTTTGGGGACTGTTAGTAATACAAACTTACATAAATTAAAAAAATGTCAATTTTAACTATAAAACAGTAACCATTATTAAAAGGAACTAGTAAATTAAAACTCGTATAAAAATAAGGAAGAGGTTATTCAATAAATAAAATATAAAATACAAATAATGCCTTTAAACTGTCACTGCATAAATTCAGTATTTTTTTAATTTTATACTAAAAAAAAAAATGTTAAATATATTTTACTTTTAATGTACATATTTACTGAGTGAGATCCTTACCATATTTATACTAATTAATGTAAAATATTGGCAGAAACTCACTGAATTACATATTTTAATTGCATGGATGTTGAAAACTTTAGAAATGGATTTTGTACATGTGTATACTAAACATAAATATATTCAATTGACATATAACTTAAAGAGGACGAATTAAATAAGTAACGTACATTTAATATCAAACTAACGAATATTTATTATATATTCATTTAATATCAAACTAACGAATATTGATTATATATTCATTTAATATCAAACTAACGAATATTGATTATATATTCATTTAATATCAAACTAACGAATATTGATTATATATTCATTTAATATCAAACTAACGAATATTGATTATATATTCATTTAATATCAAACTAACGAATATTAATTATATATATTCATTTAATATCAAACTAACGAATATTAATCATACATTCATTTAATATCAAACTAACGAATATTGATTATATATTCATTTAATATCAAACTAACTAATATTGATTATATATTCATTTAATATCAAACTAACGAATATTGGTTATATATTCATTGAATATCAAATTAACGAATATTAATTATATATTCATTTAATATCAAACTAACGAATATTGATTATATATTCATTTAATATCAAACTAACGAATATTGATTATATATTCATTTAATATCAAACTAACGAATATTGATTATATATTCATTTAATATCAAACTAACGAATATTGATTATATATTCATTTAATATCAAACTAACGAATATTAATTATATATTCATTTAATATCAAACTAACGAATATTAATTATATATTCATTTAATATCAAACTAACGAATATTAATTATATATTCATTTAATATCAAACTAACGAATATTAATTATATATTCATTTAATATCAAACTAACGAATATTAATTATATATTCATTTAATATCAAACTAACGAATATTAATTATATATTTATTTAATATCAAACTAACGAATATTGATTATATATTCATTTAATATCAAACTAACGAATATTAATTATATATTCATTTAATATCAAACTAACGAATATTGGTTATATATTCATTTAATATCAAATTAACGAATATTAATTATATATTCATTTAATATCAAACTAACGAATATTGATTATATATTCATTTAATATCAAACTAACGAATATTGATTATATATTCATTTAATATCAAACTAACGAATATTGATTATATATTCATTTAATATCAAACTAACGAATATTAATTATATATATTCATTTAATATCAAACTAACGAATATTAATCATACATTCATTTAATATCAAACTAACGAATATTGATTATATATTCATTTAATATCAAACTAACGAATATTGATTATATATTCATTTAATATCAAACTAACGAATATTGATTATATATTCATTTAATATCAAACTAACGAATATTGATTATATATTCATTTAATATCAAACTAACGAATATTAATTATATATATTCATTTAATATCAAACTAACGAATATTAATCATACATTCATTTAATATCAAACTAACGAATATTGATTATATATTCATTTAATATCAAACTAACGAATATTGATTATATATTCATTTAATATCAAACTAACGAATATTAATTATATATATTCATTTAATATGAATCTAACGAATATTAATTATATATTCATTTAATATCAAACTAACGAATATTAATTATATATTTATTTAATATCAAACTAACGAATATTAATTATATATTCATTTAATATCAAACTAACGAATATTAATTATATATTTATTTAATATCAAACTAACGAATATTGATTATATATTCATTTAATATCAAACTAACGAATATTAATTATATAATCATTTAATATCAAACTAACGAATATTGGTTATATATTCATTTAATATCAAATTAACGAATATTAATTATATATTCATTTAATATCAAACTAACGAATATTAATTATATATTCATTTAATATCAAACTAACGAATATTAATTATATATTCATTTAATATCAAACTAACGAATATTAATTATATATTCATTTAATATCAAATTAACGAATATTAATTATATATTCATTTAATATCAAACTAACGAATATTAATTATATATTCATTTAAAATCAAACTAACGAATATTAATTATATATTCATTTAATATCAAACTAACGAATATTGATTATATATTCATTTAATATCAAACTAACGAATATTGATTATATATTCATTTAATATCAAACTAACGAATATTGATTATATATTCATTTAATATCAAACTAACGAATATTGATTATATATTCATTTAATATCAAACTAACGAATATTAATTATATATATTCATTTAATATCAAACTAACGAATATTAATCATACATTCATTTAATATCAAACTAACGAATATTGATTATATATTCATTTAATATCAAACTAACGAATATTGATTATATATTCATTTAATATCAAACTAACGAATATTAATTATATATATTCATTTAATATCAATCTAACGAGTATTAATTATATATTCATTTAATATCAAACTAACGAATATTAATTATATATTCATTTAATATCAAACTAACGAATATTAATTATATATTCATTTAATATCAAACTAACGAATATTAATTATATATTTATTTAATATCAAACTAACGAATATTGATTATATATTCATTTAATATCTAACTAACGAATATTAATTATATATTCATTTAATATCAAACTAACGAATATTGGTTATATATTCATTTAATATAAAATTAACGAATATTAATTATATATTCATTTAATATCAAACTAACGAATATTGATTATATATTCATTTAATATCAAACTAACGATTATTGATTATATATTCATTTAATATCAAACTAACGAATATTGATTATATATTCATTTAATATCAAACTAACGAATATTAATTATATATATTCATTTAATATCAAACTAACGAATATTAATCATACATTCATTTAATATCAAACTAACGAATATTGATTATATATTCATTTAATACCAAACTAACGAATATTAATTATATATATTCATTTAATATCAAACTAACGAATATTAATTATATATTCATTTAATATCAAACTAACGAATATTAATTATATATTCATTTAATATCAAACTAACGAATATTAATTATATATTCATTTAATATCAAACTAACGAATATTAATTATATATTCATTTAATATCAAACTAACGAATATTAATTATATATTCATTTAATATCAAACTAACGAATATTAATTATATATATTCATTTAATATCAATCTAACGAATATTAATTATATATTCATTTAATATCAAACTAACGAATATTAATTATATATTCATTTAATATCAAACTAACGAATATTAATTATATATTCATTTAATATCAAACTAACGAATATTAATTATATATTCATTTAATATCAAACTAACGAATATTAATTATATATTCATTTAATATCCAACTAACGAATATTAATTATATATTCATTAAAATCAAACTAACGAATATTAATTATATATTCATTTAATATCAAACTAACGAATATTGATTATATATTCATTTAATATCAAACTAACGAATATTAATTATATATTCATTTAATATCAAACTAATGAATATTAATTATATATTCATTTAATATCAAACTAACGAATATTAATTATATATTCATTTAATATGAAACCCTAAAACTAAAATGTATCATTAAAACCCCAAATAAATGCTTTGTGCAACATCTACTTTTACAACGTACAACTTCTGTTATTAATTGATATTATTGTTATTACTGCTCAATTAATTCAAGGAGCGGCCGTAGATAAGAGGCTAAGGCGATGGCTTGCCACGCAGTTAGTCCGGGTTTGATTCCCGATATGACCATTAACAGTTTTTACCCTGACACTCCCATGGTGGAAGTCACGTTAAGTCGTTGGTCCCCAGGTTTAGTGTTTGAGAGGGCTTCTTATACCTAACTTCGCCTGGTGAAATAAGACGATCTTTAACTTTTAACTGTTGTTGTAATAGTTCCAGACATTTTATTTTATTAATTATTTATTTTACTTGTTATAATATAAATGCAACAGGGATATATAGTACGTGTGATCATTATTATTCCTGGCTCTCAAATAATCAGCCCCATCGAAGGAGGGGGAGGGGTGTTTTTAGTAGAAAGGATATATCCTCATCGGTCCTCCATCCTCAGTCTCATCCCACGTTATTGTTTTTTTAAGCCTATAATGTTTATGCTAATTTCATTATTATTATTACAAAAATATTATTATTGATAAAAAATAATTCTCTTATTTTGTGTATAGAAAAAAATAATACTACTCTATACACACGAATATTAATTTTAGAATAACTTTACAGACTCTTCCCTAAATTTGATGTTATTAATGGAATAAACATGTGTATTCCATAATAGGTACTCAATTTATCCAATTTGTGTGAATTCACAGTTTTATTCCATCAAACATACTCAACGAAATATGAGGTTTTCTACATTCCCTTTTTTCTGTAATTTGAGGGCTTTTAGTGCTATTTGTAATATAAAGAGTATTTTCTTAAGTTTAATAAATACTATTTTCGATTTTCTAACTTAAGAAAAAATATTAAGTGCCAGTAAACATAAAGTTATTCCTAATGTTTTGTTCAACATTTTGAACGTCAAATATTACCAGTTTTGCTGTATTTTTACATATTTATTTTGTGATTAAATAAATGCTTAGAATTTACATAATATCGTACCACCTTTTGTTGGTATTTGATCTGTGTTGATTTTGAATGAAAAACATTTTTAAACAATAAACCTTATAGAATCGTCTCTGTTTTACCGTTCTGAAACATAGTTAAACCAACGTTCTAACTGCAATGTTCCGTTTACAAACGGTCGCGAAAGACCAATTCCTTAGGAAAGTTTCCAGCACTCCAGTAACACAACAGTTTGAAAGTTTCCATGAAGTGAATTAAGCGTTGTTTAGTGCCAATCGACTCAGCGAGCTTTCCATAAATACTCAATGAAGTCGCCTTAAGTGTCCACAAACTACGCCTTAATTCACTTTAGACTTGGCCCGACGTTTCCCCTTTAGTAGATAGAATTATGCCTTCTTTTTATCTTATATATAGAAAATGTCCAATGAAATGCCAATACATTAATATTATTTGTTACAATAGCCTCTAGATAGACAATTTCCCTCGGATTTGTTTTAAAATCAGCAATGCCGCAATTTTTTAAGCAACTTATATCTATTTGCACTTGACGAAATTCAGAACTTATAATAGGTTGTGAGGTAGTCATTGGAGTATGTGATTCATCAATTGTATTTAGAGTTAGAGTGAAGTTCCAAAAGCCGTGAGGTAATCCTTTTGGAAATTCATATATACCACTTTTGAATGAACGAAGTTTACAAAATTCTTCAGTCCCGTTACAAATCCAATCCCATATTAAATGTGATTGATGATCAGGAGGTTCATTGGGGTCATAAGAAGTTGATGCATTCAGTACAAAATATTCATTATATGACACAGTTCTCAAAGCACCGCCTTGAATTGTAACCTTCAACGGAAGTTTTACCACTTCAAAGTAACATATTCCACAATAGTTAGTGCTGTATTCTTCTGTATTTCTTATTCCAGATACAAAAACTGTAAGTTTAACTTTGTATAGACCAAATGGCCACATAAATTTTTCAACATTGTATTCAGGTAAACCAATACTTGATATCTCTGGCATTGACCAAGGGGTCCAAAATTTTGTCTTGATTTCAAAAATATCCCATTTATAATCTATTATTTGATTAGGACATTCTGTCTCTGTTAGAGGACTCTTTCTTATAATGTTACTTATCACTTTCTCTGTTTTTCGGCTTAATTGTAGTGGTTTATCTGATCTGCTTCCACAGTTTTGTGTGATAACAACTTGTATAGGGCAAACTTCACGTCTATAACCTACAACTTGATTAAACACTTCACTGAATTCTTCACTTATTTTATTGTGTACTTTTATAGAAAGATGGTTTATTTTAAACACTGGAACTGGAATATTTTCTTTTGGATAATATTCCATTTTAACAGAACCTTCCAATGTGTATACAAGCTCAAAATATATATTGAAATACAGCATATCTCCATCAGGTAGATAGAGACACTGATATTCTTTTAGTTTTAGTTGTTTGCATTTTGTTCTGCCTCGTACTACATGCATCTGTGCTTTATTGATTTTGATAACTTCACCCGAATCTCCAGCAGAAAATGTTAAACTCATGTCATCACCAGCCTCCCTAAATAAATATATAAAGCATGGTATTTTGGCACTAATTGCTGTAAATTTGTTTAAATAAATATATAATCCTTGAACAGTTCTCATTCCTTCACTCAATCTTCACAGTTTCTGCCGTGAAAATCATTTGGACATGTACATGAATATGACCCAAACATTTGAAGGCACTTACCATTGTTGAGGCAAGGGTTGTTTTCACAATGATTTTTTTCTTCCACATCACAATTCATAGGAGTGCAATTTTTGTATACATAGTAGGAACTAAATGCTGTAGTATCACAGTAGGCTTTCTCACCATTCGCGTGACGCACACAAGGAGCCACATAGTTACTCATTCTCTTACGACTGACACATGAAGGGAATTTTAAACAATGAGGATTCTGACCACTAACAAGGAAGTAACAATCCAATAATATAAATAGTAATCCAATTGATTTATTTGTGATTAAAATTGGCATGAACTAATATTAATCAAGGGAAATGTTGAACCATAACAAACACACAGTTTGAAAAAAAAAAAACACAGCTGTGATTTTATACTGAAAATAATTACTCATTTTTTCTGTGAATTATTAGAATTTTAAAGTTAAAATTGTCTACTTTATTGTTTATATTATGGTTTACCAGAAATTTAAAAATATTTAGACAGACCTGTCAACAATTCAAATTGAAATTTTAAGACCAACTTTCACTCTGAAATCAAGAACTAGGTAATACTATCTTTACAAACTTTAATTTTTAATTTATATTTTAAGTTAACCTGAGCATCTAAATCTTCCATTCATAAATGTTATAATGGAATATTATCCAAAAGAAAATATTCCAGTTCCAGTGTTTAAAATAAACCATCTTTCTATAAAAGTACACAATAAAATAAGTGAAGAATTCAGTGAAGTGTTTAATCAAGTTGTAGGTTATAGACGTGAAGTTTGCCCTATACAAGTTGTTATCACACAAAACTGTGGAAGCAGATCAGATAAACCACTACAATTAAGCCGAAAAACAGAGAAAGTGATAAGTAACATTATAAGAAAGAGTCCTCTAACAGAGACAGAATGTCCTAATCAAATAATAGATTATAAATGGGATATTTTTGAAATCAAGACAAAATTTTGGACCCCTTGGTCAATGCCAGAGATATCAAGTATTGGTTTACCTGAATACAATGTTGAAAAATTTATGTGGCCATTTGGTCTATACAAAGTTAAACTTACAGTTTTTGTATCTGGAATAAGAAATACAGAAGAATACAGCACTAACTATTGTGGAATATGTTACTTTGAAGTGGTAAAACTTCCGTTGAAGGTTACAATTCAAGGCGGTGCTTTGAGAACTGTGTCATATAATGAATATTTTGTACTGAATGCATCAACTTCTTATGACCCCAATGAACCTCCTGATCATCAATCACATTTAATATGGGATTGGATTTGTAACGGGACTGAAGAATTTTGTAAACTTCGTTCATTCAAAAGTGGTATATATGAATTTCCAAAAGGATTACCTCACGGCTTTTGGAACTTCACTCTAACTCTAAATACAATTGATGAATCACATACTCCAATGACTACCTCACAAACTATTATAAGTTCTGAATTTCGTCAAGTGCAAATAGATATAAGTTGCTTAAAAAATTGCGGCATTGCTGATTTTAAAACAAATCCGAGGGAAATTGTCTATCTAGAGGCTATTGTAACAAATAATATTAATATATTGGCATTTCATTGGACATTTTCTATTGATGATAAACCAACAGAACTCAATGCTGTTGAAATTGCTCAAGCTAGTGTCATATATACGAGTTTGTATATATATAACTCGTATATATATATAAGTTTGAGACGTATGCATGTCAATCGTTGTTAGTCGAAATACTATCATTATATTAAATTTAACTATATTGAAAAACATATACTATTGTAAGCATCATATTATGCATTCATTTATACTTTTAAAATATGAATTTATGTAAGTAGTTTTGTCAATTTCAATCCGAATCAAAATCACTCTACCCTTTATTAAATTATTTCACTGATAGGAGTAAAAACAAGACAAATATATACAAATAATAATTACTTAACTGAATGTCAAATATGATGTTTTAAAAATTAAAATATACCATAAAAAGTATTACGTATGACACCGCATAAAGATATTTACAAAATACTTACGCATTCATTTTTACGTTCAATGCGATCAAAACTTAAGAGAATAAATTCCATATTAAAGGGTACAGGAATAATACGTCTCAAATAACCAAAGTTGAACATTATTGGTCAAAAACACGCACAAAAAGGCCGTCCATAACTACTGTCGGATTCAAAAAGCAATGTAATCGAGTTTGAACCACTTTTACAAAATGAATACTTAATCGATTTCGTTGTGCTGTCCATCAAAATGTAGCTTATTTAATTCTACGTAATTTAATATAATTTACATGTTTTTTTAAGAGTTTATAAAAAAATTCTTTAACTCTTTAAAAAATATGTAAGTTACATTAAATTACGTATTAAACTATATTACATTCAATATTTTTAATTTAAATATTATTATATCATTATTTATTTAAAAATAATTATATATTTATTAAGGTTATATTAAATAAGCTAAATTTTTATTTGCAACACAACGAAGTAGTATGAATTAATATTTTCTTTTTTTTTTTTTTTTTTTTTTTTGCAGAGGTTCAAACTGTACATTGCTTTTTGAATCCTACAGTAATAGTGAAATAAATATTACAATGTACGAGTATAAAAACAAAAATGTTATGTGAGTTATTGTATGGTTTACATTTGTTAAATATTACAATACCATGCTAAAATACATTTGCTACTTAGCGTAAATTGACGTTTCAAAATGTTAAAATGTTGACACAACCTATTAAAAATTTGAATGTATCATACATTGTTCGATATAAATCCAAAGAAAGACAGTAAGTGGTGATGCATATGTCACATATACAAAGTTGTAATGAACATTCCACCCACCCACACACGTACAGTGGTGATGACCCTCCCACCCAACCAGACAATTAAATGGGTAATGAACCTCCCACCCACCCAGACACGTGCAGTGGTGACGATTGAATACTTAACCGGATACAAGAACAATATTAAATAAAAAAGAAGATGAAATTTTTTTGAATAATCTTAATTTATACAGTCCCAGAATCAGCTTATTCTCATAAAGAATACTTAAACGGAGCTTAGTTATGTTGTTTAATCGACATTCCATGCTAAAATCACAATGCTTGTACAATATATTTACTGCCCATTTCTCATTCAAGTTCAAATTAATAATCGAGGCAAATGAGACTATTACGATAAAAAAACAAATTACTGAAATTTAATTTTCCGTTGATGTTGTGGACAGAATAGTTTCTAATAATATCTAGTTTAAATAAATCCCAGTCAGTTATGGAGCAAGAGGATAGAAAGAGTAAAGTAAAAATCAATTACTTTAGTATTGTCATTTCTGAAAGAATTTGACGAGCCTCATTGTGTACAAGGTTGGAGGCTCCATTCCACCCCCCCCCCTCTACCTTGCATACTTACAACATCGTTAAACTTCTCGCCTACTCAAAACACACGAGGCACTTGTGTCTCTCCCACATTCTCTGCACATGATGACACATACATGACTTTTTACTTTCTCCCACATGCGTTAGAATAGAGAAAGTATTGTGATCGTCCATACAAATTTGTTCACAAGATGGTCTAAAAATCCATTTTATGGTCCCTTGAACCCAAAAAAGTTTTTTTTTCGAAAAAGTTTGTGTTTTCGTATGTATGTATGTCTGTTTGTGTTTATGTTCAGTTCGCTGGATACCAAACGGATGAACCAAATGTTATTATATTCGGTATGTAAGCGTATTTAGCCAATATCTGCAGACCATTTTTTTCACTGTTTTGAAATTTTAGTTTTGTTTAATTTTATAGGCAAAAAACATACAAATATTGATTTTATAGCAGTTTAGAGAGTAAACACCTATAAAGATGGCATAATCGCCGAAACCGATCGGTGTTAACTCAATAAAGTGTTTAAGGGTATTTAATTGGTATTTTTATATTATAAATATATTTTCAATACATAATATTCCAATCAATCCACGAGACGAAAATTGCTGTATTAGTGTTCAATTTTGAAAGTAGATAAATGGATCCCTAAGACAAACAAAGACATTCTTAAGTTTTGAGTGAACTGTGAGGTCATTTCTCTTGCCTCTCTGAGAATTTATGTAATTTTGCAACGCTTTTACGTACGTTTTTACTAGGAATTAACAAACATAACTCTTGATGTTAAGGGTTTTTATTCAGGCACCCAGTTGAACACTCCAAATAATTTAGTCCTAGATCGTATCGCAACTGTCGCTAGGAGTAGAAAAGAGCCTGCCTCACTAACACACACAACGTGTTCCCCCTCGCCCCTCTCACTATTCCAGTAAGCCCCGTGCCACAAATTGTACTTAAGTACATAAATAAATACCTCATTTGTAGTAAATTCTAGCAATGCTGTTTCTATATACTATTATTAGTCTACTGAAGGTAATTGTACACATTTCAACTTAAAATTTGTACATATATCATTCATTGCAAGTTGGACTTGAATAAATTATATTTATTAGTTTTATCTCACACTCGTTTGGTTAATAGCTTCATTTTCTACTATATTCTCACAGTTTCTATATAACATATACCATGGTTTCTTAAAGATTTGTGTACCTAAGCAAGACCAAGCTAGAAAAATTTATCTCACACTAAAACGAATTTAATGTTATAAATAAACTGTCGGTCGTGCTGATTTAATTTCTTTATTATTAATATATATGTAATAGAGGAAAAAATGTTGAGATATCGGTGAAAATAAGGGGTCATCAAATCTCCGTGATTTGATTAAGAAAATATCTTGGAACCATGATTCATAAATGGTTGTTAAAGTAATAGAAACTGGATACATTTTGAAAACAGATGAAATTACAAATAATTGTCTCGTAGAAAACTACGTTTAACAACATTTTTCAAGAAGCAAACAAACAAAGACCATACGTCATAAACTGTTGAATTATATTTTATAAAATTGTAAATTCTGATTAAATTAACGAGAATATCTGCCTTTTTACTTAGTCTCTAAATGAGTGGGAAAAGATACATATCAAGACTCAATGAAAAAGTTTGGTTAGCTCTCCTGATGAGTATGCACCAGCTGAACGGCACTGTGACCTTCATTCCCTACGTCCCTCATGTCTCGTGAATGTAGTTGTTAGAAGAGCCAAACGCCTCAAGAAGTGTCGAGTGTAAGAAGTATGCACTAGCTGAACGGCACTGTAACCTCTATTCCCTACGTCCCTCATGTCTCGTGAATGTAGTCGATAGAAGAGCCAAACACCTCAAGAAGTGTCTACTATGTATGGAATCATGCACCAGCCGAACGGCAATGTGACCTCCATACCCTGGCTCCCTCATATCTCGTGAATATAGTTAATAGAAGAGCCAAAACGGCTCAAGAAGTGTCGAGTGTAAGAAGTATGCACTAGCTGAACGGCACTGTGACCTCTATTCCCTACGTCCCTCATGTCTCGTGAATGTAGTGATAGAAGAGCCAAACACCTCAAGAAGTGTCGACTATGTATGGAATCATGCACCAGCTGAACGGCAATGTGACTTCCATACCCTGGCTCCCTCATATCTCGTGAATATAGTTAATAGAAGAGCCAAAACGGCTCAAGAAGTGTCGATTGTAAGAAGTATACACCAGCTGGACGGCACTGCTAAACCCATCCCCTGGCTCCCTCATGTCTCGTGAATACAGTCAATAGAAGAGCCAAAACGGCTCAAGAAGTGTCGAGTGTAAGAAGTATGCACCAGCTGAACGGCACTGCTAAACCCATCCCCTGGCTCCCTCATGTCTCGTGAATATAGTCAATAGAAGAGCCAAAACGCCTCAAGAAGTGTCGAGTGTAAGAAGTATGCACCAGCTGAACGGCACTGCTAAACCCATCCCCTGACTCCCACCCAGTCAGCGGTACCCCGTTATATTGATCTTGGGGGGGTAACGCACAATATCACACAGTTAGCGTTATTACGTTAGCCAATACATTGGCAGACGACTGAACCGTTGTCAATCACACCGTTTTACCAATGCGAGTCAATCTAAATATTCCTGATAGAGTAGAGATCAAATATTGTATGGTCCAATGACATTCACTAAAGGATCAGTTTTTGACACAGTTCACCTGTCAAATTAAAACCTTCGTTCAACATTTACCTTGACTAGCCTGCTTTTATCTTTGTAAATCAAGTTAGTTTTATGTTACTGATTTACGTTACGCCAATTTTATGTCAATTTAAATTACGTTTAAGGAGGATGTAATTTGAGAAATATTAGAAAAAAAAACTGAATATTAGAATATTTACAAAAAACTATATTGAACATATTTAAAATTTAATCAACCTTAAACTAAATTGGTTTAGCCAGAACACTTACTTTCTGAATTGTTGTAAATACAGTGTAAATATGAGTAAATATGAATGAAGTAGTGGTTTTCAGTTTATATACAAAAAAATCACCTAAACTTGTGAAAGGTTTTAAGAACAAAATAACTTGTTAACAAATTTTATAATCATGGAGTGTTTGGGCTAAATGCTCACTTTTCAAAACCATATCATGTAATAGATGTTTAATAAGTTGAAACAATTGAAAGGATGTTTAAATTACTTAATTTAACATTGTGGAGGATTAATCATTTATAGATCTCATTCTGATTATAATGAAAAATATAAAAGTAACATACAAAACGTCATGTTGTGATTTTATATAGATTATATTAGAACCTAACAAACATAACATTATATATTTTTTCATAAACAAAACACATTTTCTCCGCGTACAATAACTTTAGCTAGTAAAATATTATTATAAATTGTACAAAACAGTAGTTTTCCTTGGCCTGCTATAACCTAAATAAATGACATGGCACCTCTATCCGGAGTTTTTTACCAGATTGCTAAAACACATTTAACGCAAGGATGTGTTAAAACGAGCTTTGAACCAAATTAAAATATACAAAGCTCATTCACAAAACGTCTCGTATTAAAATTCGTTTTATACTGATGATATGTTTATGGAGGGTTGTTGGGAAAATTAAAATAACAGTTAAGATCAAATTGAAGTATGAGTGTTAAGCATATAAACTTGTTTGCCTTAATAAATAATAAAATATCTTGTTTCATATAGTATCCTTCCAAATATGCCCAAATATTTTCAAGGATCTTCAAGTATTTAGGAAAATGTCACATTTCTCTTTGTTAATATATACACTTTTTTACACCTTAGTAACTAAATGATTTCAAGCATTCTCAGTAGTTTTATTTGCACAAAAATCACACTGCTTTAAAAAATAATTGTATCCCTTCTCCTCCAAAAATTTTATTATTTTCTGTACAATGTTTCTAGAAATTTCTAAAAAAATAATTAAACGCAAAGAACGATATTGCTCGGTAATAACTGCACTCTAACCTAAAAACTACCCTTATAAATTAGTGTGTCTACAGTATTATGCCGAGCTATTTTGAAATCTTTTATTTATAACATCGAGATATATTTCGAGTATACACGTTCATGAAATTAGTTTATTAGTGCTGTAGTTGAACCATCTTCCAATAAAATTCACTGCGTTTAAAACTTATTTTTTGATTTTGAATGACAATATTTAAAAACATACATTTTTTATTGTCCAATTTATTTAATTTACCATATTTAAATTTCATTACTTTTACCTGTTCAAATGTGTTGGCACATTAATTGCATATAATTAACATAATAGTAAATACTCGTGATTATTTTTGAAATATAATGTTGAATATTTGGCAAAAAAAGTTGACAGTACAATCTAAATTGTCTGAGATTATATTTTGGCAGATAGATCCTCTGATTTTTTTAATCCAATAATTGGCCACCCTAGGTAAAATGATTGGAGTGTGGTAATCCAAATTAGAGTATAATGAAATATATATGAACCGTTAGGGATTTAAAAGTATTCAAAATAAACAGCAGGTACAGTTTTGAAGGTTAAAGATTAAATTATGTCTCTTGGCTGGCTCATACTTTTTAAAATATTCTGCCTCATACCAAAAATCCATGAGGACTAATTTGACTTAAAATTACTACATATACATAGCTTATAACGCATTATATATTTTAATTTGACATGTCAAATCAATAATAACTAAGCGTTATCATAAAGATCTTGTAATTCGAAGTATTTATATTTAGAACTCGTGTTAACAGCTTACATAAACGTGATATATTTATTATCCTCAGGCGAATTGGCGAAAGGTCACTCAGCATTCTTGGTCACGCGATTGACCAAACAACCTTATCAAAATAATCAGCTTGAACTATAACAAGCAAACATCAATTTAGACGTGAATTTAGCCACTTTTTATGACGACTGAAAATTAATCTGAAACAGCTTGTTAGGTTTTCATGTGCACGATAGCTTTTAAAACTAAAATAACAATTTCAATTCTAGCTCAGATTCGTTAGGTTCAACTCATATTTTGATAAATTTAGAAGGAACGTGAAGGATGTATTGTGAAAATTGTTGACGTATTTAAAATGAGAAATGTTTATATTAGAGTCAGTGTCTTTAGAGGCAGATACAAGGGATCCATATTAAGAGGGGGAATGTTGATGGTTCAGGTCAAAAGTTTTAGGGTTGCAAGGTTCTAAATGTCGAGGAATGCAAGCCTCTAATTTTCAAGGGATGTAAGTTATGTCGCGTCGAGGATGTATGACAGCAGGTATCGGGGACTGTAAGACTATAGTGTCAAGTAAATGTCGAGGGATGTAAGCATCTAAGCGTCGAGGGATGTAAGATATGTCACGTCGAGTGTGTAAAACAGGAAGTATCAGGGGCTGTAAGACTATAGTGTCACGTGAGTGTCGAGGGGTGTTAGATATGTCACGTCGAGTATATAAGACAGGAAGTATCGGGGGTTGTAAGACTATAGTGTCACGTGAGTTTCGAGGGATGTAAGATATGTCACGTCGAGGATGTAAGACAGGAAGTATCGGGGGCTGTAAGACTTTAACGTCACATGAGTGTCGAGGGATGTAAGCCTCTAAGTGTCGAGGGATGTAAGATATGTCACGTCGAGTATGTAAGACAGGAAGTATCGGGGGCTGTAAGACTGTAGTGTCACGTGAGTGTCGAGGGGTGTAAGATATCACGTCGAGTATGTAAAACAGGAAGTTTCGGGGGTTGTAAGACTATAGTGTCACGTGAGTGTCGAGGGATGTAAGATATGTCGCGTTGAGGATGTAAGACAGGAAGAATCGGGGGCTGTAAGACTTTAGTGTCATATGAGTGTCGAGGGATGTAAGCCTCTAAGTGTCGAGGGATGTAAGATATGTCACGTCGAGTATGTAAGACAGGAAGTATCGGGGGCTGTAAGACTTAATGTCACGTGAGTGTCGAGGGATGTAAGCCTCTAAGTGTCGAGGGATGTAAGATATGTCACGTCGAGTATGTAAGACAGGAAGTATCGGGGGCTGTTAGACTTAATGTCACGTGAGTGTCGAGGGATGTAAGACTCTAAGTATGTTTCAAGGGATTTCAATATACAGAGTGGTAATGGATGAAAGACAGATGTGTTTAAGATGTAAGGCAGGAAATTTCAACAGGAAACATCTTGGGATACAATACAGAAGCTGACGAGGGACGGCAGACTCTAAATTCGAAGGAATAAGACTCTTAATTTTGTGGGGTGTAGAATATAAATGTCCAGAGATGCAAGACCAGCAGTGTCGAGAGATGTCAGACTCTAAATTCCAAAAAATAAGACTCTAAAGGTTGTGAGTGTAGGACTTTTGATGTTGAGGGATACAAGAATTTAAATGTCGAAGAATGCAGGACTCTAAAATGCCTAGCGATGGAAGATTCTTGAGTATCGAGAGTTACAAAACATTTAGTCACTTTACATCCCTTGAAATTTAATCTAGGAGAGTGTAAGAACAAATTTGGAGTACTAACATAAAAAACTGCAAGTTGTTTTGGGTAGTTTAAAGGATGACATGTAGTGATTAGGATTTAATCACGTTAAATAATTGATAAAATCATACTTCTGAGTTTCCAAGAAAACAAAATCATATGCTCAATTCAACTCTCTCTTCATTTGTTTATATGAATAATCCTTTAAATCTTAACTAAAATATTTGAGAAATAATACCACTAAAAATAGGCTAACAGAGAACTGAGGTAATCCCAAAGAGTTAGATCTTTTTTTCAGATTTTATGACAGTAATAAATAATAAATTGTTTACATTGTTCCGATTATCATCAACACAATCAATAACAGAAACTCGTAAATTGGAGATAATTTTATGACCTAAAATGAGAGACTACACAAGGAACGGTTAAACCATTGATTTATTCTAAACGAATATCTTCCAATGCAAAAGCTGCAGTGCGCGATCAATACATCAGTTCCAAAATTGACTATGTGAGTAAAAATGAGGACAGCATAGAACAGTTGGATTTATTACAGCCGGGCGACTCGTGTCGGCTGGAATATCGGAAACCCATTTGTTGGGGCTGGCATATTGCAACGTGCATCGATAACGGGTTTAATGGAAAATAATCTTTATGCTTGATAATCTTCCATAGATAATCCTACAATCTGCTTTCGGAATATGCTGACTATTTCAATTAACTCTGTTTCTGGTGTACAAACTAGAAAATACAACAACCATCAAGATATTACTAAAGCAGAGAATATCTATATTACGTACTCATCTCTAACACATAATCTGATTAAGGTATATAATGCAAATTAGTTAGGCCATTCAAAAGTGCAGTAATGATAATAAAACAATCATAAGATAACTTATTGATTTGTAGCCTATTACGATCGAGAGCTACGCCTAAAAGTACGTGAATGGAAGGATTAAGGACTTTTTGAGCACCCTACAATTCTTTGGTTTTGGAATCGTTAGTACTTTTGAAGCTAGGCTCCCTTATACTTGTTGTTACATTAGTACAGTACAACAAAACAGTCGCCCTTGTGCTACTAACAGAATGCCTTGCATAATTGAATTTGACAACTATCTTGATACTAACAAATTGTGTTGTTGTTGTTCTCTATGTCCATTGTATTACGTTGCAGATTGATTTTTGTTGCTCAATGCTCACTACCTATATTTTCTTACATTGTTATTATTAATACTGTTTGTTATATTTTTTATGTCATATTGTTAAATTTACTTAGTTTAGATCCTTATGCTTCATCTCTTCTACTCATGATTATTTGTGATAAACATTTTTATTGTGTTATGATTTTAGACTTATTGTTAGATGGTTAGATTATTGTTACTAATGGCTGTTGCCATTTTTTTGCATACAAGTGTATATTATTCTATTATTATTTTTCTTTATGGGCTGCAGAATTAATAAAACAAATAGTTGAGATTTGCTGCTTACTAACATGGACTATTGTTGTATTTTACTTTCATATCGTGCTAACGTATATATTATTTTATAATTGTCAGATTTGTAAATGGCTTTGTTCGTTCAATAAATGAAATCGGATAATACCAATCAGTTAATGTGCTACACCTCATTATAACTCATCACGATGATAGTTCCTACCAAAATGTGATTTTCCCTCGCACCAACGGATCGACTAAGCTCAGCAGTGCTAAATGCATTGCTGCCGGCTCAATCTTGTCCAATTGGCATTTTGCGTGTCTGTTACAGCGAAATTGTACAATTCCTAGCGGAAATTGCGTTTGCTGATACAGATAATGTTGTGATTTTCTTATTTTACTGTTGTCGTTTTTGTTTCTTTTTATCGTGAGGATTACTTGTATCACTTGCTTATACATAACTGCTGTAGTAGAAGTATGTCTTTAGTGTCTTAGAGTTTATAATCAAGAGGTTATTTTAATTTACATTTTTCATATATCATCAGTAAATTTAGCTTTTATATATACAATAACAATTTTGAACTTACTCAAACACTAAAAATTCTTAAAGTGTTGGAAATATTGAAGACATTTCACCAATTTTTAACTAAGAAGAACTAACAAATTTCGAGGATATTTTATACCTTTTTTAAATTAAATTCACCCTCTTTAAATCAAAGTTGTAAAAAGCAAAAGTGTATCATAACTACTTATTTTGCTCAATAAATAATAAAGATTGTTTATTTTTTATTGTATTTGAGAAAGAAAGTTATCAAGTAACGTTCAGATTTCACTTGGAGGAAGGGATATTGATTGGTTTTTCGAAAATGAAACCTGTTTGTGAAAGGATTTGTGAAACCATCCTTAATTAATGACGTCACCAGGCTGTCGTTGAAGGCGAAAATTGACAAAAAGCAACCCACAACAGCAACTTGGTGAAGACATCCCTTTGTCACTGTAGACTCACGAGCTCAGTTTTAGTTTTTAGTGAGAAAACATTATTTGGTCTTAAAGAAGGTACGTGTATGAATGATATGATGAAGAGTTTGTAATCTTATGATGAGAGTTTGTAATCTTATGATGAAGAGTTTATAATCTTATGATGAAGACAATTTTCATTTCATTTCATTTGTATCTGATGATCCGAAAATGTCAATAGTACTTGTTTGCTGTTTTTTATTTCATATCAACGTTATAGAATCTTGTTTTAGTGGGTGAAAAAAGCTGTTGTTATGCTTATTTGTAATAATTATCTTAGATCTGAGACACCGACACAATTTTGCGTGTATACTAAGGTGAAGATTAGTAAGAAAATTGATTTTACTGTACAGAGACTACTACACTATACACAGAAGTGACATATTGTGAGTGGTAGTAAGTTTCTGAGTTTGCCAGACAGCATTAAGACTGAACAAATGAAAAATATTATGCTTTTATGTTAAGAATGGTAGTTTTAAAGCCTACAAATTTAGATAAAAAGATTATCAATGAAACGTTTTTCCTACGATTAAAACTAACACAACGTTTCGACAAGTATGAAACTCCCGTCGTCTTCAGATGCTACCTACTATATCAATGTAGGAAACCTAAAAAATCATTTGTTTATAGATTACGTTAGACTTCGCAAAAAATCATGTCCTCTCACAAACTATTATTATCAGGTAGACAGAATTATGACACAAAAATACAATTAAAAGAACAAGATAGCACACTATCAATCAACAAACCAGTAAAAATATCAAATAGAAAAAATTCAAAAAGCAAAAGATTTGCCAACTCAAGTAGGTACGGGTAACCAGGAACCAAGAACCACTACACTCACGGTTGAACTCACCACGAACATCAACTACC
This sequence comes from Stictocephala bisonia, assembly GCA_035578905.1. Classification (NCBI taxonomy): domain Eukaryota; kingdom Metazoa; phylum Arthropoda; class Insecta; order Hemiptera; family Membracidae; genus Stictocephala; species Stictocephala bisonia. The sequence goes on along the minus strand of JAQJVL010000384.1, from coordinate 459,152 downwards.
AACTAAACCACAAGACGCGTCTGAATCCCCAAAGTAAGCCGATCCGGGGTGAGTGGTGGGGGACCTCCCTCCAAGTGATGCCTTGGTGGACTGGGTCAGAAATGATGTGGAGGGGGGGTGAATGTTGTCATTTTGTGGATTATCCGATCATTAAAAAAAGTTGTTTTGGAATACATCTTTTTACCAATACGAACAATCCAACACAAACAAATAACCTCCGAACAACAGTAATGCATTCAAATACACTTCTTAGCTTAATTGATATAAAGCTAAATTCTTCGATCCATTGGTGGGAAGATCAATTTTAGTCAGATAATAAAGAATACACGTTACTCAAATAGAACATGTTGAAAAAATAACGGCACGTCAGACACATTTCCGTTGTCTTTAGCTACAAGTGAAGCTATGGCAGGAATGCTCTGTTCTAACTGTCATTGTAATATAACAGGGTACGTGCAACCCTTCGTGTTTTGTACAGTTCTTATTTAGTTTCTCAACCTAGTTTCTCAGTTCTAGTACTTTCTGTTTATTGTCTCTAATTTCTCATGCCTATACAGTTCTTGCTTTACAGTTATGCTTAAATTGAACTAAGTTTTACTCTGATATTAAATATCTTGTATTTTGAATAAACAAAATGCAAAATTACGCCCTTTTTCAATTAAGTCCAACCGTCAATTTTAAAACTCCTCTACTCAATAATTGTTGCTATTAGTTTCGATCTAAAATGAAACGAAATAAAAAAGGTTTTCTTTATCGAGGCCAAATTATGACCATTAGGTCCTCTCTTACACTTAGCCTCATAAACGATCTTAACTTTCGTACGGCATAATGTTTTGGGGCAACTCAAATGAACACTATCAAATATTTAAATTACAAAAAGAATACTGAGGTTTTATTAGTCATTCAAAAAACATGATGCAGAGCTTTATTTGCAGTATTTAATATTTTCCTCCTATTTTCCTCTTTTCTTTATATGCTCCTATGGTTTTTTTTGAAGGACAACCTAAATAATTATTATAAAAACAAACAACTATATGATTACAATACTAGATATGATGATTTAAATTACATATCCAAACGCTATTTAGCTCTTAATTAAAAAAAGGATTAGCTTATTTTGAAATTCTCGCACTTAATATCTGCTACACTTCCCGCCATATTGGTTTTGATTCTCCATAAAACCAATGGGGATATCAGAACATTATTACAGCTTTATTTATGAATGTACACTTTACAATTTGATCTTTTTTTTTAAAAGGAAATAATTGTCCAGTACCCCCTGAGACATATTTTTTGTAACAGTTTTGGTTTATTTGTTTCTAAACAATAAATAATTGTCTAATATAATATGTTTCAAAAAATAAACCAAAACAGGTAGAAAAAAACTGTCTCAGGGGGTAGTATATACACTTGTACAGTAAAGCATGTTAACGTTTTAAATACACGTGTTAAAAAATGTAAACCTGAAACGTTTTTAAGTGAATTAATTTAAACTGCAAAACGTGGGCGTGGCGCTGCCTGGTAGCCAAACTGGGAAGGAGTCAAGTGCTACGAGTCTGCAAAACACACTGTGTATTGGGGACGGACGGATAGACAACTACTAGTCTTCTGATAGTTAACGGAGCTGTAAGTAGTTCCAAAGTGTACACCAGGTAGAGGGTGGGGGTACCTTTTTTACCTTTAAAATTAAAAATATTTTTAATTAAAAAAAATTAAAAACATCTTGATCCCTTCAGTTATGTATGAACACGTAAATGTTAAAAAATAAGTTTGTATTTTAAACGGTTTTGTCTTAATAGTGATTTAAAATCATCTAAAGTCACCACTTCAAAAGACCACAAGTTGTAATAAAGTAATTAAAAAATTAAAAAAAAAATATATATTTTTCCTTTCTCAAGGTAGGTACATTAACTAATTTTTACAATAAAATTGGAAAATAATCAACTCACCGAAAACCGATTGCACCACCTTAATACCGTCTACAGCTAATTGGATTCAATCAACCTGTACACTACTAAAGGAGTCTGGGGTGTCCGTGTTGGATGGTAGTCAGGATTCGCAGGTTGGTTGTGGAAGAGAACTGAACATCATACTTGTAAGTAAGCTGAAAATCAGACCAATACTAGATGGTTCGGACTCCACTTAAAGCTGTACGTCCTTTAGTTTACCTGATTTTGATATTAATAAATGGCTCTTTCTAAGGAAAATGTGGTCTTAGTTACAATGACTACACTCGTTAAACTAGACTCACAGTGACTCGCCCCTCACATTCTCACAAACCTTATCAATGAATAATAATAATAGTTTAAGCACCTTTTCCGTTAATTCACTACCACTAAGTTAGGTTATGTTAGGTTTCTTTAGGTTATGTTAGGTTTAGTTATGCTTAAATGTGGTTTGATTATGTTATGTAATGTTAACCTAAGTTATGGTTATGGTAGTGAATTATCGGAAAAGACCTTAATTAATTCTAAGTGAAGGTATAAGAGGGGTATTATTTCGTATTACTTTTTAAGTCATATTAATAAATATAAAGGGGTGGTCTTTGCACCCCTCAATTCCCTTCCCTCTGAACCCCTCTTGACCTGCTGGCCTCGCCTTATTACAATGATATATTGCAAGTCCCGTGCTCGGGGCACTTACGTTACATAACTGGAAGGAGTTTTCTGTCTCTTTACATTTAGCGCTTGTATATTTTCCTTAAGATAGTTGAAATTAAATTTTATATCAATATTAATACACTCAAGTCTTTTGTGTGATTGTTTTGACCAAAAGTGGGTCACAGCATCCTGACTAAAAATAAACTACTTTTGTATAGTTTTATTAATAAGATGAGATATGAAACAAATTTATATTGGTATGTAGTAAAAAGTAATGAACGATCTACATATGATTCATGTTTCTAACATTGTACCCGTTATTGTGATAAGGAGTAAACAAACATTGACCTACGACATTTATTCATACGTGGAGTATATGTGTGTGTGTGTGTGTGTGTGTGTGTGTGTGTGTGTGTGTGTGTGTGTGTGTGTGTGTGTGTGTGTGTGTGTGTGTGTGTGTGTGTGTGTGTGTGTGTGTGTGTGTGTGTGCGTGTGTGCGTGTGTGTGTGTGCGTGTGTGCGTGCGTGCGTGCGTGCGTGCGTGCGTGTGTGCGTGTGTGTGTGTGTGTGTGTGTGTGTGTGTGTGTGTGTGTGTGTGTGTGTGTGTGTGTGTGTGTGTGTGTGTGTGTGTGTGTGTGTGTGTGTGTGTGTGTGTGTGTGTGTGTGTGTGTGTGTGTGTGTGTGTTTACTCTCGTTAGAAAACTTCATAGCTATTATCCTACTTCATAGGATTAAGCTGCCGGTGTCATTACTAATAACTAAAGCTTCCGGTAACGACCACGTCAAGGTGTTACTATCTACAATATTTACATCAGAGACTCAGAGATACCACTGAGGAGGCCACATCACATCATGGACTAAACGTTTGACGATGTAAATACTGTAAATAACACATTGACGTGGTCGTTATTGGAGTTATTAGTAAAAAAAACACAAAACACCAAAAAAGTTCATAATATTAAACTTATTTTATATTTACACCTCAAAGGCACTATTTTTGTAAAAAAACGAGCTGAGTTAAATATTTATACATAGGTTAATAAAAAAAATTTAATCTTGTAAGAAAAAAAGCTAGATGGTGAATACATCAAACTAAAACCAAACAAAAATGTTCATACAACACCAACATTTGTGAAATATAAAATGTAACCATTGCCCTTTCATACTTTGATATTAAGTTCTTCTTACAAATTTCTCTACAGTTTAAGTGATCAAAATGTAACAACAATCTTACGTATAACATTTAGTTTTTGGTTTACATACTAAAGGATATGCACCTCAAATTCTAAAATGTTGTTTTGAATTTATAATAACAGATTTTTAAATTACATACTTCAATCAAGAAAAATTTTACACTACAACACATTGATGGTAACAGACAGTTAATCTAATCACTAATTGTTTTCCCGTGCTTTGCTACGGGGAAAACATGTAAACAGTAATCTTTGGATCTTTTTACAATCAAATGTTAAATTTCAATAAGAAAGACAATAGAGTAATGAAGAATTAATATATAATGCAGCCCAAAGTTGTGTTCTTCTAGTAAAACTGAGCATAAACATATGGTTTAGTGGAAGAGAGTCGTAAGTCCACCTAATAAAGACAATTTACACTTCAGTCCACTACACTACAATACATCCCATCCCATTTAATTTTATAAAAGTTTATTCCAGGTAAAAAAATAGTGTTGCGTTCATTGTGATCAGCTGTTGATATCTAAAAGTAACAAAGACAGGTTGAAACAAAGGGAAATTATTCTGGAGCGATTTTCACCACTTTTACGACTCATTTACAGGGCAGTTATTTAATCGTTTATTGCTGATCTTACAAAATATCAATATACGTTTCGTTTATCTAAAATAATGAACCCTCTTACCTTTAGTGGCTGAAAAGTTTTTTTTGATATATTTGATTAAAATCCCTTTCACAGAGTCCATGATGGTTACAAAACTGTATTGCCTGGTTGTGTAACATTTCTTATATACATACGTTTTTTTATTTTATTTTATTTTATTTTTTTGAATACATCAAACACAGTTTCACAGATATCAAAATGAAACCTAACTGATGGTGACTAACATTGCTGAAAGAAACAAACTTTATAAATAGCAAACTGTTGATCTTAATATGAAATTCAAATGGTGTAGTGCATTTGACTAGTAAGTGTTTATTGTGGAGAAATACTTAAATACGAAACATTTTTGACAGTAAAGTTGTAGAGGCATAAAAAAAATTAGATATTTTGATAGTAACAAGAAGGGGCTAATGCTGTGGGTTGCCACGCAAACCGGTGTGGTTTGATAGGGGACCACTAACAGATTTTGCCCCTGTGTCGTTCTCATAGTACAGAAGTCACGGAGTCAGCCGGTGGTCCAACAAGCCTACAAAACAACAATAGGCTAGTCTAAGCAAGCGAAGGACACTGTGTCCTCCCCACTCGACCCACTAAATGCAAAATAAAATTAAAAACTGTTATCATTATAACAGAGGATGTAACTTAGTAAAAAATTATATAAATAAAATGCAACTAATATTTTTATATACAGTTAGATTTTAATTATTTTATGTTAATTATTTTCTAAAACTTTTAGATAAATCAACAGGAATATAACATTTATTATTTTCAACTTTATATGAAACTATTTTACTCAATAGTGAAGTCCATTTCTTATTAGAATTTATAAATATGCTTCTTGAACAATTCTAAAGTCATACTTTTTATGTTATTTTGTATTTGTCGAAAATTCGTACTCCAGTTTCGCCACGACTCGATTTAAAAAATTTAGAAAGTCTACAAAACTGTTAAACATTCTATTTCTTGACTACTTGTTTTCTTACTATGTACGTTTATGTACAAAATAATATTGTTATTTGCGTGATTTTATATGAATTAATACGTATTATAATATAAATACTTATGATAATGTTAATATACTTATTTTGATGAAATATTTTACACGATTGCTTCTAATGAAAGGGAAGCATTATTTTAAATATTTATATACTGTATGAAAATAATTTCACGGATACAGTTTATCCTGTCGGAGAATTCCATATGTAGGCTACTTTTACTAGCGAAACGTTCCCAAATAAGCTTGAGAAATCATTTTATAGGAAACCGATTAAAATAATCACCTTAGTGCAAAGGTTGATTATCAATGTGAAAGGACCAGTAAAAATTACCTTATTTTTAGGGTAGCAAAATTTTGACTCATTTTCCTTCTTTGTTTTTGTTTTTTCCAGCAAATTCCAATTATTCAGTTTTGTCGTTGTTAGTTTTTAAACCAATTGTTTTATGTGTTTGAATAATTAACTAGTATGTTTGAATATGTTTAACCACTACCTTGTATATAGATAGTTATATAATCTGCGTTTAGATATAGTGTTATTAATCTTGAAATTAAAGGGAATTGTTAGATTATTTATAAATAATTAAAGAATCGGTCTAAAAATGGGTCCTTATTTAACGCCACATCAAATGTTAATTGTATTTTATGTACTTCTTGAGAGCTCAACTATTTGCTTTCAGCCTTTCAAATAACGCAGATAAATAATCTATAATATTTATTTTATAAAACATAAGTTCATTAATATGCATTATTGTATTCAACGTTTTATAACAGTTGCAATCTAACCTAATAACTGGAAAAACAAAACAAAAATTAGGAATCATCTCACATAAAGAATACGTTTTTGTTTGAGAGTGCTTCTTAATTATTTGTTTATTTTTGTGGCTAATTAGTTGAATTTTGTTATAAACCTATAAATAAATAGCATTCAGTAAAAATACGTTCACTATAATTATCAGTAAATATATAACCGTGTGATGTCTGCTCGCTTAATTTAAGATGTATATTGAAACCTCATTAATCTTGTTTTATAAGGTGAAACCATACGTTGTTTAAAATTGGTTGGTAGCGTAGTTGGTTCAATCCCAGCTTCATGTACTAAAGGTTCTCAGTTCGATCCCAATCAGAGTCAATACATTTTGAGAAGGATCAGCTGATAACCACCGGCTGTCATTTGTCATTGGGCTACTAATTAATGACAATTTCTAAGGAATAGTCGGCCTTAGTTTGTACCAATGATTACATTCGCTCATCTACACTCATCACACTCATTCGAAATCCATATTCGCCCATATCTTGACGATCGGTGTCTTATGAATAAATAAAAAATAAATAAATAAAATCAGATAATAAAACAAAATACCAAGAGCAGGCATGAATTAGTGAAGAATGGGAGCATTGAGGACTATGAATTCTAATTTAATTAGGGCTTAACCGATTAAATGTATTATTAAAAGACAGTAGGGGAGGGTTCTATCCTCCACACCCACCGCACTTGACCTCGAACATTCTACCTTGTTGAAGTTACATATTGCCAACCTAATACTCGAAACAATTAGGTTACGTAACCGGATCTTGCAGTTTAAACTGCATGTTTCTAAAACTGTAATAATGACAGTAAAAATGATCTTATAAGTCAAATTGAATATTTAACATCATTTATAAAATGACAGAAGAGAAAGAGAACTAAGAGAGGGTTTTTAAATGATTATCATGACATCATCTTTAAATCTGCTTAAAAAACAACATATTTAAAATAGATATTTCCTTTTTTTAGTGAATATAGTTATAACATTTCTACACATCTTAAAAAAATGTTTTTTTTTCATTTTACGTCTAAAACTAAACTCGATTATTAATATGGGATTGCATGAATTATTATTAAAGAAAAAAAAGAAGAAGAAGATGGAAACAAGTTTCACAAACCTGAACTAATCTAATGTAACATAGACTATCTTAAAAAATTCGAGATTTGCGCTGAGTTTGATTGCCTAACCTCCGAGACGGCCTACCGGCCGTTCCTCCGGATGAATATAAGCAAATTTATCATTTGTGATTAAGGAGGTATAAGCACTGCAAAATGTCCGTAAATACTATTCATCATGACAGTGGCGTTACTGTAATACGTAAAAAAATAATTATCTCAGACCTAAACATATTTCTTAATCGTATCCAACCAAAGATGAACTTAAAAATATCATACAAAATATCAACGGTAAGTTACAAATGCTTAAAGCTGTGATATTGTTTTTCCTGATTATTTTTCGTCCTCGTATATTTGTTAAAATACATTATTTCCACGAAATAATAAGTACTTCTTATATATAAAAAAAAAACAATCATTTTATACAACGTTTTCATAAAGTGCAAAAAGATTTGAAATAAACTTTATAGTTACAAAATGAAAATCATGTTTAGCAATAATCGGTAAAGCAGTCAAAATGACATTCGATCAGCTGTTGATGACATATCACAATAATACGTGGACTTAACAAGCCCTAAATGTCAGGCCTAATTGTTATGATACTTGGTATAATGTTTAATTTTATAGTTTTGTTTTAAAACAAACTATTTTGTGAAGTCAAGGTAAAGAAATTTTAAGGGAAATACTGTATGATGAGGTTTTTTTTTGTGTAGGGGATGACTTAAGGATCATATGGGAGCATTATTTTATTCATTCATCTAATCATTATGAAGACGCCGATCTTCAATACATGTAGTAATAAGAGGGGCGAGTGAGTGTGGTTAGTGTAGATGAACAAGTTTAGTGTAGCAGTGTTAGTAAAGTTAATTGTATACAAACAGTCACGATTACTATTGGACGTACATATTTACATGGAATCGAAACCACAAAATATTGATCTGTTTTTCAGCTAATTGACAAGCCTCGTAATCAGTTCTCTTTCTTAGTCCGGATTCTGACTACCAACCAAAGGACACCCCAAACTTGTAGTCTCCACGTTGATGATAACCTTTGAGTGGACTGAGTGTCAGTATTAAAGAACTGAGAACAGAGCGTATATCGCGTAAAGTTTAATACTATTCGTCAATATTGAACTATTAACCCTTCTACAACTGATATACCTGTGAAGCATCTACTGCCATATAGTACGTCTACTTTGGGGTCCAAACTTCCCTCTAGCTCAGTGGTGAGTTAGGGGTAAATCCCACATATGTTGTAGTGGTACATCATTTTAATAATCCATGGCTAAAGGGGTCAAGAGTAATGTAGGGGGTGGAGGAGAGTACCCCCTCCCTCAATTGGGAGGGAGGGGGTAAACCACTTAAGCCTCCTTTACTTTGCTCCCCATTCTTTAAGCCCTTGATGCTGAGAAACACGGCCTTGAGTTAGTTCGCGGTTAGTGTTTAGTTTCATAAAAACATATAGAATGAAGCCTTTCAAAAAGTACCAAAAAGAAATGTATCATATGAAACAACACAAAGTTAGGTTATATACTGCAAATCTGTATAAATAGTTAAATACATGGGGGGAAAATATGGAAATGCTTTCACAACAACATTATTTTATCTACAGATCATTTGATAATTTAATTGTTCTCAATAATTGTGTTCCGTAAAGTACAATTTTTGAACAGAATAATTTACTTGAAACCGTTAAATAGAGAATAAATAATATTGTTTAAAGAAGTAACTTTGAAATTCAAACGACCAATACTCTGAAAAGGATAAACCTTCCAAAGTTCGACTTGCATTAAATAATTTCTCTTTAATGGAACTTTTATTTGATACCAAACTTGACCTAAGGTTTACGTTGAAGATTTTCGTACAACTTCTCGTCCCCCTGAAAATATGAAATCTCGCTAATGGCGTCAAAAAGTATTTTCTTCGTAACCATGATCATGTACAAGATTTCACTTTTACATATGAAGTCATACAAACGTTGTGAAAGCGTTTCCATATTTTTTTCCACCCTGGATAACCGTTAAACGGATTTCTTGGGAACCATCACCTACTTTAATCCACAACACTTTGTCCCTGAGTAATTGGGTTAAATCACTACGCCACCATGTAGTTTTTGGTTGAAATTTCTTTTATATTAACTGTTTAAATTTTATTTTTAATTTGCTTTATTGATGCTTTTTCATTATATTATGTTATAGTTGAATTGTTGTTAGTTTGATAATTTATGGCTTGTTTTGTATTTGTATATTATCAAAGTAAAATATATGTAGCAAGAGTAGTTAAAGAGAACTCTTAGAATTGGTTTATAACTATAATTTGTATTTTGCATTTTATGTATTTATGTAATATTAATCATTCATTCTAATTGTCTTTTTCACTGTACTTAAAATATATTAAAATGTATGTATAAATTAACAATAAGTTGGTTGTCACCTGATGGATATTAACCCTCTTTATCGAAACTACTTTAAAATGTAAAAGTAATTATGATAAACCATTTTAACTACTTCTAAAGCTCTGCGGGGTGATTTACTATCTGGTTGAAAAATCTAACCACATAAATAAATATCAAGTAAAAAAGGAGTTTTACCAAAATATGTGAATTGCTAAAATCAGAGCATAGGCTTAGGAATAAGGGAGCCTGGGAAGTCATAAAGTTTAGCAAAGAGCGGACTAAGAATATTCTAGATGCTAACTTCAGCATCTCTTATTCATGAGAAATGAATTTAATTATATTTTAGTCGGAGGATTGTAATTCAAATGCGCTTAGCTTTGCAGCCAGGAAGGGCCTTAATTAAAAATTAAATAATTAAACATTTCAGTAACACTTTTTTATCATTAGCTGAATCCTCATGATCCACTTATGACGTTTAAGGTTTTGACATTTCTTGTGTTAAGATATGTTTAAACAATTTTTGGTTTTAATTAATTTTGAAATAAATCACTTAAGAGTCTGCAGAGGGAGTCGCCATTGTATTTATTCCCATGAGAGCAATGTGAAATGTGCAACAGAACTGTGACAACGATCTAAACATAATTATAATGTTTACACAGTTTAAAATTACATAAAAATGACAAGAGTGTAACATTTTGAATTTTTTTTAAAAGGGGCCGTTATCGTCTTTTACTGCACTCCACCACTTCCTTAACAGTCTTGGCCAGGATTTGCACCTGTAATATATCTAACTCCCGTATGAAGTCCTGACTCCTCAGACCACATAATTGACTGATAATAATGAAATATAAAATATAGAATTTCACTCTCATCGCTTTTTGAATGTAATGAACATAATAATACAAAATAAATAAATGCTTCCAAACAATTTCCACAAACTTACCCCCATGTTCAACACACAACAAAATAAAAAACTTGGAAATTACCGGTTTGATTCCCAAATTTCTATTTTGCCATAGCTGAAACACTAATCAAGTTGGAGACATGCGGTTTTTACTAAAATATTTTAAATTATGATTCACATATTTTCTGAAAATTTAATCAAAATCGTCATAGCCATTTTTGAGAAAATACCAGTTTTGTATTTTTTTGCCCATAAAATAAAAAAAACTAAAATTTCATAAAAGTGAAAACATTTTCTGGCTAAATACACATACATACCAAATTTCATTAAAAATTATCCATCCGTTTGGTCTCCAGCGAACTGCACAAACACACAGATAGACACACATATGGAGAGAAACAAAACATTTTTGCGAAAAAAACACTTTTTTGGGTTTAGAGGACCCTAAAATGGAATTTCAGACCAACTTGTTAAAAAATGTTTTTGGATGATCACAATACTTTTTCTATGCAACTGCATATGTGAGAAAATAAAAGTGGATTCTCTAGTAGCGTTTAGGCACTTAAAAAAAAGTAAAAATTGTGTTTTTTCAAAAGATTTTCATAAGGCTGTTCCACGTTTAACATTGCTCTGATGGAAACAAATCCAATATGGTGACCATTTCAACGGACTTTTAAATGCATATTTTATACCACTTAGTTCTCCAACACCATACTTTCATGGATGCTACCTATTATTGCAATTCTATTTTCAGGTCAATATTCAGTTAATTAATAGTATTATCATAAATTAAATATTTAATTACACCATACTTAAAAGTTAAGAAAGTATGATTTTGGGATAGCCAGTAAGCGAGTGGTCTGAGGCGTCAGGATCTCGAGCTAGAGTCGGATAACGCAGGCTTAAATTCCGGCGTTGACTGAACGTTTTTATCTATAATATTTATCTTATGTTGTACTAGTTCTGATAAATTCCCCGCACAGATCGATATATGTCGCACCGAGTCTTATTTCCTATATATAAATACATAAATTGATATAATATTATTAAGTAATAATTTTCTTTTGAAACTTAATATAGAGATGATCAAGGAATAAATTAATGTAAATATTTCAACACTACCATCCTTCAAACATAATTTTTAAGATTTCAACCAAATTACTAAAACGTTTTTTTCTTATGGAACATAAAGAATTCATTGTATATTTGAACTATAACAATGTTGTCCCTAAGTTAATTAAGAAAAATGCAGAAAAAAATAAATTTCCATTGAAATTCGAGAATATATGTACGACATAACTAATAACAGACACAAACAACCACATTTAGTAACAGATTTGTCTGTAACTTTCATATGATAGTCTACATAATTCATATACTGACGTAGACCTATTTAGAAACAATTATCAATGTCTTTTTAACTATTATCTATCTCAATAACGTTTGCAATGTTCATGTTTTAGAAGAAAATGAGAGTTAATTTTATGATAAAATATCCTCTCTTTTTCCTTTAGATGGATGATAAGGATGTAGGCTGTTTAGATATTAGGAATAACTTACTAAAAGGAAAACAAATAGGGCAAATACATAGTTTCAATACCTAGTTTCTATATGGGTAGTAGAAGTTATAACAGTTAGTATTGCTACGATGAAACAAAGGTAGAGTACAAAGAAAGTTTATTTTGTCGACCGTTTGATAAGAATCTGAGGAAAATATGTATGACATGTTTAACTTAGAGTGTTTTATTGTATTTAGTGAAAACATGGTCTCAGACGAGAAGTGATTGGAAGTAATGGGGATTTGGTTTTGGAGAAAGAAGAAGCAAATAGGGTGGGAAGATAGATGGAGCAATGAAGAAGTAATAGGAAGAGTAGGTGAAGAGGATTTGCTAAAAAGAAAATACTGAAAGCTAGAAGAAGACAATTACTTAGGGCATTATGATGAGAGGGGAGAGCGTGTTGAGAACATAGAAGGAAGAGTAAGAAGAAAGTGATGAAGAACATATCAGACGGTGGACAGTGTAAGGGTTTTAGGGAAGTATAAGACTAAAAGTCTTGGAAGGATGCAGTAGGACATGCCTGAGGGTAGAACACACTTGAACATTACTTACCATTGTCCAATGTTTGCTAAGTTGTCATGCTATCATTGTGGATTCTCTTTGTTTAAACCTTTACAGAAAAAAAACAAACATATTGGTAACTTTATTATAGCTGCAGAGGACGCATCACTGGCAGTTGAACATTTACAACGGGTAATGCAACTGATAAACATCTTTTTATATCTGTAATAATAATTTATACGTTAATCCTTGAGGATTTTGAATGGAATAAGGAAGGGGCCTGATAACGGTGCTGGCCCTGCCATCCGAATGGTAAATTGGAGAGTAACGTCTCGACACTAATTCAGCGCACTATTGGATGCAACCTCTGTTACGTTATTCTCTGTTGATGTTAAAAGTTGATGTGGAAGTTTTGCATTTACGATTACACACAGTAAAAATGTTATTAAAAAACAACTGGTATATAATATTTGTGCTGAAGGTATAGAACAAAATTAAAAAAAATTCCATAATATACCCTTAGTGGCCTTGATAGATATTAATAAATTTCCTTTTTCGAAAGTGAGTCAATCTGGGTTGGTAACCAGACTAGGAAGACGCTACACTAATTTAATAAATCGTGTTTGCCTCTAGCTACGAACAAATATCTCAAATCTGAGTTTGAATTTGAAAAGAAAAAAAAAAAAAAATAACAACCCATCAGACCACTTGAGGACAAAAAAAGCTAAAATTTTGGTGACCTAATCAACTATTCTATACATTAAATGAGTTTTTTCACTAAAATTGTTAAGCAAGATAGAAGCAAACGGAAAAAAAATTATGTTTGCTAATGTACATGACACTATTGAACTTCTTGAAGTTAATATATATACTATTGAAAATTATTTTTAGGAAATCTGATATTTATGAGTCATATTATTTATGAAATGCAAATTTGATATAAGATCTGTTTATATCAAATGCAGTCATGAATGTTATAATAAATTAATCAATCATCTAATCTTTTCTGTCATCCAGCAAATTGTATAGTCTAAAGTGTGCATATTAAAGAACATGCTTCATATTATTTAATATTACAATATAAATCACTAGAAGTAAAGATCGCTAATGTCGTGCTAGTAAATTTTATCTCAAGAATAAAAGGTTTTGATGTTCAACCATTTAGTTAAAACATGTTTAAAATGTCATATGCTTACTGTTCTAGCTTAGGTAGGTAACTTATTAAACAGTTGCACACCTTTATACGTATTTGCTTTTGTTTTACTAAGTCTAAGTTGTTCTGAATCCTGGTATTGTGCAAATGTATTTGACTTCTTAAATTAAACATGTGAAGGTTTTCTGTTATAAAAATCAATGATTGCAAAATAAAAATATGAATAAAAACCATGATTCTAAACATAAATCAATAAAACAATATACTTGATTGCCAAAACCATCTGTTGGAAGAGGTATTATGCATGTAACCAAACGTCCAAGCCTTTATTGGAGAGAGTTGGCTGTGGACCCTAAATCAGCTATCTCCTTCCCAGGCCAACCCCAGCACTACCCCTCCTTAAATATTGCCTCCCGGGAAAGCCACCTGCTGCCTCAAGTTTATTATTCTTACCTCCATCCCATAACGGAAAGTCTTTCAAATATTTTATAAAATCACGTCAACAGTCTAATTTTTCCGAAAAGGACAAGGGAAATTTAAATTAATAGTTTGTTTGTAGTACGGTAGTGAAAAAAATAGTGTTCTAAATTCGATTTAATTTTATAACATTAAGATAAAAAGGAAATATAAATTGTCAATACATTATTGATTCACTACTTTACAACCCTTATTACAATATACGCATATGTAATATATAAATAGGTATGACACTCTTTATACAATATTTTAAAACATTTGTTCTGTAACTTCCAGTATTGATGCTTCCGGTTGCACTGCCAATCGGGAAGCTTCTAGATAGTGTGAGAATTTGATAGGTTTTGTTGGCTTGTGTTTGATTATAATAAATTAATATTTCTATAATCTGTCTGATTATTGTAAATTAACATTTCTAGAATCTTCAGGACTGCAGGGGTAGCTTATAAAAAAAAACCTTCGGCCGACCCACCAGTCTACAGTCTGGAGTTAAAGTTTAGTGCTTAGTTTTGACATTAAAGCGACGTGCTTAACAGTGATAGTTCATATGTATTTTGAAGACATACCTATACTAAAGATACGCAAACTAAAGATATAGGCAAAATGCATCTGTTCCATCACATTACGTGAAGTTTCTTGAGAATAAAATGACATACAGAGGAATTATATATTTTATATGCTAGACTTGAAGACCCTTCCTCTCTCCAGACAGCAGACTTGAAGACCAACCCACCCTTCAGACAATAGATTTAATGGCCCACCCATCCGTCATTCAGACACTATACTTGAGGAATTTTAAATATTGAAATAATCAGGCCAGCTTTGGTTCTTAAAAAAACCCCTTCAAAACGTTAAGTTTCAGTGCGACCTTACAAAGAAATATTTTTATCAGTTAACTGTACTGAGATGTCCGTAGATTTGGGGTGTAATACTAATTATTTTAGTAAGTGTAACGAACCATTATATTTTATTTTCGTACAAATATTCTGACGCCATTCATTTCTATGTTTGTACAATTTAAAAATAAAGTTGACTTAAATTAATTTGCATTTATAGTTGCACGGTTCTGGGCGCCTTTCCTGTGATCTCGAATTTTATAAAATTATCCATAGTGCTCGGAAAAATAAATAATATTCACCTTTTGACTTGTCCAGTCCCATTCACTTTATGTCGGTTTGAAGTCTTAAAGAATAATCTGACCAACTAGAAATTGAAACCTATTTTTTTATTTAAACCTTAAAATTTGCATGATAATTGTAAATACTTTTATACACTTTGTTGTTCGTAAACTTTTACTGAACTTAAACTGTTGCTTGGAATGGTAAGAGATGATTTATATTATTAAAGTTCATCGTAAAAGATGACGCGTATTTAAAACGCGTGAAAAATTAATGTTCAGCCTCCCACCCGTACTATGGAAACATATACTTTAGACGTGATAATGTTGTAAACCAAATAAATGTCTGCTAATCCAAAAGTCCAATTCCATATAAATTTGAGGTGTGTGTCATTTTAGTCATATCCACAAAAAAAGTCAAAATTTTTAAAATGCGACACAAAAATGCTATTTAGTCTTGTGTTAGATCTAACAAAGATAAAACCGTGTTACTTACTTGATTTTTGTAAGTCTTAATTTATTTTGTTAAATATAAATTTTAGTTATTTAGAAAATCTTTAATAAATTACCAACACTTTAGATTCATTATAATGAATCTATCCGTATAAATATTTTCAAAATTAAAATCTATATTTATAAACTTTGATTTCAAATCATAACAATACAAAGCGATAAGATTTAATTTACACAACAATATTTATTAAAGGTCATTTGAACTATTTAAAAATTTAATTTATGATTTTAGTATTGTTTCATTCAAGCAAGAGCTCTGAAATAAAAACTAAATTCACAGAAGGCATAAAATGTTGATTCATTTGCAAAGCAAAACATATTACATGCATTTATTAGATGGGTCATGGGCTAACAACACAAAAGGCAAGATGGACTAGACAAAACTGACATGTAGACAAAAAACACAAAAAGAACATACTGTGGTAGTGTTGATGTCAAAGTGTAAAGGGTTGTTGACAAGGAAAACAAAACTGTGAGCCCCTAATTGACAAACATATCCTGGCTTTTTGCCTTCCAAATAAATTCATATCACCACAGTCCTCTGTGGGACAACTTTTCCAGCTGGTGCACCCCACACTACCTGCCCTCGCTGCGTTCTTCACTTTAAACTGACACAATACGACTCTCACCAAAACCTCACACTAGGTTATTCTTAACGTTTCTTATTTTGGAACACCAAAATTACACGTTTTGCCAATCATATTCTTATTTTGGACCACCAAAATTACACGTTTTGCCAATCATATTCTTATTTTGGACCACCAAAATTACACGTTTTGCCAATCATATTCTTATTTTGGACCCATACGGATAAAGCCATACAAATTATACACGCGTGATGGTTATTAAAAATGTACCACTCTTGGACCTTAGTAAATGTTCACGTTTAAATTTTTTTCCTATTCACATGGTTCCTATTAGTGAATGGTTCATAAAAGGTCTCAATTTAGACCTCATAAAACCTGCATTGTTACAGTTATCCTACTCACATCATAGTGGTTCATAAAATGTCTCAATTTGGACCTCATAAAACCTGCATTGTTACAGTTATCCTACTCACATCATAGTGGTTCATAAAAGGCCTTAATTGGGGTTTTAGAAATCCTGTATCATCACATTAAGGTATCATAAACATACTCAATTTGTAACTGAAAAACTTCATCATTATTTTTATCCCTTTTATGTCACATAAGTGATACGTATTACATATATTCTATTAAGTGCTCCATAAAAGGGCTCATTTTGGATTTCAGAATACGCCTTATTATATCTGTCCTATTTACATAACATTAATATGCCCACAACAAATCTAATTTAGGAAAGGTCCTAAGTTATTTTTAGGAAGGAAAGTCTAATTTAGGACGTCATTAACCCACCCATCCACCAATACACGTACAATGGCATTGACCCACCAGCCCACCCAAACACGTACAGTGGTATAGACCCACCCACCCGCCTACACACATACAAAGGTGTTGACCCACTAACCCACCCATACATTTACATTGGTATTGACCCACCCACCTACCCAAAAATGTACCTATGCAACCCACCCACCCACCCTAAAACGTACAGCATTATTGACCCACCCACCCACTTATACACGTACAGTGGTACATGCTAAATGAAACCCCTCATCATTAGACATATAACTTTTCTTGTCACAATAAATGGTCCACAAAAGGTCTCATTTTAGACCCCAGTAATATTTAATCATTACAGATATTCCTATTCAGTCACATTATGAAGTTCATAAAAGGTATCACTTTAGACTTAAAAATCCTGCAACGTTACATTTATACTATTCACATAGGATTAAGTGGTTCATAAAAGGTCTCAGTATGAACATTAGGAAACCTGTATCATTACTTTTACTCTAATCACATATTAGTAGGTGGTTAGTAAAACGCCCCGATTTGGACCCCGGTGAACTTTCATCATTCCCATTCATTCACAGTATTTGGTAAATAGAAGGTGTCACTTTGAACGTGAGAAAACTTGTATCATTGCATTTATCTCTTTTAACGTTACATTCAGTGGTCGTTACATGTATCACTATTATTTTATCTCGTGATAATAAATATCACTAACTTTCTTTAAAAAAGGGAAGAAAAAAATATTTCATGTTATTTTTCATTATTGAACGAACATGTTGTTTTCAGTTTTTCTCCTTCTTTGCGAATCTAAATAAAAAAAGCCCAATATTTTTTCGTCATCAAATAGAAAATAGGCGAACGCAGATCAACACTATGCAATAACATGTTTTGTATTTAAATAATTAAAAATGGTTTGAGGGTATGTACACCGTAGTGCTTACTAATATTTCAAGACAATACACATACTTTCTACATACTAATCATATGTAATTAGATATTAGCAAACTGTAAATGTCGTATAATTTCATTAAATACAACATGACGTAAATTCCACGACTAGAACATAATAGAATATATTCCTACATATACATACAGGGTCTGAATGTTGTATGGGCAAGAGAACTTAGTATCAGGATTGTCAGTTAGTTGAAAATCGGATCAATGGTACTAGATTCATCGTAAAAGTACAGGTCACTTTATTGCCTTAGACATTAGTGAATTGCCCTTTTTGATCAAAATTTGAACTCAGTTAGTAACCAGACTACACAGATAATCAACACTCATCCTACACATTAAGTATTCTTCTTAAACGCACAAAAACTGTGTTAGCGTCTCAGGAGTGGTAATCGAGACTTAACTAGAATTTACAACACTGGAAGCAATAATCACACAACTTTTACTAAACCAAAAATTAAAATATCTATTTTAAAACGATAGTTTATTGTGGAGTACCAAAGTTTGTCTATTCTAAGCCCAGTTCTCTTCCTGGTTTACGTTAATGAGGTAGGGTCTTCTGTCTTGAGTGGAATTATCGTTCAATATGCGGATGATACAACACTCTGCTTCAAATCTGAGTGTACACCTGCACTTGAAATTGAAGCGTTCACTAATCTTAATGCCTGTGCTCAACAATTTGAAAGGGAATATTTATCTACAAACCATTCAAAAACAAATTACATTCATTTTTCTTTAAGAGATCAGAGTTTCTTAAAGCCACTGATAACAGTTTATAGCATTCTTCTTGATGAAACAAACTCTGTCAAGTTCCTGGGCATTCACCTAGATAGGGCGTTGACCTGGAGCTGCCACATTGACAGCGTTTGTGCTAAAATTGCCTCTGGTATTTTTGCTTTGAGAAACATTTCAAAATTTTGCACAATTAAGGTACAGATCATTTTTGTCTCATTGACCCTCACCTTACCTACAGAGTAAGACTGTGGGGTAGCTGTTCCTTAGACAAACTTCAAAGAGTTTTTCGGCTTCAAAAAGAGCAATCCGAATAATTTCTAAATTAAAAGTTAGAGAGTCATGCAAACAGTACTTTAGGGAATTAGGTTTGCTAATTGCCTTGCATTTACATTTTTGAGACTGCACTCGATTGTAGATTCAAATGTGATTTAACACGAGATAGCAACATCCATAAACACGAAACAAGAAGTAGTCACAGTTTTAGAGTGGCTCGGCACCGTACAGCGGTCATGGAACGCAAACTGTCTCTAGCAGGCGTCAACATTTTAAATATTCTCCCAGATTACATTAAAAGGGAACAAAACTGAAATAAATTCAAGTCTCGATTAAAAGGCTACTTAATGGCTACTTAGTTATTCTGTGGGTGAATTTATAGCAGATCCCTAATTTGCAGACGGCTCGAGATACTGTATGAATTTTATTGCTGTAGAAGAGTGTTTGTATTGAATGAACACTAAACTTTGCTGAAATTGTTATTATAATTATTTTAATTCCATCACTTAATGTATCACTAGTTTGTATGATCATTAATGATAATAATATGACTTTTGCTATACAATATGTACATATTGTCAAAAAGCAATAAAAACTTTTTCATTTCATCTTTGACCACACTTTCAAGAGTGACAGTTTAAGAGATTTTTTTTATAAATCTTCAAAACTGGTTATTTACTTTAGGTATTTCAGATTTTATTCATTAGATCACAAAATAAGTCCTTCTTTTGTTTCTTCTAGAGGTTTGATAGCAGTTTTGTTATTTACACTGGCATTATGTTACTGTGTAGCCTATATAATGTATATTTAACCTCTAGTACTTAATTTATTGATAAATTCTTGTTGGATACTACATTTTAAGATTATAAGCCAATGCATTTTAATTTAATGTATATATGAATACACTGCAGGAAGCTGTAAATAATATGTTACTATTCCAGCTGCTGTATTGTAAATATTTTTTTAAATTATTTTTCTGTTGTAAAACACAGAATGGTAACCGTGGCCAGTTAATACCTTGAAAATAATATATTATGTAACTGTAGTAATCTATAAAAAGGAAATATATATTTGAGGTAAATCTGTGGATATTGATAAAAATTATGAATGCGTATCTAAATTACCTTTTACACACATACCTATGAAGTATCTTCAGACTGGAATAATTACATAAGAAAGACGACTCAATCTACTCCTCATTTGTCAATGTGCCCAGCAGCCCTTGGTGGGAATAATCGTGACGTCACACGTTAGCTGGGACAAAAGACACAATCCATTTTCTCTCGGATTCGTCATTCATCCAAATTGTCCTGGGCTGGAGATTATCCAAGCCATTAGCTCTAACCCACAGCTATTCACAGATACTCATTAGGGGTTTACAACCTCATATTATTCCGGTTATTATTATTTATTCGGCTATAATATCCTTATTGACTGACCAATTACAGGGGTGGTTTTTAATCGTTAATTTATTTTTAAATTATGTGGTACTATTTAAAATAAGTATATAATTAAGTGGAGTATTTTCTTGGTTCACTTGTTATTTTGTCACTTTTGCTACTTTTAGTTGACATTTTCTGAAAATTACAAACAAGAATTAAATATATTATTTTTTTACAAAACGTAAATACGAAGAAATTTGGATTAAGAAAAATATAAAATAACAAGTATCATATAAAGCAAACGTTTAAAAATTTACCTTAATCTTTTTATGTGTTTTTTACAGAGAAAAATAAACAGAGTAAATTAATAATAGCTGTTTTTTGAGTTAATAAACATGTTTATTTTGTATCTTTGACATTATACTATTGATGCATTAAAAGTTTTTCATCTTCAGCTATTAAACAAAAACAAATGAAATGAACTCGTTCGAAATAAGCTAAGTAATAGCATTGGGTTTTTATAGTAATAAATAAATATCAACGCAAATATTGTAAGTGAGATACTGTAAATAAATGTAACATTGTGATTTTATGTCATACAGTTAGTCTACTATTATTTTTAGTCAAAAGTCACTTGCCGAGGCCAAAGGCAGAGGTGTATGGAGCGCAGTGGGAGTAGGGGTTGGCAAGCAAAGCGTGCAGGGGTGTCCTTTAGTATATATATATATATATCAAATAGCTTTCGATATAGAGCCTATTGGCAAACTTTGCAAGTTTCAAAAGTGTTTTTCGATATCAGTTGTATTGTTCTTAAAATTATTATATTTTATACTAACTCAAAAAGCTTTTTGATAATATTATTGTATAAAAAAGGTAAAATAAAAAACAGACGTAGCAAGTTACAGCTGATTTAATAACAACTTTGAACCTCAATTTGGGTATATACTTATTGCTGTGAAAAACATGGATGAATCACGTTTAACGGTTTGAACTTGCCCCAAAGCAGATTTTTTTTGGGGGGTTGGATATTTTGTTTTGAAAATATGGCAAGACTGAATAAACAACTGGTTATTTATGAAGAATGAGCCATATCCCTTGTAGTCTATTAGGCAGGTGACAAGGAAAGGTGGGCTGATCTGCTACATATAAGCCTTTGAGGCTACCGAAATAAAGGATAAGACAATTCGTAAAGTTCTAATATCTGAGGATGCACAATTTACTATATATATCGCCTCTATTTGTGCAGTGCTGTAACCCAGCTACTTAGGGACAAAAGTGTTGTTCAGATTGTAGGCGATAGGTCCTAAGCTCATATTACGTCCGCTCAATGATTGGTGTCCGTGTTGGGTGGTAGTCAAGGTACAGATGTTGAGTAGGGAAGATAACTGAGTACCAGGCTTAACAATTAGTTGAAAATCAGACCAATACCATGTGGTTTATATTCCACTTAAAGGTGTAGGGCCCTTAATTGCCCTGGCTACTAGGCTATTAATGAATAGCTCTTTCTAAGGAACAATTGACCTTAGTTAGTAACAATAACTACATACACTCACCATACCCATTTACCCTTTATAAACACATATAGCTCCATGATCGGTGTCTTAATGATGGATATGTAATAAATAATAATGTGGAACAATGATAACAGCTAAGTTCTTATGCAACTATCATTGCAGAAGGGAGAAAGTTATCTAGCACATAGTTCGCAGATTAAATATAAATTGTCCTTTATCAAGGTTTTGTTCAAATACAACAGATAATTTTACCTTCGATGGTAAGTTCATGAATTAAATAGCACTTGATAAACCCAGCTTTTCTGAGGAGGGTAAACATGGTTTACCGTAAAAAAACCCATTTCGTAAGTGCCTTATTTTGTTTATTTTATTTTAAATTTTTGATAAATCACTCGCTGCTAAGCTACATGTTACTGTTTCTTATAAACGCACAAAAGACAAACCATCTAATGAGCGTTCATCAAACAAATTTAATATTTGTATTATCTTTTGATTTTATCTACAAGTTAACTAAAAGATTATCCAATAAAATACTAGAAATCCTATTTGACAAAATACTATAATTATGTCTGATTACATAATATTTATCGACTTAATACATTGACTTGATACACAAATTTATCTGTAATACATAAAAATAGTAATGATTTATATTGATTAACAAGTAACCTGAAGCAGTGTATTTTAATACAATAAAATTACTAGAAGTTGATCAAATTCAACATATTTAACGACATTACGATATTGATTAAAGGAAACAATTTACAGAGTAGTGCTCAATTGTTTCGCTCTCCACAGACATTGAGTGGGATTCGTCATTGTTGGCCAGTTAGTTTGCCGGCAATTTGACATCGTTTTACCTCGCATTATCTGAACATAAATAAATATAAATAAAAAATCAATTAACACTCATTTTTAAAATTTAAAAATTATCATCAGTTTTTTTAAGAAAATACTGACAAAATTTATGCTCCCATGTCTTCGAAAAATATTATTTTGCACATCATATTTTGTTAGCATAGTTTTGTAACGCTCTGTCTATTTATACAGTTTAAAGACGTAGACCGTTATCAGTAATGGATAGAATCAGGACTATATTTTCTGGAGAAATACTCCTTGTTCCACGGAAAACCCATTCTGTAAAAAAATTAAACACTCCGTTATATTATTTAAAATATTATTTCTCATTTTCCCTAATTATTTTGTGTGATTTTGTTATAATTTTTTCATTTTGATTTAGTTAACACGAATGTTTAATTATTTTGGTCTACAAAAGTTATTTTTTCAGACACCATGGAAATAATTATTTCCAGGGAAATCACCCATGCACAATGATTATAAAATCTATGAAAAAAATGCATTAAATCCCACTAAAGTGACAGGCTGTCGTTTTAAAAAGCCATTAGTTACCATTAGTTACTGGATTTTCAGTTTATTTTTCATTTATTTTTGTTTATTAGAGTTTTGTAGTTTTAGTCTGTTTAATTTAATATTTCAACTCATAATTAATTAAATTAATTAATTAAATCATTGCAATTCATAGTGAATATGAATTTTACTAAAACAGGCATCAACAATTATTTTCTGATGAGGTACAATAAAAGGATTTAAAAAAAAACAACAATATTTAAAACTAATGAACTAATAATAATGGCTACGTTCCTCCTATTTACATTATATCTTAGTATCGTATACCCATATATGAGAGAAAAATAAACAATAGTTAGTCAACCAATGATTTTCACTTAGCAAAAATAAATTATAGTTAGTTGAAAACCAAATATATTTAAAAATAGTTAAATATTATATCTAAATTTCTTATGTTATCTACATGCCTTAACTACAATAAATTTATTGAAAAATTGGAGAACCAAAGAGAAATTTATCCTAAAATCTTAACACGTTAAATGCGGGTAGTAAATATTTTAAACCAACTGAATTGTAAGAATTAATTTAATGGCATAATCAGTTATAACTGTATTTTTCAGTTCACAAGTTAGGGATACTAATAGTTTTAATTTATAATAAATATTAATAGATTTTACTATAAACGTACTGTTAATAACAACATTGTTGTTTCCTACGCCATCTTCAAAATAGATAAAAATAATCAAAATATATATAAGTAGCAAACAACCCTTACTTCACTACGGGGTGGTTCTTTACACTTACTTACACTTATTCGTGTTTTTATCCAAGTCATCAGCAAATAAAAGCTCGTCTAGAAAACCCAATAAGTCTACTTACAATAAGGTTACAAAGGAGCGCAATCATGCCAGAGTTAGTACATTTCACAATGAAAACCCAAGCTTTCATGACATGTTTATGTTTTTCGATCAGCTGCTTGACATAAATTATTTAATTAATGTCAATAATACTTGCCCACAATCAAGAAAGGAAAAAAGTAAAGGTTAGTGGGCTTTTCTAACCAATAGGAATTAAAATTCCATAAATTCTTTCTTAATGGAAAAATATGATACAAAAACTAGTTTATCTCCAAGTTTCATTATAGTCTGTTCTGTAGTTCCGTAGATGTTGCGATGAGTGAGTACATCGTTGTTGGATTTTATTCTGTATATTAATTTAAACAATTAAAAATAAAACATTTGTAATCAACATATCATTAATTAAGAAGGTGGACCGGTTTAGTAATACTCTTAACTTATATGTCTTTTAGTTATATTTTTGTTTCTTAACTAGGAATTTTGATGTAATTAGAGTACTTATAGTTCAGCCACTTTGATTGCAGCCGAATTAAAGAACCTGTGTGAGTGAGATAAAGACAATCATTGAAGTGTGATAAAGATAACACGTGTGTGTGTTTTACTAAGGTCTTCTCCCACCACTGAACCGCTGTGCCAATGTGCCACTTTAACATTTCGTCGTCATGAATACGCAGTCGGAAGCTCCTATTACGTCATCGTGCTAGGTGACCATTGGCGGGCATGGCACTTGGGGGAACAGAAATCTTTCTGAAATCATGGCACAATGGGGAAAGGAGGTGTGATAGGAGTAAGGAATCAGCTGATGAAGTCGATTTATTGTCATTACCGATTTATATTGATTTGCGATATTGGGTGTTAAATTTATATTTTATTTGAAATTCTTACAATGTGAATTAAGTGTTCAGTGACCTACATTCAAACTGAAATAATATTTATATCACTAATTTCATTAATGTTTTCATATGCAATTTAAATAGTGTGCTTTGCTAACTGTAAAGTCGTGATAGATAAAGCAAGAACGTAATATTCAATTTCAGTATGATTTATAATTTAAAATGTAATTTTACTAAATGAATGACAGTATACAAGATTATGGCTATATTATGTCGACTTTTATAATCAAGCAGCTTTCTTCACTTAACTTCACCAGCTGATTGTGTCCGTTGTCCCCACTCCCAACACTGCCCTTCACGCCAGGCGGAGTGGTGGAACACTTCCTCTCTGCTGCTGGAACCCCTACATGCTATATACTACGCAGGTCACCTTCAACCAGTTATAATAAGTATTGTGGTTTGTTGTTATTGTATATTTAAATATGTCAATTTTCTTTAGAGATCATTTTTTCTTTTCTTTTCCAATTATATAATGTAAATAATGTCATTAGTATTTTTATAACTGTAGGATAGACTCCGCAATCACATTACTGATCCCCATCACTGCGTCAATCCCCATTTATACTTCCAGTAATTTCATCTACCAACGCCAGTTTGAAGCCGATTCAAAAGTATCCACACCATAGGATGGGGGTTCAATCCACCTACAGATATTAAATTTATAATAAACATCAAGGAAAATATAGGTGTATTCCAAATTTTCCAATATTATTATACTTTTCTAAATTGTTTTTTAAACTCCGGAAAAGTATTTTATTTTATTTTATAACATTCCTTTTTATAGTTTTTATTGCTTTATTGATTTTGGTTTTATAAGGAATACTGGTTATTTTTGTTGTTGTAATTGTTGATCGAACAATAGAACATCTGGTGCCAGATGAGGTGTCTGAAACATGAAAACCAAGAATTTATTTCCAATTTCTTCCCTGATGTATTTACAAATCTAATCATCGTTGTAATGAAAGCGGGCTGGGTTTTCTTGAGAGATCTCTCCACAAAGACCCTGTGGTCTTCGATAACCAATTTCCCCCGTCTATTATGGGGCGCAGATTGTTTCCCCGATTGTGCCGCGACCGTTCAATTCTCTGATCAGCAGGAGAGCTATTGGTAATATTCTTATTGAATTTAGTATAACAATTATTTGACCACCTATTAAACAATGTTCTATTCTGAAACCAACAGAAGAATGTGTTGGTTATTTTGAGATGGTGAGGTGCAATTTGTAATATTTATATAGGTTCGGATTCCATGTAAAGCTGTAGGTCCCTAAATTGCCTAGTATACAGTGCTATTAATAAATGGCTCTTTCTATGGACCGCTGACATTGTTAGTAACAATGACTACACTCGTTCATCTACATTCCTCAGACTCATTCACCTCTCATATACGCCCGTATCTCTACGATTGGCGTCTTAGTAATGAACAATGAGTAATAACAGTGTATTGAATACTTACTAAAATTTATTCAACATTTAATTATGGATTTCTAAAATAAAAAGTAAGAATTTACAGAGAGTATTTACAGTTTTTTTTGAAAACTTTTTATTAAATCTCGACATTTTTAAACAGAAAACTGATTTTTTGGACCAATTTAATTATTAATTGGCATCAACCATTTTCTTATTCAAAGGTTAATTATAAAATTTAAATTAAGTTCTAAAAAGAAACAAATACTGAAAAGAAGATAAAATTAATTTAAAATTTATATAAATACAATAGCAGCACGACAACAAAAGCCATACGTTCTGTAAGGGTGCACTTCAGTCGATTTACCATAGAATAATATACGGTTTAATTAATTTAATAATTTATTTGAAGTTTTTTTTTTAAATTCTTTGACCGAATACTTTATCTTACTTCACATATCCAAATTATAGAGTGGATTAATTAAAACCGATTATTATGTAGAGGCCCATGTTGACAAAAAGATGTTCCTGCACTTGGAAATGCAATTTTAAATCCTGGAATGAGACATCTGGCATGATAATGGTGTTGCTATTGGTGGAGTGTTGCCAGGCGACCTGGATGGGTGGCCCGGGCCGGGCTCTGCGCTCCCCTAGTACCTGCCCCCTCTCACCCCCGTAGTACTTAGTTAAGAGCAATCAATCTCAACTCAGACACTAACTACTACTAACCTAACTCAAGCATTTCCACCTACCTCTCTCAACTTAGTAACTAACCTAACTCACGCATTTCCACCTACCTCTCTCAACTTAGTAACTAACCTAACTCACGCATTTCCACCTACCTCCCTCAACTTAGTAACTAACCTAACTCACGCATTTCCACCTACCTCCCTCAACTTAGTAACTAACCTAACTCATGCATTTCCACCTACTTCTCTCAACTTAGTAACTAACCTAACTCATGCATTTCCACCTACATCTCTCAACCCAGTAACTAACCTAACTCACGCATTTCCACCTACCTCCCTCAACTTAGTAACTAACCTAACTCACGCATTTCCACCTACTTCTCTCAACTTAGTAACTAACCTAACTCATGCATTTCCACCTACCTCTCTCAACTTAGTAACTAACCTAACTCACGCATTTCCACCTACCTCTCTCAAATTAGTAACTAACCTAACTCACGCATTTCCACCTACCTCTCTCAACTTAGTAACTAACCTAACTCAGGCATTTCCACCTACCTCTCACAACTTAGTAACTAACCTAACTCACGCATTTCCACCTACCTCTCACAACTTAGTAACTAACCTAACTCACGCATTTCCACCTACCTCTCTCAACTTAGTAACTAACCTAACTCACGCATTTCCACCTACCTCTCTCAACTTAGTAACTAACCTAACTCACGCATTTCCACCTACCTCTCTCAACCCAGTAACTAACCTAACTCACGCATTTCCACCTACCTCCCTCAACTTAGTAACTAACCTAACTCACGCATTTCCACCTACCTCCCTCAACTTAGTAACTAACCTAACTCATGCATTTCCACCTACCTCTCTCAACCTAGTAACTAACCTAACTCACGCATTTCCACCTACCTCTCTCAACTTAGTAACTAACCTAACTCACGCATTTCCACCTACCTCTCTCAACCTAGTAACTAACCTAACTCATGCATTTCCACCTACATCACTCAACTTAGTAACTAACCTAACTCACGCATTTCCACCTACCTCCCTCAACTTAGTAACTAACCTAACTCACGCATTTCCACCTACCTCTCTCAACTTAGTAACTAACCTAACTCACGCATTTCCACCTACCTCTCACAACTTAGTAACTAACCTAACTCACGCATTTCCACCTACCTCTCTCAACCCAGTAACTAACCTAACTCACGCATTTCCACCTACCTCCCTCAACTTAGTAACTAACCTAACTCACGCATTTCCACCTACTTCTCTCAACTTAGTAACTAACCTAACTCACGCATTTCCACCTACTTCTCTCAACTTAGTAACTAACCTAACTCATGCATTTCCACCTACCTCTCTCAACTTAGTAACTAACCTAACTCACGCATTTCCACCTACCTCTCTCAACTTAGTAACTAACCTAACTCACGCATTTCCACCTACCTCTCTCAACTTAGTAACTAACCTAACTCACGCATTTCCACCTACCTCTCACAACTTAGTAACTAACCTAACTCACGCATTTCCACCTACCTCCCTCAACTTAGTAACTAACGTAACTCATGCATTTCCACCTACCTCTCTCAACCTAGTAACTAACCTAACTCACGCATTTCCACCTACCTCTCTCAACTTAGTAACTAACCTAACTCACGCATTTCCACCTACCTCTCACAACTTAGTAACTAACCTAATTCACGCATTTCCACCTACCTCTCTCAACCCAGTAACTAACCTAACTCACGCATTTCCACCTACCTCCCTCAACTTAGTAACTAACCTAACTCACGCATTTCCACCTACTTCTCTCAACTTAGTAACTAACCTAACTCATGCATTTCCACCTACCTCTCTCAACTTAGTAACTAACCTAACTCACGCATTTCCACCTACCTCTCTCAACTTAGTAACTAACCTAACTCACGCATTTCCACCTACCTCTCTCAACTTAGTAACTAACCTAACTTACGCATTTCCACCTACCTCTCACAACTTAGTAACTAACCTAACTCACGCATTTCCACCTACCTCTCACAACTTAGTAACTAACCTAACTCACGCATTTCCACCTACCTCTCTCAACCCAGTAACTAACCTAACTCACGCATTTCCACCTACCTCCCTCAACTTAGTAACTAACCTAACTCACGCATTTCCACCTACCTCTCTCAACCCAGTAACTAACCTAACTCACGCATTTCCACCTACCTCCCTCAACTTAGTAACTAACCTAACTCACGCATTTCCACCTACCTCCCTCAACTTAGTAACTAACCTAACTCATGCATTTCCACCTACCTCTCTCAACCTAGTAACTAACCTAACTCACGCATTTCCACCTACCTCTCTCAACTTAGTAACTAACCTAACTCACGCATTTCCACCTACCTCTCACAACTTAGTAACTAACCTAACTCACGCATTTCCACCTACCTCTCTCAACCCAGTAACTAACCTAACTCACGCATTTCCACCTACCTCCCTCAACTTAGTAACTAACCTAACTCATGCATTTCCACCTACTTCTCTCAACTTAGTAACTAACCTAACTCATGCATTTCCACCTACATCACTCAACTTAGTAACTAACCTAACTCACGCATTTCCACCTACCTATCTCAACCTAGTAACTAACCTAACTCACGCATTTCCACCTACCTCCCTCAACTTAGTAACTAACCTAACTCACGCATTTCCACCTACCTCCCTCAACTTAGTAACTAACCTAACTCACGCATTTCCACCTACCTCCCTCAACTTAGTAACTAACCTAACTCATGCATTTCCACCTACATCACTCAACTTAGTAACTAACCTAACTCACGCATTTACACCTACTTCTTTCAACTTAGTAACTAACCTATCTCATGCATTTCCACCTACATCACTCAACTTAGTAACTAACCTAACTCACGCATTTCCACCTACCTCTCTCAACCTAGTAACTAACCTAACTCACGAATTTCCACCTACCTCTCTCAACTTAGTAACTAACCTAACTCACGCATTTCCACCTACCTCTCACAACTTAGTAACTAACCTAACTCACGCATTTCCACCTACCTCTCTCAACCCAGTAACTAACCTAACTCACGCATTTCCACCTACCTCCCTCAACTTAGTAACTAACCTAACTCACTAATCTTTCCTTACCACACTCAACTCAGTCACAATCTACTAGTAACCAAAATCAACCATCAATCTTGCCTTTACCCGTATCACACACTGACTTCGACCAACCTATCTCACACTTTCATCCTTAAATTTCACTAACCTGATTCACTATTATTAACTCAGGCCTAACTAGCGCATTTCTGACCATATCAATACTAACTTAACTTACGAATTTTTCCCCATTTTTTCTAATCAGTCACTAACTAATGCTAACCTCACTCACGCATTTCTCTTCACCTTAGTCTCTACCAACCTAATTCAACCTACCCCGATCGTCGGCCACTATTTCTGACCTAACTCACACATTTCTCTTTCCCTCTCTCAACTTAGTCACTACTTACTAAACTCACCCTATCACTATTACTAACCTAAGTCCCACTTCTCACTCAACTCTGCCACCACTACTAACCACTACTACCTACTGATAGTGCGATTAGTTTACCTCCAAAAAATTTAAATATAAATGTATTGAAGTTGTAATGATGATAAAGTAGATGTCGGTACTCGTGGCGCAGTGCTGTAACCCTACTACTTAAGAATAAAGTGTTTCGGAGGTTTCTAGGTGATAGGTTATGTAATCTGACCTGCAAATACTGACAGCGTCCAGTCAGTGATTGCCATTAAGGTGGACACTAATGAATAAATCTGGGGTGTCCGTGTTGAGTGGTAGTCAGCGATGTTGTGTGATGGAGAGAGATGAGTATAATGCTTGCCAGCTAGCTGTAAATCAAACCAATACTACGTGGTTCCGATTCCTTGTAAAGCTGTAGGTCCTTTAGATGGCTGTTGGGGTATAAATAAATGGTACTAAGGGCTGTTAACTTTAGTAGTTCATTACTCATTTATAAAACGCCGATCGTAGAAGTAAGGGTGAATATGAGGGAGGAATGAGTGTGATGAGTGTATATGAATGAGTGTAGTCATTGTTACTATCTGAGTTCGACTTAACTCAGAAAGGACTATTTATTAATAGCACAATAGCCAGGGAAACTATGGGACCTACAGCTTTACGTGGAATCCGAACCACGCAGTGTTAGCCTGATTTTCAGCTAACTGGTAGTCTGACACTCATTTCTCCCCCCTACACAGCATCTGAACCTTGACTACCTTCCAACATGGACACCTAACTAAACAGTAACTACACACATTTCTTTACACTCTTCACACTCATTCATCCCTCATATTCTCCATTACCTCTACGATCAGTGTTTTAATGATGAATATCTATCCCACTGACAAGTATTTTAATACTTAGTGGAAACAATGACATTTATATGATTGCAATAAATTTATTCTCCATCTGCTAATCTACATGACAGTGTAGATTATTTTTAAAATTTATTAAAAAAGTTACGTCATAATTAATAATTTATTATTTTAATTTGATAATGCTAGAATTTATACGTTAAAGCAATAAAAGTGGGTCTCCGAGTGGCAGTGAACAAGTGGACCTGAGCTGAGCCCCAGACCCGGGACGGACTTCTGAATGTTTTATGACAGAAGGCTTAACATCTGAACGTCTACTGTAAGATCAACAGTGAACTCACTGGCCAAAATCTTATACTACTGCACGATTAAAAATTATGAATACTGGGGTGGTAAACAAAGACATCACAATAACTACCAGAAGTAAAAAAAAAAAAAAAAAAAAAAAAAATTAAAAAAAGCACACAGCAAAAGGTTTCTTATTTATTGCTACATTAACCCATGTAGGGCTTATATTTTTATCATCTCTTATTTTTACTTTTTCCCATATGTGTTAGCATAGAGCAAGTATTGTGATCGTCAAAAAAATTAATTTTACAAGATGGTCTAAAATTCCATTTTAGGGTCCCTTGAACCCAAAAAAAGGTTTTTTTCGAAAACATGTTTTTGTGTCTGTCCATATGTGTGTTGCATATGGACGTGACGTGCAGTTCACTGGAGACCAAATTGATGGATACCATTTTATGAAATTTGGTATGTACTGTAGGTGTATTTAGCCAATATCTGCAGACCATATTTAACGTTTTTGGAATTTTAGTTTTTTTTAAATATTTTATGGGCAAAAAACATACAAAAACGGAATGTGCTCAAAAACAGCTCTAATTACAACAACAACAAACAACATGCTGATTTTGATTAAAAATTTTGATTTTTAGGAAATATGTGAATTAACATTTAAAATATGTCAGTGAAAAAGTATGTCTCTAACTTGACTATTTTTGGAGTTATGACAAAATAACATTTTTGGGAATTAAAACTGGTAATTTTCGAATTTTAGATTTTTTTACTGTTTAATATGGGGGAAAGTTTTACCAATGTTTTGGAACTATTTATTTTAAATCATTATTAGAGTAAAAAGTATCACTATTTCACACCTTGGGCTGTTTTGTGACATTTAAAAAAATCGTCAAATAAAATCTACCAATATATGAAACTTTTAAACAGGGTTTCAAGACTTCGAGCTATTCGCAATTTTTTTATTGTTCAAAATAGGAACTTGATTCTCTTTAATGAATTTGGTCTTATTGTTCCCATTATATGCCCTGGGTTTAAAGGTAATATTTTCAGCTGTTATATATGATACATTTTGCAAAAAAAATATTTAGACAAACAGACGGAAAACTAAGCGTTTAAGGAAATACGTTTATAGGAACGTTTTTCCAAGTTTTCGTGTACGCAACCGTGTCCCGAAGTCTTGGAAGGTTTTTTATGAAATTCCTGCATATTTTAGATACATTAACTAATAACCAATTTATATAGTTTCAGAATTTTTTGCTTGTTAAAAAAAGTGCTTATTAATTTAGCAAATTAACTTTTTCTCGACAGTAGCTCTCAACTTAAAGATAGTGGTTGCAACATTTTACAATCCTTGATCCCGGTAATACAGGAAAGTTTGTCAATTTATCAATTTCAAAATTATATTTCAGCATATAACTAGTACGAGAGATCCTTAGTATTGTTTCAAATGGTGTTAGTATTCGCAACTAATGTCATCTTCAATAAATTATATAAATATTATTGTGTATTTTTCCTGGACTATCAAGTACCAAAATTATTATTAGACCTGAAATCCAGGTAAGAATGTATTATTTGATGCAAATTCTACTTCAAATTAAGAATATAACATTGGGGAGTTCCTGTAATTTATACATTTGTTTATTATATTTAATTTTGTTTAAATAACGTCTTACTATTTCGGGTGGGCCTGTAGGCCTGTGCAAGAACTGTATTCATAGAGTGAAGTAGAGGTTCATATAAACCTAGTGTTGGTCACATGGACTTTTTATAACGTTTTCTTTATGCCAGTCAGTTGTAGATTTTACTATAAAGTAAACTAGTCGTATTTACTTACCGATAATTTTAGTAAATATATGTTTCTAAACTTTCCAATTATCTATTATTTTTATTAAGCGTAATTGGGAAATAAAGTATTAAAAAATTTTTTTAATTTGATAAATCGAACAGTTTGAAATATTCAAAATCTTTCAACCACTTGACACACCTACTATATCTGGTAATACTTGTATAGCTTACAATTTTAGACCAATAAGACTACGTACTTAAATTTGAAAACTTTTCGGGGTAAGCCAAAAAGATAGGAGATCCCGAAAATAAATGTAGTCATTAATAATTACTCTTTTAATCTTACAATTTAGGCTTAAGCGGCCGGTGTCATAACTAGAATCTATTTTCCTGTGACAACCGCGTCAAGGTGCTACCTACGTTATTTACAAGGTTACCAGACTTTCCGTCCATGCTGTGATGTGGCATCAATGAGAAACAAAAATCACAGGGAAAGAATTTGCTGTTTGTAAGATTAATTAGTTTATTTTTTATTATGTAATTATTACTATGTCATTCTGATATTTTTTTTTTTTTAATAAATTGAACAAATTTGTAAAATTCTGTATGGATGAATAACATAGCTTGTTCAGCAGTTAATCCTAAAATAATTAACATATTTATTACAATAGCCTTGTTCATCTTGTTAAAATCACATTCTACGAAGTCGAGAAAGTCAAATAAATAGAACATGTACAGTTCAGTTAGTATCGACAAATCGGATAATCCCACGACCAATCGAATCGAGTTGATGATCGCGGTTGGAGGAATGTTTTGGCTACCATAGTTACGTCATGATTTCAAGCAACACCCATTACCAATAATGTGTCACTAATTGAAACGATACATGTGCCAACTCATATTATATTATGAAAATGGACTAAAAAACAAAAATAAATAAAAATAATAATAAATAAAGAAATATAACCACACACACAAAAAACGCATTTATTAGGTCTATAAAACATTCCTATGAACATTTATGTAATATTTACAGAGCGGAACATTAAATATTGTGTTTTAGATAGTTTTCTCGGCAATTTAAACACTATCTAAAAAATTTAGTATTTTAAGACCAAGAAAACAAAAATCACTACACAAGACCTCGTAATTCTTTGTAATAGTACTCAGGTGATTTGTAATAGTAATCTGGATACTATCGAATGGCGAACACTCAAAGATCACTATCACCTTGAATACTACTAAGTCTGTCAGGAATGCCCGGCGTGAGTAAGCACTAGTTGGTCCTCATCTTGAAGTAAACACAAGATCAAACATGTTAACACAATCATCAACATCGGACATCGCGTAGAACAAATTCCTCGACATGATGTTTCTCCCCTCCCTACATAACTATGTTAATAAATGTACCTTTTATAGGACAAGGTTTCAATAGTAACCAGACTACATGCTAATTTATAGTAATTCATAGTTTCCTTAAAATAAATAAACTTCTTACAATATCTCTTAACATTGAGTTACAATTTAATAAATGGTTCAAAAGAATTGAGACAAACTTTCCCCCATATTAAGCATTAAAAAATTCAAACTTTGAAAAATACCATTTTGATTCTCAAATATGTTTTTTTTACCGTAACTAACAAACTAAACAAGTTACAGACATGCCATAGTTACTAAAATATTTTAGATTGTAATTCGCATCTTTCTAAAAATTTATTTAAAACCGTTAGAGCTGTTTTTGAGAAATTTCCAATTTTGTATGTTTTTGCCCATTAAAAAAAACAAATTTAAAAGTGACAAAATAGTCTGAAGATATTGGCTAAATACACCCACATACCAAGTTTCATAAACATTTATCCGTCTGTTTGTTCTCCAGCGAACTGCCCATATACAAAGACAGACACACATACGGACAGACATCAAAAATTTTTTTCGAAATAACTTTTTCCCCAAAAAAAACACTTTTTTGGGTTCAGGGAACCCTAAAATGGTTTGTAGATCAACTTGTAAAAAACATTTGTTTTGGACGATCACAATTCTTATTCTATGCTAACACATGGGAGAAAGTAAAAAGTCAGCGCTTATAAGTCAACGAAAAAATGTATACATGTCATTAATATTACCCTCCAAATGTTAGACCGTTCACGTACGTTATTTTCAAGCAGTTTCTTGAATACAGAAGTTGGATTTAGGTATTTATTATAAATTATGATCAGTCAAAATTATGTTATGTTTCCCTTAACAATAATGCTTTTTTCATTCTAATATATTTGTCTGACTATTTCCTTTCGTAGATATGAATTTTTATTTTGTTTACGATTCCACTTTTTAAAATAATGTATAAACTAATCTTTATTTCTAGTTTAAAATTACAAATTTTATAAAAACTGCTAAAATGTCACAGCTCATAAATATACACTATTTAAATACTCTAAATTCAACATTTTCAACAAATTTCTAAAGCAATTTTTAATACGATTAATAAATTTTTAAACTTATTCCTATGTAAAATTGTTCTTTTGCTTTAGCGAGAAATATTTAGAAATGTAATGAAATTGTGTAAGGATAAAAACATGACTGACTTTTCATAAACGTTAATTAAAAATATTTTAGCTGTGTCATTAATTATATGATTACTATTTTTTGTCAAAAATCAGTTAACTTAACTATCGTAAGTTATGGGTGTAAAGTAGAAAAATATATTCAAATATGTGAAAAGCTAAAAACAGTCGATTTTTCCATCAAAGTTATAAAAAGACAAATGTCCTTATACAAGTTAAAATTATATATTAATTTTTTCTCAGTTATATTACGAAAATCATAATATTCTTCGATCCAAACCTGTGATATTATTTACCTTAAAGCATTTATTCTCTCAATTTAATTACTAATTCGTTTTAACTTTAATATCCATGCTTTTAATTCTTGATTTTGAAAACTCAACGGATCCAAAATCTTAAGAACCTGGAGAGCATTTATCCAGGACTTCTACTCATTTTGAATTAATTTTCTTTCTATTCTTTTATTATTTGACAGTTCTACTCCATGCTGTCAGTTTCAATGAGAAAGGAATTATTTTCTAAAATTTAAAAAGTAAAGATTGTACCAAATAGATCTCTTGGGTTTGCGGATAAATATGGGTGATCAGAATGTGGCCAGCCTACCCCTCTGTCCCGGAGGATGACAGTTGGCAAGAAACTCGGCTGTCAGCCCTTATATGACGTCACATGTCCGGCCACCAACGAGTTAGCTAGACATTAATCTCTTCCAAAACAAACAACTGGAACACGTCTGGGAAAATGTTTAAAACTTCGCTAGCAATTCATATTTATACACTGAATTTTTTTATAATTTGTTTGCTTAGATTGTATAGTATTCGCTTGTTATCAATACAGGCGGCACTATTAGCGCAGTGCTGTAATCCAGCTACTAGGGGACAAAGTTTTCAGGAAATTTTAGGTGTAATCCAGTTCTAAAATCCAGCTAATTGGGGACAAAGTCTTGTAGTAATTGTAGGTGAGAGTGACGCTATGTTGTAACCCATCTACTTGGGGACAAAGTCTTGTGGGGTTTGTAGGTGATAGTGATGCAGTGCTGTAATCCAGATACTTGGGGACAAAGTCTTGTAGAAATTGTAGGTGATAGGTTATAAAGCTAGATCCTCTTAGTAATCTTTCCATCACCGTGAACACTAGCGACAAGAAAAATCTGGGATATCCATGGTGGTCCATCTGTGGCATCAGTTGGCTGAAAGTTAAACAACATCTATGTGGTTTAGATTTCCCCTAAAGCTGATTGTCCCTTACCATGAATATTGGGCCATAAATGACTCTTGCTAAGTTAGTAAAAACATTCAATCTTAACTAGTAACAATCTAACCTAACCTAACCTTTGTTCAACACGACTGACAATTGTTCATTTATGCTTTTCAGATTCATTCACCACAAATATTCGCCAATATACATACGATCGCCAATATCGTCTTATAAAGATAATGATCTATGCCTGATCAATAATGTATAAATGACTAAAGACTGACAATGAGTGTGGGTGATATAACATCGCCTACGTCACAAACGAGGCCGACTATTTCCTCGTTAAGTGTTATTAATTATCTGCCACTGCCAAACGAGCAGCTGGCGTGTTGAACAACAGAATCCGTCGTTTTTCAAGATTGGTTTTATTCTCTTTGGAATTGGGTCGGAATTTTAAACCAACAGCACAATTAAGTGACCAAAAACAATAAAAATGATAATACTTGAATGACATCAATTGTTGTATGAGTTATAGAATGTAAAAATTTATATATATAAGCGTCACAGGATTTTTCTTCATAAATAATTGTTAATATTTTTCTTAATCTTGATTTTAATAATATAAGTAATAGTTCTAGATTTATTTAATATTTGACCGATTGACAATATTTACTTTCTCTGATTGTTGTATTTACACTATTTATATGTATATATCAACTGCAATATTCGTATAACATCTTAACAAACACGATTAATTTTAAATTTAATTATTTATTTACTAAACATTTAATCCTGACATTTATTTTAAATTTGTTGCTTTCCAGAAGTACTTTTATTACAATGCCATAATTAGAGCAATAGTTTAATTATAGCATTGTTAACGTTTATTAATTCATACACAGGGGAACGCAAAGTACTAACAGTTTAAAAAGTTGATTTTGATCAATTCAAATGGATTAATAATAAATAATTACAGTTCTGCGAAAAAATATTTCTTTGTAATAGGAGCAAACGAAGGGCGAAACTGGTGAATATGAAAGGGTGTTAGGGAAACAGGAAGGGTAAGTGGGGGATTGGGATGGGAAATGGAATATGGGGATGGAAATTACTGGCAAGGCAGTACGTATATACTGTGAGAAATAATGAAACAGTTCATTTTGATAGTAGCAGTTTGTGGAACCCCTTGGCTAAAGAGAAACAATGAGCAATCCGAACGGATGGACGTTGGAACGGAAAACGAAATATTGGAATGTAGTTTTGGGACATGATGAAATAGTTAATTCTGAAACTGTAAGTTTAGGAGCCAGAGCATGTAGGTACAGCGAGCTAACCGAAGTATGTTGGAACAGAAAACGGAATATTGGTATGTAGTTTTGGGACATGATGAAATAGTTAATTCTGAAACTGTAAGTTTAGGGCCAGAGCATGTAGGTACAGCAAGCTAACCGAAGTATGTTGGAACGGAAAACGGAATATTGGAATGTAGTTTTGGGACATGATGAAATAGTTAATTCTGAAACTGTAAGTTTAGGAGCCAGAGCATGTAGGTACAGCAAGCTAACCGAAGTATGTTGAAACGGAAAACGGAATATTGGAATGTAGTTTTGGGACATGACGAAATAGTTAATTCTGAAACTGTAAGTTTAGGGCCAGAGCATGTAGGTACAGCAAGCTAACCGAAGTATGTTGAAACGGAAAACGGAATATTGGAATGTAGTTTTGGGACATGATGAAATAGTTAATTCTGAAACTGTAAGTTTAGGAGCCAGAGCATGTAGGTACAGCGAGCTAACCGAAGTATGTTGGAATGGAAAACGGAATATTGGGATGTAGTTTTGGGACATGATGAAACAGTTAATATTCTGAAACTGTAAGTTTAGGAGTCAGAGCATGTAGGTACAGCGAGCTAACCGAAGTATGTTGGAACGGAAAACAGAATATTGGGATGTAGTTTTGTGACATGATGAAATAGTTAATTCTGAAACTGTAAGGTAATGAGCCAGACCATTTAGGTACAGCGAGCTAACCGAAGTATGTTGGAATGGAAAACGAAATATTGGGATGTAGTTTTGAGATGCATTGAAATAGTTAGTTATGAAACTAGAGGTTTATGAACCGGAGAGCAGTGTTGGTGCAACGAACCAACTGAATAATGTTGGAAATCGATCCATTAGGAAGTATATTTTGGAAAATTTTGAAATATTTAATTTTGAAATTAGAGGTTTGTAGAACTAATCACGGCAGAGGGACACTGGAAGTAGAGCTGTAAGTTGACAGTTAGGGTGGGTGGAATGGACAGAAACACACTAACGTCAACAGTGGGAAATAATGAAACATTTCCGTCTGGTAGTAATAGTTTTTGGAACCATCTAACAGAGAAGTCATAATGAATGAATGAAAGGATTAGGATTGGAAACAAAATACTGGAAGGTACAACACGCAGAACATGTTGACACTCACATAGGGAATCCAGCACCGTATTGCAACCCACGCAAAGGCTTTATTATATAGTGATATAATAAAATATAACAAAGTACTATATTTTTAATACTCATATAACAAAGCTAAATTCAATAGAGAACCATTGAAAATTGAGAACATATTGCCTACGAAAACCTGAATTCTTATAAAACAATAATACCACGATATACACAGTACACATAAGAGATCCTGTGGCTTGAAGTGCATGACATGGTAACATAAAATGGTCAAGAATCACAGGCTTACTCAGTCTAGGTTTGGTGTTTCGGAGACAATGGCACTACATAAAAGTAAACGTTCTATGTAGAGGCATCTATCAAGAAGAATAGGTTTCCAATGCCTGTGGATATGAAATAATTAATGTTGTATCCCCTATTATCTATAGTAACATTTTAATTTTCGTTCCTACTGTGATATAAGAAAACGGTGTTAGATTGTTAGATAAATTATAGCTCTACTCAGCAATAACTATTTTATCTTTGCTATTTATGACATTAATTTTTTTATGCCCATAGTACCATTGCACGTGTATGGGTATGTTGGATGGGTTAGTACCATTGTATGTGTATGGGTGGGAGGATGTGTTAGTACCATTGTACGTGTATGGGTATGTTGGGTGGGTTAGTACCATTGTACGTGTATGTGTGGGCAGATGGGTTAGTACCATTGTACGTGTATGGGTGGGTGGATGGGTCAGTACCATTGTACGTGTGTGGGTGGGCGGATGGGTTAGTACCATTGTACGTGTATGGGTATGTTGGGTGGGTTAGTACCATTGTACGTGTATGTGTGGGCAGATGGGTTAGTACCATTGTACGTGTATGGGTATGTTGGGTGGGTTAGTACCATTGTACGTGTATGTGTGGGCAGATGGGTTAGTACCATTGTACGTGTATGGGTATGTTGGGTGGGTTAGTACCATTGTACGTGTATGGGTGGGCGGATGGGTTAGTACCATTGTACGTGTATGGGTATGTTGGGTGGGTTAGTACCATTGTACGTGTATGTGTGGGCAGATGGGTTAGTACCATTGTACGTGTATGGGTATGTTGGGTGGGTTAGTACCATTGTACGTGTATGGGTGGGCGGATGGGTTAGTACCATTGTACGTGTATGGGTGGGCAGATGGGTTAGTACCATTGTACTTGTATGGGTGGGCGGATGGATTAGTACCATTGTGCGTGTGTGGGTGGGCGGATGGGTTAGTACTATTGTACGTGTATGGGTGGGCGGATGTGTTAGTACCATTGTATGTGTATGGGTATGTTGGGTGGGTTAGTACCATTGTACGTGTATGGGTGGGCAGATGGGTTAGTACCATTGTACTTGTATGGGTGGGCGGATGGATTAGTACCATTGTACGTGTATGGGTGGGCAGATGGGTTAGTACCATTGTACTTGTATGGGTGGGCGGATGGATTAGTACCATTGTGCGTGTGTGGGTGGGCGGATGGGTTAGTACCATTGTACGTGTATGGGTGGGCGGATGGGTTAGTAGTTTTATATAAATTTTCTGACTGGGTCATCCTTTTCACTTTAGATTTGCATTCTTGTGTTTTACAAACAAATCCCTTTAAAATAAGGTATACTCGAAGAAGAACTGCATTTTAAATTTTTTAAACTTCCTTCATGGTCCATCGTCTGGCTATACAAAAACAAGTAAAACATGTCTAAATGTTTGGTATAGAGGCATGTACATAACTATACTAAAAGTTAAATTACACTTCTTTCAATAGATTACAAAATATTAAAATTACATGCAGGTTTTTTCCTAACCCTGATATTTCATTCTTTAAGTGGCTGTTAAAGTTATATTTTTATTAGTTATCAACGTTAATATAAAATATTTCATTATGAATCAATGCATCTATATTAAATCAATGGATAAATCCCATAAAAATCAATTGGTTCAACTAAAATGATTTGAAGCACACCGAAATTAAAACAGTCGAAACAAGGCAGCTTTTGGTGTAATAAATAGTGCTGATAGCATCTGGCACAGTGGTGCCAACTGCACAATGGCTCGAGTGATGTAGTGTTGCCACCATTACACTATGATACAGTGTATAAGCTGAGTGTTCCGGACCGTTTAGTATACAGTTCAGGATACTAATTAGCTTTACCTGCGATATTAATTAGTCCCTCAAACCTACCCAATATATTTCAAAACTAGGATGAATCGGAATAATATTTTTGAAGGACATTTATAAAACCTATATTTGAAGGATATTCTTAAATATTTCTAAGTGAATTATATATTTAATGTTAAACATTTAAAAAATATTTGTATCACTAAATATAATCTGAAGTGAAAAAAATATCTTTTTACATATAACATATGGCAAAAGTCTTATATGAACTGTTTTTATTTTTGGTTTCACTGATTTTTGGTAATCAGTGTAACCAAACGTTTTTTTAAACGTTTAAACCAAACGTGTAATTAAACAAGTAAGGTCTTCAAAATATGTCCTTTTGAATATTCAACGTACACTAACACTGTCTAAAATATTTAATGTTTTGCTGACTATTCATAAATATTTATTTAAGATCCTTCTTTGTATTGTATTTATTGTATTGTATTGTTTGTATTGTATTGTATACTGCATGTTGCATACCATAGGCTACATCTTTATTAATTTTTATACTTAACATTTGTTTGTTACTGTAAACTAAATATTTTATCAGCTATCAATTGTAATATTTTTCCTGAAAAAATATCGATTTAAAAAATATTACTCATGTAATTCCCCTGTTCCAATTCAGCACCAAATGGTAAAAAAAATATATTTTAACAAAATAATTTTTTTTCATATAATGTTACTTTATTTAGTTATAAACAAGAAAAATATAATAAAAAAGTCCAATACTTGTTTATTTCATGTGTAATTGGCGTTATTCTAAAGCATTACAAGCCTCACCGCGCGGATGCAAAAGGTAGGCTAGTGCAAAAAGTAGACTAGTGCAGTGTTTACTCTATTCTGAACTCGTATGCAGTTGCATCTTGTTATAGTATTCCATTTTTATTATATTATATACTTGGCTTTGTTTACTTTGAGGTCTATGAGTCACCTGTTTCAAAAATACCAGAATTTACCAAAAATTCAAAGTACCAAAAATTCTACTAGAGAGCCCGTGCGAAAGGAGAAAACCCGCCATCCCATGAAAATAAAATAAAGACTCCACTAAGGTAAGATGTGATGGCAACGATTATGCCAATTTATCAAAGACTAGGTTCTACAACATTACTATCTAGATGTGTTGATGGGAAAACTCAAAACGCAAATGAAGCTCTTCACGGTGTGTTATGGTCTAAATGCCCAAAAACTATATTTGTTTTTAAAACTACCCTACTTATGAGACTCAGTGAAGGCATCTGTACTTACAACACAGGGTATCTGAAGACAGTAACGGATATCCAACAAACATCTGGCTTTGGAACCAGTCCTGGTACGAACACTGCGAAAATCGCCAAATTTTTTGACGTCTCGAGGCTTAGGATAGCAACAAAAAGGAAATCTGCTAAATACCAAGACTGCAAAAGGAAGAAAAGAAAAGGACATTTATAAAGTCTATATTTGAAGGATATTCTTAAATATTTCTAAGTGAATTATATATTTAATGTTAAACATTTAAAAAATATTTAGTAGTAATGAGGGAAGAAGAAAGAAGGTTGGAAGGAGAAGGGACATCATGTGGTGCAGGACAGTTTTAAGAATAAGTCTTATTTTTTAAATAGGCCTAGGCTAAATAAATTTGTAGCTAACCAGTAAATTAGACTATGAGAAATTTTTATAACCATGAATATTCATTATATTGATGTATAAATGGTCTTTACTATCTATAAATAAATATATAATTGCATAAAAACATCTAACTGTACCAAAATACACAGTATTTAGATATCAATATATTGTCTAACTTTAATTGCGATTATCCGAAAGTTTATATTTTCTTTGTTTTCAGGAG
Source organism: Stictocephala bisonia (assembly GCA_035578905.1). Lineage (NCBI taxonomy): Eukaryota > Metazoa > Arthropoda > Insecta > Hemiptera > Membracidae > Stictocephala > Stictocephala bisonia. The sequence continues at coordinate 415,039 of JAQJVL010000384.1, read as the reverse complement.
GAAAATTGGATATTACTTGAAAACCGTTAAAGAGAGATCCATGATTTTTTTTTGTGAAACAATATAGTACTACAAGCTACCTTTTTATTTATTTTGATCAATATTGGACCATTGGTGTTTTGTAAAAAAAATGTTTTTTAAAATGTTGTAAAAGTTTTTTTATAAGTTGAAAAAAATAATTTAAAAAAACAATGTTTCTGTAGATACAATAATGAAAATACATACATTTTTTAAACATAAAAATACCTTTCATTTAAAACCAAAATCATCTATTTTGACCAAGTAGTTTTTTCAGAATAACATTTTTATTAAATTACCATTTTTCTGAAAAAAAATTATTTTTTTGGTAATGTTAAATTAAATTAAAAAAAAAACGTTTTTATGTATGTTAGGACTCTATGAACAAACAAAAATAAAAAAATCCCATGCAAAATTGAATATAAAAAAAAATGTTGCAAGGGTGCTGAATCCCCTTAATCTATAACATTGTCTAAATATTTAATGATAGTTTTCTAGCAACAATAAATTCCTTGTTAAGATTTTGTCTCTGTTGGAAAAGTCGATACAAGAACTCAATATAACATGTGCGTATTACTATAAACCTCAATATAATAAGCGTAAAAAACTTAAATTGATGACTTTTAAAAAGGAATTGAGAACATCAAATGTTACATTACTATTATTAATACCTGGAATAATGTAATTAGTTAATGCAGTCTTTATACAATTATATAATACAGTTATACAATATCACTTGCTCCATAATGTTTCATGATAAACAGAATTAAAGACTTCCTAAAATCTACAAAGTTACCACTGACCTTCCCAGAATTAAAGCCCTCGATTATTAATATAAATAATCATTAAATATTTGTGACTCACTTGCGGTATGAAGGGGGAACCATATCTTTAAAAGAAATTACTATATTTCTTTAAAACAAATTATATATTCCTTTATCATATGTATTTCGAAAGGTAGTAATACAATTGTTTGGGGTATTTCCACCCCTTATTGTTTTCATACCCTTAACAGGGGTTGGTTTTTGTTCATAACTATGTTTTATTGGGAAAACTGTAACTTAAATACTAAACTAAATATCAAATGTATTTTTTATATTTTGAAAGCAACACATATTTGTACAACTTGAAAGAAGAGATTTAATACAAACATTCATATTTTGAAACGATGAATTTAAAAATGTCTATTCATACAAATTTGTAATTTTATAATTTTTTATTATTTAAATTTTTTGTATGTCATATTTTTTATAAAACCATACTACAGGCTGTAGAGCATCTTATTCCCTACAAAACAAAACATATTTTAAGGCTTTATGTGGTAAATAAAAGTAGCAACGACTGTCCTCATTCTTTAAAACAAGCTGCAATTAAACTTTCAGAAAACGGGAAAGACTAAATCATGTTATTTTACTTATAAAATGCAAATGTGTTATGCAAGTAGTTATTATCAAATATAACTTGTTGTAATAATTCAGTTGTTTGTAATAATGCATTGTCGCCAATGCCAGGCAACAAAATAACACATGTTCAGTTCTTCATAATATGTTACTGTAGTGATAAGTACTGTATGAAATATTAGTGTAAAAATGCGGAAATATGTAGGTGCAAGATTTCGTAATAAATTTATAAAACGTATTTATAAAGGCTTTGTCACAAATATTTGTACAAGGCTGAGTTCAGAAAATTTTCTTTAATAATAAACTAAAATAAAAATAAAATGTCATATTTTTTGGGTGGAGTACCCCCTTTAGTCTATGAAAATCACCACAGCTCTGAAAAACTTCAAAAGTCCTCTTACAAGGATTTTAGGACCATGGACTTGATGATATTGACGAGTTTTTTTTTCTAACAACTAGCAGACCGTATAGTTGGTAAGCTGCCACCAGTCTTGGGAGTGGGGTTAACTGGATGACGAACGTGTTTCAAAATTGTATTTTTGAATGAATTGTTTCGAGTGATTCATGACAAAATGATAGTTATTTTTAAGAATATTTAGACTTTTGTAATACTTTTATATGTATACTGCAACAAAACTTGTTTATTCTAAATTATATTTTATTGAAACAAATTTCCTTATTTTCTTAAACTGAGGTTTTGTGTTTAGAATTAAGTCTAATCAAAGCACTTCATAGTAAACATAGTAAGAAAACATTGTATAATATTTATACCTAACAATTATTTTTATAGATTATACTTGTAAACAGGCTTTTACGTGAAATTCTCTTAAGAGAGTAAAGAGGAGTCAATGAATGTATGGAAATAATGGCAATTTAAGGCCGATAGGACGCCAGAGTAAACTCAAGTAAACAGCAACTTAAGTGTTGGGGAGAGATCCCTAAAGCTGACTCTTGCAGCTCCTTCAATGCAGGCTCAGAATTATGCGGCCTCTAGGTTCTGAATAGAGAATAGAGGTTTTAGTTCTGTAGTGGATACAAACATCTTTCCAAGGCCCTTAAATATACAATTCCCCCTTTAAATATACAATGTATAGTGGCAAAATCCTACAACTATAGGGAAATGAATAAAGTGATTCAAAATTTCACGCACATGCCTGCAGGCCATCTGAACTGACCCAGTGAATTTAAAAAAATTCAAAATACATTTATTTCATTTCGATCTTGAAACGGTACAATAAAGATTACTAACTCATTAAATATATTACCTTTTATGAGAAAAACCCCGTTGTATGAATTGAATGGACGTCTTTATTGCTGATTTATCATGTATTATTTATTTCCTGTCTCATTTTAATTCAATGTATTCCAACTTTTTTCATCTAGATTTAAACTTATTTCTTCATTATAATTTATTTGAATGCTCCTTTCAGCCTGTGTATTTGTTTCTTGTTACTTTTTCATAATCCATTTTATGATTTAATTTACTTACAATTTTATCTAACTTAGGCTTTTATTATTTATGACGTGAATAATGACGCTAATTATAATCATTAAAAGCATAAAAAATGTATGTTAAAATATTTAGTCTTGACTATGCCGGTTGAGAGTTGTTTCATTGACAATAAATGATTTGACTTTTGATTTTCTTTTATTAACAAAACTACAGATAAGCAATAAGAATGTCTAACAAATGTTTTCTTCTTCATTGATGGTTGGTTATAAACCTTCGATTCAGGGTCAATAAATCCGACAGAGACAATGTATACATCGTCATAAAGGTCTGACATTAGTCTTAATTTATAGCCAACATATGTAAGATTGACGTTTAAAGTTTCTCTGATCGTAATGCGTACTGTATGTGTGTGTAAACATTTCATTTGAAAACAGTTTCATCTTTCAGTATCATATATTATATTTTAATAATATCTTTTATATATTTACCACTAATAATATTTTTTCAGTGTAGGCCTACTATACAGATATTCGGGGTTAATGTTATTCCTACCCACCTTCCCTTTTCAAAACCCAAAATCAGGGATAACGTTATTAATAGTTTATATAAATTGGTAGTAGTCGCGTAGTGTTGTAACCCAGCTAGTTGGGGATGAAATGTTCTGGAGATTGTAGGTGATATTATATAAAGCTTGGTCCTCTTAATACTGAAACGGTGTCTACTCAATGGTTGCCATCGACGTGGACACTACTAGAGAAGTCTGGGGTGTCTTGGGTGGAAGTCAGGGTATGGATGTTGTGTAAGTAAGAGATCTGAGTGTCAGGGTTGTCAGTTAGCTGACAATCAGACCGATACTGTGTGGTTTGGATTCCCGTGAAGCTGTAGGTTTCTTAGTTTCCCTGGCTATTGGTGGGTTGCCCAGCTGCACCTGTGGTCATTGAAAGCCCTGTGGAACAGTGTCCAGTTGCACCGGGCCATGGTCAGTTTAAATCGGTGTAATGTAACTGATTATTTATTTATTAATTTTCGTAACAAATTTATTTATTTGTGTTTCAAAATACACTATATAAATGATATACTGGACGTCTTTATTCACATCCCTAATAACTGTTAAACTAGACTAATTATTTCTTTTTTTGGTGTCAATATAACATTAATATTGTTATTATATTTCGAAAAAAATTAACTCAATTTTTTTAAAAACCTTTTATTAATTTTAGTATTTAAAAAAAGTCTTGATTTATATTCTTAAAACCTACTATTATTATTTTGTAAAACCACAATTTCAAACTAAAATTATATTGATTTTGTAATCACCATTTACTGTCTCTTTATTATCATCACAAAAGAATTTTTTTTTAATATCGTTTTTACTAAATAAATTTGTTTAAGAATTAAACTTTGCGTAATACGATAGTCCGTTAAAATGATAAGTAATATAGGTAAGATTGTTATGATAAACTAAAACAATGATAGTTTAATTTATAGACCTAAGTTACCGACGTGTTTACCAGGGTAAATGAAAATCTGCAGAAAACCTGTATCATAAGACCTATATACGGTTAAGTTTGAAAATCCTTATAAAAATAAATCATTGTTTTAGAAATTTGCACTACTGAATTTAAATTGTATTCACAGTTAACTCTCAATGTACTCTGCTTTGTTATCAGCAACCACCATCTAACATAAGTCATATGTGTCATTGTTTCATAGAAGAGAACTTTTTGTTGAACTTGTCTGTCATTACTACAGAATGTGCTGGGACGGAAGTGTCGTGTCCAGAGGAGGCTATGTTACCAGTAAGGACCCAGATTTGACCACCAAATCAACTACTGTCGGCGCAGAAATTATAGGCACCCCAGTTTAAAAGCTGCTTACTAAGAAACTAAGAGGTCTATGAACATTCCAATCAAGCAATTGTTTTCCTCGTTTAATAGTATGTTAGGATAAATTAATTTTAAAATTTTACTATGAATTTTAATAATTGTTATCCTAGTTGTAAGAAAAAAAGTACCGGAATTTTAACATGTTTTCAGTGTACTTCGAATTTACATTGTTATTACTAAAACCCCCGTATTTTTATATCTCGTTGATAGGGAGTTTTCTATAGTTTTGATAAATATTTAAACTTTTCGAGAAAAAAGTTTGCCAACCATTTCCTGAAACATTGTTTTCTTGGCTTCTAGTGGAGGTTGTACAATCAATTACTTGGTCTTATTGTAGTACTTATGGCATATATAGTTACGATAAATAACTTTCATATATGTAAGTACATGCAGTAATTTTATATTGATTAAACCGATCTAAAATAACTGCATTTACTAACAGATATAAAAATAATGTACCATGACTATATATATATATATATATATATATATATATATATAACATTCAAAATAAAGGATTCAACAATGCAAAGTAATTAATGTTACGACCTTTAGAAGCAAAAAAAAACTATATTTCAGAAAATTGATGAGACATTTTTTCCTGAAAAAGTTAAAATTCTAAAATGTATAAAAAGTTATAAAACATTCTTATCAATTATATGTTAAAGTAAAAATGTCATACAATCACAGTTTCTTTTTAGTAATAACGGTGTGAATTTGATGTACACTGAAAACTAGTTCGGATTCCGGATTTTTTTCCAACTAGGGTAATAATTATTAAAACTTACAGTAACATTTTAAAATTCATATGTCATTACGTACAATTAAACGAGGAAAACAATGGTATGATTCGATTTTTCACAGGCCTCTTAGATTCTTAGTAAACAATCTTCAAACTCAGGTGCATATTATTTCTGCGCCAACAGTAGGCATGCTAGAGACTGAAGATTATCATTATTTTGAACCATCAAACACAGCGAGCGCCGACGTGTACTCGGATTGCCTACCTTGCGCCGTCACATCTACTGTGTTCCTTCTACTGCCGGTACAACTAGAGATGGCAACGATATATCGGAAATATCGATAAATATATTTTGATATATCGATATATTAGTATCGATATTTTTTTTATAATATCGGTCATATCGATATTTAGGTCTGATATATCATATAACTAAATAATAACGTTATTCTCTCTCCTCAAAATCATCATGATTCTAAAAAACATACATTTAAATTGCCTCTTATGCATACAAAACATGCACTGAAATAATAAAGTAACTTTATTTAGTTATTTTACGTGAGGTTAAGTAGACAATTGATTTCCAAACTTTTATTTTTATATACTTTACCTGACAAATATTGGAAGTAGGTTTAGTGAATTATTTTTTTTTCATTTTTAGTGTTTAAAAGAAGCCTAATCACATTTTTAAATGTGAAATGTTTAAATGAACAAATGTTATTACACTATTAAATTATAATTACATACTAATTAAAGGTGTAATTATTCTAATTTTGAATAGTTTTCATTCAACACTAAAGAAAAGCAAATTGTATTGTGTAGATAAGTGTATTTAATTTTTACATTCAGTAGTCTATTTTAAATAGTGACACAAAAATGAGTGAATTTTTGGTCATGACATAAGAGTTATTGCATGATTGTAAATAGATAAACTATTTACAATTCGATATATAAGTTACCCGATGTATCGATTCTTTTCTTTCCATATTATCGTTTGATCGATATTTGGTTTGTGATATATCGATAATTCTATAAATCGATATATTCCATAATTCGATATATTTTCAAAATATCGATAATTCGATATATCGATATTTTGACAATATTTGCCATCCCAGGTACAAGAGGGCATCGGCCGGCTCTGTATTAAGATCCTCTCTATAAAAAAAATTACATTTAGAAATAACAATGACTATACTAGTTCATCTACATTCATCTCACTCATTCAACCCCAATTTTCACCCTCCACGATTGATGTCTCTTAATAATGCATGAAACGGGTGTTTTTTTAGTACAGTTTACTGTTTAATATGGACTGTATCAAACAGTTAAATTTCCTTGAACATTATTCTGCAGCCACAACAAACATCATATGTAGGTATTGTGAAATACTCCAGTTAATAACATTGTTTTATATATATATATATATATATATATAACATGTCAATTTAATCAAGTCTATGTAAAATTGATTAAGGGAAAATCTATTATAAGCCTAAATTTAACAAAGAATGGATGACAAAGTACTTTATTATAAATCCACGGCAAGTAATATTTCTACCATTGAATCTATAGATATCATTTCAATTAAAAAAATCTGGACTATCAAGTTCGATTCACTAACATTTTATAGTCAAGTACATTATTATTATTTAAGTCATATTATATTTTAACATCGACGAATGATTCATCACCATTTAAATAAGCGAAAATTATCACAACATTTTTTAAATTATCGAAATGAATATCTCAAGACAGCAATCAATTGGCAAGGCAGTTATGTGTGTTATAAAACCATATAAATTCAATATGTACAGTATCAGAGAATCTTATACAACACGTGTATTTTTTACAAGCCAAGAAATATAAGACAACATGAAAATAACAAAACTACAGAAGGGGTGTAAGATAATTCGATTTGCAGTGCACAGACCGGAAACTCTGGTGGTGGTTTCACACATCGATGTTATTATCTTTATATTTTATCTTCTTCCTTTTTATTTTTTCCGATTCATCAGTAAACTACTAACCCTAGGTACGATGTATTCGTTTTTAGTATTTGTGTTAGTTATTTTACTTTTTCTTAATAAGAGATAAATATTAATAGCCAAATAGCCAGGGAAACTAAAGAACGTACAGCTCTACGTGAATCTCGTTTGATTTTAAGCTAACTGACAAACCTTGACTCAAATCTGTTCCCAGAAAAACACCTGGATTTTGACTACCATGTAACAGGGACACGTCAGATTTCTCTAGTAGTGCAATGATGATGGCAACCATTGAATAGACGTTCTATGAGGACCAATCATAGAACATATATCCTCGACCATAACAGCTATTTATCATCAAGTAGCTGGGTTACAACACTGTGCCACAAGTTCTGACTGTATTGAAAACAATGGAATACTGTATAATTTAAGTGAACAAAGTGTAAGAAAAATCAATTTAGAAACATGACTTGCCTGAGTAGTTTTAAACATTTTTCCAGTCGTGTTCCAGTTGTTTGTTTTGGAAGAGATTAATGTCTAGCTAACCCGTTGGTGGCCGGACATGTGACGTCATATAAGGGCTGACAGCCGAGTCTCCGGCCAACTGTCACCCTCCGAGACAAGGGGGTTGGTTGTCCACATTCTGATCACCCATCTTTACCCACAAACTCCCGAGATCTATTTAGTACAGGCTTGGCTTTCAAGTTAAAAAAAAAATAATCAATTTCTCATGGAAACTGAAATCATGAAGTAGAAATGTCAAATAATAAAACAATTACAAGAAAATTAATTCAAAACATGTACAAATAAAGGGCCTAAAAGTCCTAGATAAATTATCTCCAGGCCCCTAAGATTTAGGATCCCTTAAGTTGAAAAAAAACTTGAATTAAAAAACATGGATATTCAAGACAAAATGAATGAGTATTTAAATCGAGATGATAAATGCTTTAAGGTGATAATGTTACAGTTTGTAATTGGGGATTATTATGATACTTGTAATATAACTAACAGAAAATGAAGAGTAATATAGTTTTTGACATAACTTAAACTTTTATAGACAAATTTCTTTGTATAACTTTAATGAACAAAATCAGCCATTGTTAACTTTTAACGTAATTAATTGTATTTTGTAATGTTTCTCACTACTAGCTATGTCAAACAAAACCGTCCTAGAGTCTCTTATTCGTTTGGTAATTGGTAAGAATGGCTGTGATCTGCAAGTATCGTGATAGTTTCTGTATAACTATGAATATTTGCTATGTTTTATAGTATAAAGCATTATGTATTTAGAGAAATTGTATTATGATCAGTTAGTCAGTAGTATTTGGATTTTATGTTAAAATAAACTATGTAATTTTATCTAATGGATAAAGTTTCCTTAAAAATATATTTTTTCAATACTCGGGGAGTTTATATTTAAAAATACATTAAAGTACATTTATTGCATCTCCTGACTTAACTTCAGAGCACTCATACAGCAAATGCTGGAACTACGAGGATGTTGGGAACGGTACGAACATGATGTGACGATTTAGCCAGCCGTAACCATAGCGACGTCTAAACACAGTTGTCACGTCTCAGTTATTTATCGACACCTATTAGACTATATAACAGACTCGTGTGAATGTGTACATTTGTATGCGAGTAAACAATTATGAACGAAGATTTTCCTATTTATACATTTATTTATTCATTTCTGAGACGCCAATCGTAGAGATAAATATGAGTGAGATGAGTGAAGATGAACGAGTATAGTCATTGTTACTATAAGATTTCAACTTAGCTCAGAAAGTACTATTTTATTAATATCCCAATATCCAGGACAATGGGACCTACAGATTTACGTGGAATCCGTGTTCGTAACGTAATGTTGGTTTGATTTTCAGCTAAGTGACAAGTCTGACACTCAGTTCTCTCCCCTACACATCTGAACCTTGACTACCATCCAACATGGACACCTGAGACCTCTCTAGTAGTGCCCAAATCGATAGCAACCACTGAGCGGAGGCCGTTTCGGCATTAAGAGAACCGAGGATGGAACCTATCGCCTACAATCTCCCAAACACATTGACCCAAGTAGCTGGGTTACAGTACTGCGCCACCAGTGCCGACTATTGTTTCTAATTTTTTATTATACAGTATTGTCGTACAGTACAATGCCAGACGCAGTGTTTAAAAGGTAACACCGTGTGCTAGAACTTGACTTAAACACCATCAGGCGCGCTTATGTCAAGTCGGGGTATAACAAGTCTCCAAACGTATTATTTGTACATTTTTGTTATAGTGTGTTATATGCGTATTTATTCTATCAATCGTGGTTGTGTAATGAGTGTGGACTCAAAAGTTCCTACAACTTAATCAGAGGGTTAACTATGCAAAAACTAATCCATCAAGTGCAAGGTTTGATATCAATGTAAATCGAGTAGGTTTGAGTATAAATGTAGGGGATATTACATACGATAGGTTATATGATTGGTCTTCTCACTACAGATACTGGTGTCGGCTTAATGGTTGCTATCGACCTGAACACTACTACAGAAGTTCATGTCTATGTTTGGGGGTAGTCGGAAATCCACTAGTTGTATAGGGGAGAGAACTGAGTAACAGGCTTGTTAAATAGCTGAAAATCAGACAAGTTCTATGTGGTTCAGATTCCACGTAAGGCCCTTAGTTGCTCTGGTAATAAAGGGCTATTTCTGAGCATAATAGAGCTCAGTTAGTAACACGAGTACAACGACCCTCCGAACTCACCCTACACTCATTTAATCTTTCATATTCACCTTAAAATACGCACAAAGTTGTTTCGGCGTCTCATTTCTAAAATCTGAATGATTCTTTGTTTTAATCAGAACATGCTATTCTCCAGAATTCGTCTCCTTAAACAACTACAAAAAGTCCAACCTGTAGTAAACAGTACAAGGATATCCGACAAGCCGAACTGTACCGTGGCATGTCCTGAGCCATATCATTCGTCCTGACAGGATTTGATCGACAGACAGCTGAATAAATACCATAACTGGGCTGAAACTTTTCCAATATTGTACTGAAATAGACTGACTTGGCTGTAACAGACTGAACGTTTCGTTGTTCTCTATAACTACTCTAGACATACAAAATGGTGGTTATAGAGTCAATAATAAGCTTACGTATTATTTATTCATTTAATTATTTCAAGATTCTCAAGATCTTCGAGATATGGGCGAATATGGATTTTGAATGAATATGTTTAGTGTAGGCTGACTATTTCTATAGGAAGTGTCATTAATCGAGAGCCCAATGACAAATTAACAGTCGGTGGTTATCAGATGATCCCTTTCAAATTTTTTTATTACTTTGAAAAGAATAAACGTTTTTAAGTTAATTTATAGGGGACACCCCTGAGTGCTTTTCAGTATTGATAGGTAATTAATAATAAATATATTAATGTCAATCCTTTAATGGGATAAGAAACTATACACCAATAGCATAATACTTGTATGAATGAATAAACATTTAATGAGTTTTTCTCTTTCATCTTATATCATTCTATACACTGTTATTAACCATATTTTCCGATGCTAGTTGTTGGAAGACATGTTTAGTTAATTCTAGAGTATGTGGCGAATGAGTGTAAAATAAATAATGTGGCCATTGTTACTAACTCAGGTCGACTGTTCTTCAGAAAGAACTATTTATTAATAACCCAATAGTTAAGGCAACTAAGCGACCTACAGCTTTATGAGGAAACCGAACGACGTAGAATTGGTCTGATTTACAACCAACTGTTAAGCCTGACACTCAGTTCTCTTCCCTACTTAACATTTAAACCTTGAATACCACCCAACATGGACACCACAGTTTTCTCTAGTAGTGTCCACGTCAATGGTAACCATTGAGCGGACGCCATGTTAGTATTAAAATGACTAATAGTAAAATGTATCACCTACAGTCTCCATAACATTTTGCTCCCAAGTAGCTCGGTTACGTCACTAGTGCCGACATTTGTCGGAAATAAGATAAAACCAATCGTGGCAAATAAAGTAAAATTTACTTTTATCAAGAAATACTGCCTTTTAATTAAGACTAATTTTCTTTGCAAATGAAGTAACACAAGAAAAATACGAAAGATTTCCCAAGTAATACCATTATTAATAACGTCTGACTTTAATTTCAAAAAGTTGCAGTTCCCAAATAAAGCAGTTTTCGCAATTGTAGCAGACGGGTTGTGCGCGAATCAAGAGGACTTACTTTGTTGCGCTACGAGTTTGTTTTAATACGCTTCGCCGCTCGTAATTGTCTTTCTCCTTTTGCTCTCTTCTCGCTCATAATTAAATGCGAGTGTTTATTTAATGTTGTCATTTTGAAAACTGTACAAACGAGGATCATATTGTCTTGCGTACCACAACGAGTACGCCGACGGCATGTACGTCATTTTGTGGACGCGCTTCTAATCTACACTGAAACATTACTTTATTCACTCTTTTGAATTAAATAACTTGAAATATTCATAATGTTTTTATAAATAGAGTAGCTCTGGGGCTATGCAAGTAAGCTCATTTTTTAATTACAAGATAAGTTTAAAATATCTATTTCATTTACACATTATTACAAGGCTTGAAATGTTTACAGTGCAGCCTTAATGTGTGTCAATTGATAAGCCCAAAGAAAAACCTTATTGAAGAAGTAATACACAGCTTAAATGTTTGTATTTAATCTATAACATTTGAACAATTAGGTTAAGTAATAAAACATTAATAATTTTATATCATAACAACTATTTTGGCTAATCTCTATACATAAGTGGCCCTCACTCACTTATTTTCCAACTTCCCATAATCTTACAGAGCTGAAATTCCGTACAAATATTTGTTTTAGGTGAAATAAAAAAACTAAAATAATCACATATTGATAAAATACTCTTGAGGGCTAGAAACCGCCCCTAAAATATTGTTTCATAGGCATAACATTGGGTTGAATTTAGTAAATTAAAACAGCTGTTTTCTATATAAATAAACATGTTTATTTTTTTTTTTTGACATTTATCATATTGATGTATATAAATTTGATAATTAATTAATTATTACACTTTTTTATCCACTGTTTTTATCCATAAAATTTCGTGTAAAAATGTAAAAAAGCTGTTTCATGTAAAAAATAATGACGTTTATAATATTGAGAAGGTTATAATGTACAAAGTTTTTATATCAGTAATAACATTGGGATTTTATACTTAATTAAAAATAGGTTTGAAGCCAAGTACAATAAGTGAGCTACTGGAAGTTAAAGTACATATTACGAACGTACTAAATGTAGTTTAGCTATTAATATTTGTTGTCAAAAGTCACATGCCGAAGCCGAAGGCCTAGGTGTAACGAGTGCAGTGAGCAATGGGTTGGCACAGAAAGCGTGCAGGGGTGTCCCCTACTTCAAACTATTATTAGCAAAACAATTAGCATGATTAGTATTTCATTGTAAAAAATAATAGATAGTTTCTGAATTACGAGCTATCAGGTATTATCATAAATTAATTGATCCCTCATTCTCGTATGAGTCCCTTTGGTCTGATGATGGCAGCCGAAATCGATCATGATAATATCCGAATATTGTTCGATAAGTTTGTGTATTATGACGTTAATTTGTATCTAAATAACTCTACCTAAGCAGAGTTAAGCGGTTAACAAATCACGAATGTTTCCGATGGCTGGGTGGTAAATTTATCTTTACTGACCGAGACATTCTCTCAGGATTAGATAGATGTAAACAAAAAGAAATAAACGCACTTTGTCGGAATGCTGTTTACCAACCCTTTATAAATATCTCACTGGAGTTACGTGTTCCTCTTCCAGGGAACGTGACTGGAGCGGATAAATGTACTACAGTATGTAGCCAACATAAATAAACTACATATATTGTAAATGGAATTACATTGCATGGAAGTAGTACGTTATGTAATTTTAATCTGCTTGAATTACAATCAGATTAAACTTAGTAAAATGGCATCATCTATTTACTTATTTTAGGACTTTAATTATCAATATCATCCGTTGATGTTTCGTTTTCAGGTAAGGAAGTTTGCTTCCTTACCTGCTTCACTTGCTTTTCTGCATTCCTCTTCTTTTCATATCCTTCCACATTTGATCCGCCCACCTTCCTCTCGGTCTTCCTCTTAATCCTCATTCTCTTTCCCCTTTCTCCAGGGCTATCGTCGACAATCGCTTAGTTTTCATCCTCTTCACATGCCCAATACACTGTATCCTCAACATATTAGATATGAAGTTTACAGAGTTATCCACGTAAACACTAGGAGACCCCCTGCTCACTTCACGTGCTAACCCCGTACACCATGACACCTCGGCCTTCGACCTCGGCATGTAACTTTTGACGATGTATGTATATTAGTAGTTAAACTGTATTTTGTACATTCAGAATTTGTGCTTTAACTTCATTACCCTTGGATTCCAATCTATTTTTAATTAAATTTAAAAACCCAATCTTATCTTTATGGAACAATGTTTATGGGTGGTTTCTACCCGTTAGGAATATTTTATCAAGATGAATATTTTAGGTTTTCTATTTTGCCAACAACTAACATTTGTACCTAATTTCAGCTCTGTAGAATTACGGGAAGTAAGGGAATCTGTGATGAGTGAATGAGGGCTTTCTCTCTTTTATATATAGAGATTAAAGAAGTAAAATTAATGTAATTTACAATACATAGCTAGTGTTTGATTGATAGAGAGGTAGTTTGGGTCTTGATATATGAGGCAAAGAATTAACTTTCCGACATATCAAAAGCCATTAGGTGCATTTGTATAAAAATTAAAGTTAAAGATTGTCTTGTTTTACCAGGGAGTTAGGGCTAAGGAGCCCTCTCTAACACTTAACATGGGGATCAACGGCTTTACGTGACTTCCGAACCACGGGAGCGGCAGGGTAAAATCTCTTAGTGGTCACATCGGGGGTCGAATCCGGACAGGCAGCGTGGCAAGCCAGCGCCTTAGCTCCTTGTCTACCGCCACTCCTAATCGTATTTGATTAAATTGTTTTCAACTGTAGAGAAATTCGTAACAATCACAAACGTACAAAACAACGCATACGAGTGGATCAATACGCAGTTAAATTCATGATGAGAACATCAATTATAAATCAGTAAAGAAAATAGGAATACTGTTGTGAATTCCAATCTACGTCATATAGGGCGTTATTTACTGGCTCCATAACGTGGGTTTGTCATCCACCCTCTAAGAAGCAATCATGTCACTGTCTTCCCGCTGCCAAACTTCCTTACCACCGCAACTCAACAACTTCCCTCCGCAAACACTTTCTCCCAATTCAACGAGCTTGTGGTGGGATCTTTGCAACAGAAATACAAAAATTGGTAAGCATTTACGTATTAACAATCCATAGCAAAACTCGATGAATTTTATTGTTATATTTACTGTTATAAAACAGTCTCAAGGCAACATTTTAAACCAGTTTGGATTACAGAAAATACGTTTGATTATATTATGAATTGTTTTATGTTTATGAAGGGGTAAACATTAAATATCATCTAAGTGACATTATGGTAGAGTTATTAAAAATGTCTCTACATGTTCACTATTCGTACGCATTTTGTGCTTTACTAAAAATATGTTGATCACTTGTTATTAAATAAATATACATTTATATAAGCTTACAGTACTTGAAATGAAATGATATGAAAAAGTTTTATTTTGTGAGGCAAAGTTAGGACCATTAGGTCCTCTCTAACACTTAACCTCTTACTTGCTGAGGCCATTGATTTTTTAAGCACACATTTAGCCCCTTAAACCACTCGAACACCAAGGCCTTAAGAAGTATTATCTATCTTGCAAAAAACGATCAGCCAAAAAAAATTACAAGGTCACATGTTCTGTATAAGTACTAACATAACTTGAGGAAACTATGAAAAGTCTGTGACTACCTCACTCACTGCTCCGTTCTCACCCTCCCTGTGACTTCTTCTCTAAGGATACAGTGAATCGGGCATGTGAGGAGGATTAAAAATAATAGATTGTCGAGGATAGCTCTGGAGAAAGAGGAAAGAGAATGAGGACCAAGAGGAAGACCGAGAGGAAGTTGGGCGGATCAAAGTAGAAGGATATGGAGAAAAGATGAATGCACAAAAGTTAAGTGACGGAAGAGGAAACTGGAGGATAGACGAAAATGGAGGGGGTGTGTAAGACAACCCATGAAAACGAAAACGTCAACGGACGATATTGAGGATTATAGAGTCCTAAATTAAGTAAATAGATGAGGCCATTTCGTTAATTTTAGGCTGATTGTAATTCAAGAACTTCAAACTTACATAACGTACTATTTCCATTCCATGCAATTCCATTTACGATGTATGTTGTTTCTTTATGCTGGCTACATACTGTAGTACATTTGTCCGCTCCAGTCACGTGCCCTGGAAGAGGAACACGTAACTCCAGTGAGATATTTATAAAGGGTTGGTATACAGTATTCCGACAAAGTGCGTTTACTTTTTTGTTTGTTTACATCTATCTAATCCTGAGAGAATGTCTCGGTCAGTAAAGATAAATTTACCACCCACCCATTGGAAATATTCGTGTTTTGTTAATTACTCAACCCTCCTAAGGTTATATTTTACTGAAGGGGCACAGAGTACCTCAAAAATATATAAAACATTTTAACATAAAAATGTCTTTTTACTAAGATAAACATATATTTTCTTAAAATAAAACTTGTAAATATTGCATTATATAAATAGTGTAAATTAAATGTATTCTTTGGTTAAAACTCGATAAATCTGTTTGGTGTTCAGTAAAATGTATATACACACATACGGACTGACACCAAAACTATTTGTCAAAAAAACCACTTTTTCGGGTTAAGGGAGCCCTAAATTATGTTTTACACCAACTCATAAAGAAATATTTTTACTATCACAATACATTCTCTATGCTAACACATATGGGAGAAAGTAAACATAGTAAGTGATCAAATATCGTGATTACTGTGTATAGTAACGGAATACTTTTTGGATTGTTGATAAAAGTATATTCTTGTATTTAGTACTTGCAGAATCAACATAATACATGATCTAATATTATGATTACTGTCTATGATAAAAAAAAATGTCTAAAGGGTTTAAATAAGAGAATACTTTAAGATTTAAAAAAACTGCCTAATCCAATATCTTGATTACTGTCTAAAGTAACAAAACAATTTCTAAAGGGTGATACGAGTAAATTAAGTTTTGGGTACGTACGCATTAACAGGAATACATGACCCAATATCGTTATTACTTCTAAACTGATAGAACACGTTCTTAAGAAGTATGATGGACGTAAAGGTACAACAAACTACGTGATCTAGTATTGTCAATACTATCTATTGTAGCAGAGCACTTCTTAATGATGTGTATAAGTAATTGCTTGTATCAAGTACTTGAAAATTTAAAAAAAACTACGTCATTAGTATCGTGATTAATGTCCATAGTAAAAAAGAACTTTGCAAATAGTTTATATAGGTAAATGCTTGTACCGACTAACATCGCTATTTGGCAAATTACGTAATATATTTTCGTTCTCTATATCTGTAATAATAAAGCACTTTCCAAAGAGAGTATTCAAGTAAATGCTTATATTTTGTATTGGAAATTTATCAAACCACATGATCTAATATCTTGTTTGCTGTATGTAGTATTATGTTACATTGTACATTGCGTTTACAGCAGTATTGCTTGTTTGTTGTAACAGAAATATTCAACAACTAAATGCTTATATCAATTAATGTTAGTATCAAGCGAACAATGTAATCCAATACCTTATTGTCTATGGAAACAAAACACTATCCAGTTATAATGTTTGTATTGAGTCATGGATGGAACTTACGTATATCGAACCATCTATGTATACTTTTACGAAATATACTTTGACAGGAAGAATGCTAATACTCGTATCTACTACACCCATTTGTAAGTCTAACTTAACTGCTTACCTGTGGGACAGGGTTTACACAAGTATGCAAATTACACAAACCATCCCAGTGATACGTAATCTATTAAATATGATGTCTAGGTGCTGGAACAGGTACGTATATCATATCTAGCTTCATCCTGTTAGAGTGTGTGTATGTATTCGCCTTTTATAACAAGCTGTGCCTTTAATAAGTAAATTTCTAGCCTCAAAACCATACCAAAAGTAGTGAAATACAAGCCTGTTAGTGATTGTGTATGTTTTCGGTTTGTATACCTTGCCGTGCCTGTGATACATGTAAGTATTCTTCCACATCCAAGATCTAAGAAAATCTAATTAACTACAAAACTGTTATACATTGTACATATATTTAGTTTGTATACCTAGCCGTGCCTCTGACAAGTAATTTTCAAGATCAGATTTCATACAAAATGTATTTATGTATAATCCTATTAGATTATTTGTATACTAAACCGTACCTGTGACAAATAACAACACTTTTAGAAAGTGTGTTTGCATTGATAATAAATAATTGTATAATTTTTGTGCCATTAATGGTAATGATGCTGAAAATACTGCCGTCACATTTATACAAAGTCGTACGGTTGTGTAACTTTTGATATAGTAGAGTAATATTTTCGTATAGTGTAGGTGATACAGTCTAAGTTTGTGTAGTTGAGAATACTGTAGTATAGTCATATATGATAGGTGTGTGTAACGTTATATTTTTGTGTAAGGTAGTAGATAGAACAGTCGTGTTCTCGTATAGTGTAGGTAATACAGTCTATGTTTGTGTATGGTTGAGAATACTGTAGTATAGTCATATATGATAGGTGTGTGTAACGTTGTATGTTGGTGTAACGTAGTAGATAGAACAGTCGTGTTCTCGTATAGTGTAGGTAATACAGTCTATGTTTGTGTAGTTGAGAATACTGTAGTATAGTCATATATGATAGGTGTGTGTAACGTTGTATGTTGGTGTAACGTAGTAGATAGAACAGTCGTGTTCTCGTATAGTGTAGGTAATACAGTCTATGTTTGTGTATGGTTGAGAATACTGTAGTATAGTCATATATGATAGGTGTGTGTAACGTTGTATGTTGGTGTAACGTAGTAGATAGAACAGTCGTGTTCTCGTATAGTGTAGATAATACAGTCTATGTTTGTGTAGTTAAAAATACTGTAGTATAGTCATATATGATAGGTGTGTGTAACGTTATATTTTTGTGTAACGTAGTAGATAGAACAGTCGTGTTCTCGTATAGTGTAGGTAATACAGTCTATGTTTGTGTATGGTTGAAAAAACTTTAGAAGACCTGTAGTCATAGTCACATATAATAGGTGAAATTAATGTTGTATGTTGGTGTAACGTAGTAGATAGAACAGTCGTGTTCTCGTATAGTGTAGGTGGTACAGTCTATGTTTGTGTATGGTTGAGAATACTGTAGTATAGTCATATATGATAGGTGTGTGTAACGTTATATTTTTGTGTAAGGTAGTAGATAGAACAGTCGTGTTCTCGTATAGTGTAGGTGGTACAGTCTATGTTTGTGTATGGTTGAGAATACTGTAGTATAGTCATATATGATAGGTGTGTGTAACGTTGTATGTTGGTGTAACGTAGTAGATAGAACAGTCGTGTTCTGGTATAGTGTAGGTAATACAGTCTATGTTTGTGTAGTTGAGAATACTGTAGTATAGTCATATATGATAGGTGTGTGTAACGTTGTATGTTGGTGTAACGTAGTAGATAGAACAGTCGTGTTCTCGTATAGTGTAGGTAATACAGTCTATGTTTGTGTATGGTTGAGAATACTGTAGTATAGTCATATATGATAGGTGTGTGTAACGTTATATTTTTGTGTAAGGTAGTAGATAGAACAGTCGTGTTCTCGTATAGTGTAGGTGGTACAGTCTATGTTTGTGTATGGTTGAGAATACTGTAGTAGAGTCATATATGATAGGTGTGTGTAACGTTGTATGTTGGTGTAACGTAGTAGATAGAACAGTCGTGTTCTCGTATAGTGTAGGTAATACAGTCTATGTTTGTGTAGTTGAGAATACTGTAGTATAGTCATATATGATAGGTGTGTGTAACGTTGTATGTTGGTGTAACGTAGTAGATAGAACAGTCGTGTTCTCGTATAGTGTAGGTAATACAGTCTATGTTTGTGTATGGTTGAGAATACTGTAGTATAGTCATATATGATAGGTGTGTGTAACGTTGTATGTTGGTGTAACGTAGTAGATACAACAGTTGTGTTCTCGTATAGTGTAGATAATACAGTCTATGTTTGTGTAGTTGATTATACTGTAGTATAGTCATATATGATAGGTGTGTGTAACGTTATATTTTTGTGTAACGTAGTAGATAGAACAGTCGTGTTCTCGTATAGTGTAGGTAATACAGTCTATGTTTGTGTATGGTTGAGAATACTGTAGTATAGTCATATATAATAGGTGTGTGTAACGTTGTATGTTGGTGTAATGTAGTAGATAGAACAGTCGTGTTCTCGTATAGTGTAGGTAATACAGTCTATGTTTGTGTAGTTGAGAATACTGTAGTATAGTCATATATGATAGGTGTGTGTCACGTTATATTTTTGTGTAAGGTAGTAGATAGAACAGTCGTGTTCTCGTATAGTGTAGGTAATACAGTCTATGTTTGTGTATGGTTGAAAAAACTTTAGAAGACCTGTAGTCATAGTCACATATAATAGGTGAAATTAACGTTGTATGTTGGTGTAACGTAGTAGATAGAACAGTCGTGTTCTCGTATAGTGTAGGTGGTACAGTCTATGTTTGTGTATGGTTGAGAATACTGTAGTATAGTCATATATGATAGGTGTGTGTAACGTTATATTTTTGTGTAAGGTAGTAGATAGAACAGTCGTGTTCTCGTATAGTGTAGGTGGAACAGTCTATGTTTGGGAGTTGTTGAGAATACTGTAGTGTAGTCATAGTCACATGTGATAGGTGTGTGTAACATTGTATGTTGGTGTAACGTAGTAGATAGAACAGTCGTGTTCTCGTATAGTGTAGGTAATACAGTCTATGTTTGTGTAGTTGAGAATAATGTAGTATAGTCATAGTCATATATGTTAGATGAGTGTAACGTTGTATGTTGGTATAACGTAGTAGATAGAACAGTCGTGTTCTCGTATAGTGTAGGTGATACAGTCTATGTTTGTGTAGTTGAGAATAATGTAGTATAGTCATAGTCATATATGTTAGATGAGTGTAACGTTGTATGTTGGTATAACGTAGTAGATAGAACAGTCGTGTTCTTGTATAGTGTAGGTAATACAGTCTATGTTTGTGTATGGTTGAAAAAACTTTAGAAGACCTGTAGTCATAGTCACATATAATAGGTGAAATTAACGTTGTATGTTGGTGTAACGTAGTAGATAGAACAGTCGTGTTCTCGTATAGTGTAGGTGGAACAGTCTATGTTTGGGAGTTGTTGAGAATACTGTAGTGTAGTCATAGTCACATGTGATAGGTGAGTGTAACATTGTATGTTGGTGTAACATTGTAGATAGAACAGTCGTGTTCTCGTATAGTGTAGGTGATACAGTCTATGTTTGTGTAGTTGAGAATAATGTAGTATAGTCATAGTCATATATGTTAGATGAGTGTAACGTTGTATGTTGGTATAACGTAGTAGATAGAACAGTCGTGTTCTCGTATAGTGTAGGTGATACAGTCTATGTTTGTGTAGTTGAGAATAATGTAGTATAGTCATAGTCATATATGTTAGATGAGTGTAACGTTGTATGTTGGTATAACGTAGTAGATAGAACAGTCGTGTTCTCGTATAGTGTAGGTGATACAGTCTATGTTTGTGTAGTTGAGAATACTGTAGTATATTCATAGTCATATATGTTAGATGAGTGTAACGTTATATTTTTGTGTAAGGTAGTAGATAGAACAGTCGTGTTCTCGTATAGTGTAGGTAATACAGTCTATGTTTGTGTAGTTGAGAATAATGTAGTATAGTCATAATCATATATGTTAGATGAGTGTAACGTTGTATGTTGGTATAACGTAGTAGATAGAACAGTCGTGTTCTCGTATAGTGTAGGTGATACAGTCTATGTTTGTGTAGTTGAGAATACTGTAGTATAGTCATATATGATAGGTGTGTGTAACGTTGTATGTTGGTGTAACGTAGTAGATAGAACAGTCGTGTTCTCGTATAGTGTAGGTAATACAGTCTATGTTTGTGTAGTTGAGAATACTGTAGTATAGTCATATATGATAGGTGTGTGTAACGTTATATTTTTGTGTAAGGTAGTAGATAGAACAGTCGTGTTCTCGTATAGTGTAGGTAATACAGTCTATGTTTGTGTATGGTTGAAAAAACTTTAGAAGACCTGTAGTCATAGTCACATATAATAGGTGAAATTAACGTTGTATGTTGGTGTAACGTAGTAGATAGAACAGTCGTGTTCTCGTATAGTGTAGGTGGTACAGTCTATGTTTGTGTATGGTTGAGAATACTGTAGTATAGTCATATATGATAGGTGTGTGTAACGTTATATTTTTGTGTAAGGTAGTAGATAGAACAGTCGTGTTCTCGTATAGTGTAGGTGGAACAGTCTATGTTTGGGAGTTGTTGAGAATACTGTAGTGTAGTCATAGTCACATGTGATAGGTGTGTGTAACATTGTATGTTGGTGTAACGTAGTAGATAGAACAGTCGTGTTCTCGTATAGTGTAGGTAATACAGTCTATGTTTGTGTAGTTGAGAATAATGTAGTATAGTCATAGTCATATATGTTAGATGAGTGTAACGTTGTATGTTGGTATAACGTAGTAGATAGAACAGTCGTGTTCTCGTATAGTGTAGGTGATACAGTCTATGTTTGTGTAGTTGAGAATAATGTAGTATAGTCATAGTCATATATGTTAGATGAGTGTAACGTTGTATGTTGGTATAACGTAGTAGATAGAACAGTCGTGTTCTTGTATAGTGTAGGTAATACAGTCTATGTTTGTGTATGGTTGAAAAAACTTTAGAAGACCTGTAGTCATAGTCACATATAATAGGTGAAATTAACGTTGTATGTTGGTGTAACGTAGTAGATAGAACAGTCGTGTTCTCGTATAGTGTAGGTGGAACAGTCTATGTTTGGGAGTTGTTGAGAATACTGTAGTGTAGTCATAGTCACATGTGATAGGTGAGTGTAACATTGTATGTTGGTGTAACATAGTAGATAGAACAGTCGTGTTCTCGTATAGTGTAGGTGATACAGTCTATGTTTGTGTAGTTGAGAATAATGTAGTATAGTCATAGTCATATATGTTAGATGAGTGTAACGTTGTATGTTGGTATAACGTAGTAGATAGAACAGTCGTGTTCTCGTATAGTGTAGGTGATACAGTCTATGTTTGTGTAGTTGAGAATAATGTAGTATAGTCATAGTCATATATGTTAGATGAGTGTAACGTTGTATGTTGGTATAACGTAGTAGATAGAACAGTCGTGTTCTCGTATAGTGTAGGTGATACAGTCTATGTTTGTGTAGTTGAGAATACTGTAGTATATTCATAGTCATATATGTTAGATGAGTGTAACGTTATATTTTTGTGTAAGGTAGTAGATAGAACAGTCGTGTTCTCGTATAGTGTAGGTAATACAGTCTATGTTTGTGTAGTTGAGAATAATGTAGTATAGTCATAATCATATATGTTAGATGAGTGTAACGTTGTATGTTGGTATAACGTAGTAGATAGAACAGTCGTGTTCTCGTATAGTGTAGGTGATACAGTCTATGTTTGTGTAGTTGAGAATACTGTAGTATAGTCATATATGATAGGTGTGTGTAACGTTGTATGTTGGTGTAACGTAGTAGATAGAACAGTCGTGTTCTCGTATAGTGTAGTCTATGTTTGGGAGTTGTTGAGAATACTGTAGTGTAGTCATAGTCACATATGATAGGTGAGTGTAACATTGTATGTTTGTGAATTGTAGTAGATAGATTAGTCGTGTTCTCGTATAGTGTTGGTGGTACAGCCTTTGTTTGTGTATTGTTGAGAATTCTGTAGTATAGTCATAGTCACATATGATAGGTGAGTGTAACATTTTATGTTTGTGTAACGTAGTAGATAGAACAGTCGTGTTCTCGTATAATGTTGGTGGTACAGTCTATGTTTGTGTATTGTTGAGAATACTGTAGTATAGTCATAGTCATATATGTTAGAGGAGTGTAACGTTATATGTTTGTGTAACGTAGTAGATAGAACAGTCGTGTTCTCGTATAGTGTAGGTGATACAGTCTATGTTTGTGTAGTTGAGAATAATGTAGTATAGTCATAGTCATATATGTTAGATGAGTGTAACGTTATATGTTTGTGTAACGTAGTAGATAGAACAGTCGTGTTCTCGTATAGTGCAGGTGATACAGTATATGTTTGTGTATTGTTGTGAATACTGTAGTGTAGTCATACATGTTCTGTAACCGTTTTAATGTTACAGTCAATTAACTCTTTAATTTAAGTTATATTTATTGTATATGTATTTTCTAATAATTTAGACTTTTAAGTAGTCGTATTTTTACAAATTGTAGGCGATTTTACTGTGGTATAATGTTTCTATAAATTAGGTATTTTAGCATTATTATGATTTTATAATTTAAGTATTATTACATTTTGAGTTCCTACAGTTTAGGTAATAACACTGATGGTGCTCGTTTCGTGTATGCAATTTTGTAGTGTTATGTTTTTATCTGGTATGTGATACTACGTTTGTATGTTTATTCAGTGTAAATAATGGTATAGTCGTATTTACGTTTATTGTAGGACTTTGAACCCATAATATAGGTAATATTTAGGTATTGTGTAGGTAATAGTGTAGTAATTTGGAAATATTTTTTAGATAAATAGTTACAATTTAGGGATATTGTAGGCAAGTAAACAGTGGGATGTTGAACCTATAATATAGGTTATTGGTGAAATTGGTGAATATTACTGATAAATCTTTCAGTCTAGGCCGTATTCGGACCAGCGTTATCTATAACCCAAGCTTAAAGTCCTGACACCTTAGACCGCTTGGCCACCAGCTCGCCCTATAGGTAGGTGTAGTATAGGTAACAGTGTAGTATTTGTCATTATT
Organism: Stictocephala bisonia; assembly: GCA_035578905.1. Lineage (NCBI taxonomy): Eukaryota > Metazoa > Arthropoda > Insecta > Hemiptera > Membracidae > Stictocephala > Stictocephala bisonia. The sequence continues at coordinate 390,491 of JAQJVL010000384.1, read as the reverse complement.
ATGTTGGTATACTAGTATTTACGTATAGTGTAGTCAATCATACAGTATTGTTGTACCTACAATGTAGTTAAAAGGATATAAACATATTTTGTATTTTTAGTGATATTACAGTGTACGTTCATATAGTGCAGGCAATTTACATACCTATAATTATAGTGATATTAATGTCGTAGTTTGATTAGTGTAGGTAATAAAACAAATGACATTTTCATTTTATTGTAAATAGTTTTCATAAATATATTTAACTGTGTATGTAATACTAGACATGTTCTTGGAACTTCCACCATGTAATATCTGGTTTTGTACCATCCAATCATGAATCCTCTAAACCTATTTGTTCTTTATCAATGGAACTTTGTATCCAAAAAATGTTCGAAATTAATTGGACTTGAATTATTTGTGAAGCTAACTAGATATATAATGTAACTAAAAATATTGCAACAACATTTTTTTAATATTTTACAACCGTTAGACTCTGGATAACGTTGCGTTGTATTTTAAACTGATTCTATCAAATGACTTACTAATTAAATTTTAATGAGTAACAAATCCATAAAATAAATACAAGCATAAGCTATCCAATCCTGTTTATTACTGATGTATGTCTTCCCAAGTTTGAAATATTTATAGACTAGGAAAAAAGAAGATTCTCTTGGTTAAAAGTAGTCTACATAAGTTATTTGGAAAATCTCCCATTTATTAATGTGTTTTCTCTCTCTAGCAAAATATAATCAACCCTAATTTATTACTTTATCCACCCAAAGTATATTACTATAATTTTACCCTTAATTTTATCCTGACATAAAATTAACTAGTTTTTCTTAACATCCTGTCTATTTTTTTTTTTTTTTGCCGTAAGCATTGAATATTCCTTCATAACTGAAATATATTATTCACAGCAAAATGTTTAAGACTCCAAATACACGAAAACACAGTAATGCATTAATGATACTCACTAAAGATCATTCACTTGTCAATATAAGATTATATTTCAATATAAGTTTACTTGTCAATATAAGTTTACTTGTCAATATAAGATTACTTGTCAATATAAGATTACTTGTCAATATAGGACTACTTGTCAATACAAATGGATTACGTATGACATCAATAAACCATTTCAATTATTGATTAGATATATAAGTTTCCTCAGAACCATTTTGACTTAGATGAACCAAATAGAATGTTATAGATTTCAACATTATTTAAAACCAAATAGTGAATAGATTGATATCTAAAAGAATATTGAACCCTTAAATAATTATTCTCGTTAGATTTTTACTTTAGCAAAACGTGACCACTAAAGGAAGTCGAGAATAATAAATAACATGCAAAGTAATAATATTTTGTTCAGAGTGCGGATAGATACTTACGAACAAATATGTTGGACATGAGTGTAGCTGGAAGGCAGAAAACGATGACGAGGATATCCGCGACGGCAAGGTTGACGATGAAGAAGTTGGTGACGGTTCGCATGCGGGGGGAACGATAGACGACGGCGATGACGAAACAGTTACCGACAAGTCCAACGACGAACACGACCAGATAGGCGATGCAATAGATGAGGATGATGGGAGTGGAGTGGCGATACATGAGATCTGGAAGGACAGTGACGTTGTGGCTGAGGTTGGCTGGCCCAGTCTCCAGGGGGGCGTAGCCCTCGGTTTCATTGTGCTGGGGTACAAGGTCGATCAAGGAGTTCCCCAGCATATCTATGAGTATTTTGCGCGTCGTGTTGGAGGGTTTTGTCACACTAAGGAGAGAAGGTTCCGTAGCTGGAACCTCAGGGGGGTTGGCGAGACGTCGACGGGACTCCAGATACTCTTCAGCTTCAGGGAGGCGTAGAGATGCCATACCTAGTAGTGAGTCCTTCTGGGGATCCGCCATTTCCGGAAATCCACCGGAAAACTCGCCACCATTATTTGCAAAATCACTGCTTCATACAGCTTATAGTTTATGCAAATTACAAACACCACTATTTGTTTATAGGCTTTACTAATTATTGTCAGTTACAACAATGACTAATTTAATTTAAACACGTAACGTTAAAACGCCGCAAAAATTGTTCGCTCATTACGAACGGTACAAGGGGACAAGAAGGGAATAGACACCGAACAGTAACAGAAGTGTTGAGCGCTTGGCTAGGCGTGCGGAGCAGGCAACAGGCAGGGGCGCACTGAGCCTGTGACGGACACCGAGGACGCAGGCGCGAGCTAGACCCGCCTCACCCGGCTCTCCTTACCTGTGGCTCGTTCAATCAATCTGCCTGCCTCGGCCACCAGATCTGCAGTGACTCAGGTCACCTCCTCGACACCCTTGCCCCAAACTACGCTTTCCTTGGACGGAAGTTTCCTGTGATTTAGGACACTTCGTCAACATCTTTTACCTCGTTTTGTGAATAACTTATATTAGGGGCAAGCCTGTTATACTATACTAGTAATTTAAGCCTGTTAAACACTAAATTCATTGCACAGTTTCTGAGCCATTGAGTAGCGTACATGCAAGTATGGTAGTTTTGGTGGGTAAGGATCTTACAAAATAATCTGGGGTAGATATATTTTGAAGTTCACTTTGCCAAAAAAGTTTAACTTACATTATCTGCTGGTCATCAGTCCTCAACCTTACTTAATACTTTCTTTAGGTTTAGTGAAACTTTTCACCCCATCAAACCGATATCTCTCTTTGATTTGTCTCTCATTCCTTGATTCATAAGCTATTAAACAATATAATAACCCTTGAATAGTTCCTTTAGTATACTAATATTCCCTCTCTCCTAACTTCAGCTGTTTAGCTCCGGTCTACATTACCTTTACCCTGGTTATCGGTTACCCATCAGGAATGTTACTTGCCTTTCACCTTAACTCTTACATCTTAAGCTCGCTCTAGAATCAAGATTAATTAAGGCCTTTATTAACAATGTTTTAATCAAGAAAATCTAGGGTATTGAAGGGCCTTTCCTCCCAATCTACGTATCGATGGACCTTATTCAAAGTACGTATCGATGGACCCCAATCATACGTATTACGTTCCCCATCCTAAAAAGATTTTCTAAACTTACTAATGCGGACTGGTAAACTATTATGTTAGTTGCAATACAGTTAAAATACCATCACTTCAACTTGCATACAGTTTTACTGTTCAGGGCAAATTCACTAATGCAATATAAAACGTAATTTCTTCATCCGTGTTTCTCATAAATTCACTATCAGGACAATATATTCAAATACAATTTTTCAAAAACATTCAAATTTTCGTTAATTTGTATAACATTTTATAGTAAAGTATTTCATAAACTATCTCACTTTGCAATAACCAGGTAAAAAAAGGAAAACACATTTATCGCATATTAATTGGAAGAGAAGACAAAAACAAAATGTTGAACAACATATCGATTATTTAAGTGTTAAGGCACTCTTGATGGCGCTATGAAAAACATCAATTTCCGTCTTCCGCAAGTCAATCTAAACAAAGTTCTGAAATCTTGTTAGCCCTCGTGCCTAAAACATAATTGTTCAATTTGCAAGTGTTGTTTTAGGTTCGATTGATAGTTATTATGTCTACAAATAATTCAAAATTTTCTTTAGTATGGAATCTACTAAATATACTATCTTCAATCCACTCTGCAAAGACTTGTTCTAATTTGGGAGACTCTATTACTTATTTATAACATAAGAATGGTTAATAATTTACCATTGATTTATGTGTTTAAGTGCCACATCTTATATATCATAATATATTCAACATAAACATAGTTAATTTGTGTGTTTTTTCTGACAAACGAGTTATCATTTTTGCTACTAATTTGCACAACAGAATTTACTTAGTGTGTGATCTTTGATTCGCTCTTAAAATATGTATTCTGGTATTAGGGACTTTACTAGGGGTCACCTCTGCACGTTTCGCGTACCAGCCCCGTCACCCACTGCACTCGTTACACCTCGGCCTCCGCTGTGAATTTTCACTTCAAATAATATTAAGTTAACTGTATAACGTAAAATCACAATATTAAACTTATTTACAGTATCTCACTTACATTACTCGCGTTGCTACCTACTACTAAGTATACACACCCAATGATATTACTGAGCCTACTTCAAACGTGTTCATTATATCCTTCCCTGGTTTATCATTTTGAAATATCTAACCTCCTCACTATAACAAACACCATTGTTTACATTCCAACAGCTGTTAAAAATCTTTAGAAATCAATATTTAAATTTGAACACATGTTCATTTATATCTCTCTCCGTGTTATTCTTATGGCCAAGAAACGTACTTTGTAGGCTTCCCGTGCCCTTCAGGGTTAACATATTGAACAATTAAGACCTTATTACACAACTACGAACAGAGGAAAATTTTTTGACACCTCCACCGTTGAAATTGGACAAGAAATAAGGGAAGAGTTGCATTGGAAAAAAATGGCTTCAAGTATTATATATAAATTTGCCTTACTTATAAAATTAAAGCACAATTAATCGTCTTTGAATTATATGTTTAAGTTAATAGTAAACAATATTAAATTCAAACTAATTTAATGAGTGTTTTGTTTTTTTTTGATAAGAGAGTTAGCATTTTATCAATAATAATATTTTTTAGTTTCATTTTCTTTTTCTTTTTATTTTAATTAACATACACTAGTTCTAATATTTGTATGAATTGATATTGTAAATTGTATTCATCGAATTTATATTGTAAATAAATCTTTCTTCATTCTTCTAATATTTAGGCCTATACTGTTTTAACAAGTTTTCGACTGAATCTACATTGTAGATAAAACCTTTCTATGTTCTTATACTATTAACAACAACGGTTCAATCGTTTTCTACTGAAACGTCGTAGTAAATAAAATCTGTTCACTTTTATGTTCTTCCTTTAAAAATATTTTGTCCACGAGTTTTCCACTGAATCTACATTGTAAATAAAACCTTTCTATGTTCTTCTACTATTAACAACGTTTCAATCGTTTTCTACTGAAACGTCATAGTAAATAAAATCTGATCATTTTAATGTTCTTCCTTTAAAACTATTTTGTCTACGAGTTTTCCACTAAATCAACATTGTAAATAAACACCGTTAACTTTTAATATTCATCTTCTATTAATAAGATTTTTACGAGTTTTCCCCTAGATCGACATTGTAAATAAAATCTGTCGATATTTTTCTACCATTTACAACGACCGTGTGTTCTGTTGTGACGACGAGATGCACGGCCAGCAATATCGATCTTACAGTCCAGGCATTATTGGTGAAATACACTGGTCGTTGCTACAAACATAACTTAATGAGGCAGTCGCGATACTATCTTCTTGAAGGTGTTGAAGAAGTAGTTTAACAAGCCCAGTTACCATGTCAATACCTATAGCCATAGTGAATAAGAATAAACGTCACATGCAATAGTACGCAAATAAGTGTTCCTAGGCATAGATTCTTGGCGTTTCAAGTAAGGACCATGTAGGCAGATAGAAGGTCAGGAAGAACCTCAGATGGAGAAAGGAAGACTTTGAATTTGACGTAGAAACAAAGAAATGATTTTAGGATACATCCAGAATATTGAGAAGAAAATGGAGAGGAAGAAAATAAAAAATGAAATCCAAAATTAAGAGATATATTAAATATACAAGAAAATAAAGTACCGACTATCCGTAAGGTAATGGGTGCTAGGTTGAGGGAACGTGCCCAGACAGTGTGAGGCAGTACATACTGTGCCCAGTAGAGGAATAAGGCCGAGGTCGAGATGAAGAAGATCAGGAAAGTGGCCTGGCAAATGAATCAGACTTGATCGAGGGGTGGTAGTGGAGAAAATATGTATAGTTTAGTAGTTTTTAGTATAATTGTAATAGCCTGTATGTGTAATCTGTGTATATATAAATAATGTTGGTAAATTGGTTTAATATTATCAATTAGCAAATATGTACTTATAATATATATTACAAGTACCAATGTCCGTGAATGGGTGGGCGGGTGGGTAAATGCCACTGAACTGTATAGATCTCTGGGTGGGTCAATACCACTGTAGGTGTTTGGATCTGCGGGTGGGTCAGTACCACTGTACGTGAATGGGTGGGCGGATGGGTCAGTACCACTGTAGGTGTATGGGTCTGCGGGTGGGTCAATACCACTGTAAGTGTAAGGGTCTGCGGGTGAGTCAGTACCACTGTAGGTGTATGGGTCTGCGGGTGGGTATCTCGCCTACCCATTCACGTACCACTGTACGTGAATGGGTAGGCGGGTGGCAAAAGTAAGAGCTCAGTATTTACATACAACTGGTTAATAACTGGATTGTGGCCAACCTCATTTTCATCCCGTGTAACAACCCTATGTGGTACTCCACACGACCAGGTGATGTGGAAAGACAGTGTCCGGTCAACTGTTTAACCAGTGACACTGACACAAGTAGGAGCTCAGTATTTACATACAGTTGGCTAGTGACTGGATTGTGGCCAATCTCATTTGCATCCCGTGTGACTAATCCGTTAAATAGATTGAATTATTTCAGATTGATTAATAAATTAAGATTTAACATAGTACAACAAAGAGTCACATAATGCGAAACCGTAAATATCCTCGATATTTATAGGAATATATTATATAATAGGGCCTCTGTACAATGCAATACAATGCCACTGTACGTGTATGGGCGGACGGGTGTGTGAATGCCACTGTACGTGTATGGGTGGGTCAATGCATTGGACGTGTATGGGCGAGCGGGTGGGTCAATGCCACTGTACGTGTAAGGGCGGGCGGATGGGTCAATGCCACTGTACGTGTATGGGGGGGTCAATGCCACTGGACGTGTATGGGCGGGCGGGTGGGTCAATGCCACTGGACGTGTATGGGCGAGCGGGTGGGTCAATGCCACTGTACGTGTAAGGGCGGGCGGGTGGGTCAATGCCACTGTACGTGTAAGGGCGGGTGGGTGGGTCAATGCCACTGTACGTGTATGGGCGAGCGGGTGGGTCAATGCCACTCTACGTGTAAGGGTGGGCGGGTGGGTCAATGCCACTGTACGTGTATAGGCGGGCGGGTGGGTCAGTCAATGCCACTGTACGTGTATGGGGGGGTCAATGCCACTGGACGTGTATGGGCGGGCGGGTGGGTCAATGCCACTGTACGTGTATAGGTGGGTGGGTGGGTGAATGCCACTGTACGTGTATAGGCGGGTGGGTTGGTCAATGCCATTGTACGTGTAAGGGTGGGTGGGTGGGTCAATGCCACTGTACGTGTATAGGCGGGCGGGTGAATGAATGCCACTGTACGTGTAAGGGCGGGCGGGTGGGTCAATGCCACTGTACGTGTATAGGCGGGCGGGCGGGTGGGTCAATGCTACTGTACGTGTATGGGGGGGTCAATGCCACTGGACGTGTATGGGCGGGCGGGTGGGTCAATGCCACTGGACGTGTATGGGCGAGCGGGTGGGTCAATGCCACTGTACGTGTAAGGGCGGGCGGGTGGGTCAATGCCACTGTACGTGTAAGGGCGGGTGGGTGGGTCAATGCCACTGTACGTGTATGGGCGAGCGGGTGGGTCAATGCCACTCTACGTGTAAGGGTGGGCGGGTGGGTCAATGCCACTGTACGTGTATAGGCGGGCGGGTGGGTCAGTCAATGCCACTGTACGTGTATGGGGGGGTCAATGCCACTGGACGTGTATGGGCGGGCGGGTGGGTCAATGCCACTGTACGTGTATAGGTGGGTGGGTGGGTGAATGCCACTGTACGTGTATAGGCGGGTGGGTTGGTCAATGCCATTGTACGTGTAAGGGTGGGTGGGTGGGTCAATGCCACTGTACGTGTATAGGCGGGCGGGTGAATGAATGCCACTGTACGTGTAAGGGCGGGCGGGTGGGTCAATGCCACTGTACGTGTATAGGCGGGCGGGCGGGTGGGTCAATGCTACTGTACGTGTATGGGCGGGGGGTGGGTTAATGCCACTGTACGTGTATGGGCGGGTGGGTGGGTCAATGCCATTGTATGTGTTTCAATTTCAACAGAAATTGAAGGTCACCAATAGGTATTGGTCACTCAATACAGAGGTATTGACCCACCCGTAGACGTTCAGTGGTATTGACCCACCCGTACACGTACAGTGGTATTGACCCACCCGTACACGTACAGTGGTAATGAGCCACCCGCCCACCCATCAACTACAGAGGTATTGACCCACCCGCCCACCCGTACACGTAAAGTGGTACTGAATGATAATGTTATAAGTTTTTGTTGTTATTTTAAGGTTTTGTAGCTTTTGTATGATTATGTGTTAGTATTATTTTAGTTTTATGTTTTATTTTCAGAAGTGGGTACCACAGGCACGGCACGGTTGACTGTAAGCAATTTTTAATTGAACTCGTGTTTTTTCTTTGTTAGTTAAATTTGGCTTTTTTTCTGCTAGCCATTTTACTGGAAACGTGGCTAGCATTAGTTCCTGTGAATTAAAATTGTTATTGATTGTAAAAAAGATTGAATAAATATACACTACTATTATTTGTACATGCCTCCCTTATTTCCCTTCAAAGCCTTAAGTACAAAATAGTAATAATTATTGTCAATTTACAAAGATATAAAAAGTAGTATAAACTGCCACTGATGCCTTCGGCACGATTTTATAAAAGGTAACTATGTTTCTTTTTTCTCCGTGGAACAGTATAAAATAAGAGTACTTTAGATGTTTTTTAATGCTGCTTAATATTGTTTATGTATTTACAAAATTTGTCAAGAACTGTTCAGACAAATTAGTGTTGGTTATTCCTTAGGTTTACTAAAAAAATACTTCAGGACAAATTTGTTTTGGGGTTAGCCGTGAAATTCCTTTATTAGCTGAATATAATGTTTCCAATACAAACAACTCAGTTACTAAACTACTAATCAAGTCTTCTACAGTACTAACTGTATTACATCTTGCCCCCTAGTTCTCTTCATTATTCATAATACATCATTAAGGCACCGATCGTAAAGGTATGGGAAAATATGAATGACAAATGAATGTGATGAGTTTATACTGACAAGTATAGTCATGTTTACTGAATATTCCTTAGAAAGAGTCGTTTATTGATAAGCCCAATAATTAGAATAACTAAGGGAACTACAGTTTTACGTGTAATCCGAACCACTAGTGTTAGTCTGATTTTCAGCTGACTATCAAGCCATATACTCGGTTGTCTTCCCTACACGACATCCGGACACTGACTACCACCCAACATGGACACACCAGACCTCTCTACTAGTGTTCAGGTCGATGGCAAACCATTGAGCTGTTGCTGTGTCGTATTGGGAGAATGTAGCATGACACCTATCTCCTGCAATCTCTACAACACTTTGTACCCAAGTAGCTGGGTTACAGCACTGCACGACTACTGGAAGTATAGTATTGAAACAGTTCAATCTAAAAAGGTGTAAAGCTAGCTTTGTGTTCATAACTGTATTTTTCACTTGTGTTCAAGCCATTTTCTCAATTCTACAGTTTTTTGAAATTCTACAGTAATAAATTACAAGGACAAAGTAATTCATTTTGATTAAGAAATACAGCCCAAATAAATCTCTATAATTTACGGAAGGATGTGATTTTTAATTTCTATAATGCATTAGCATAGAGAAATTATTGCAATCGTCCAAAAAAAAAATGTGTACCAAAAAAAGTGTTTTTTCGAACAAAAATGTTGTGTCAATCCATATGTGTGTCTGTGTGTACGTGCAGTTTGCTGCACACCAAACGGGTGGACCAATTTTTATTAATTTTGGCATTTATGTGTATTTAACCGATATCCTCCTATTAAAATTGTATTTTTCTAAAATTGTTATGGCCAAAAACCATACAAAGATTGTAATTTCCTCAAAAACGGATCCAACGTTTTTTATTAAGTTTTCAGAAAATGTGTGAATTACAATTTGAAACATGTTTTTAAAAACCGCATTTCTCTAACTTAACATGTTTTTTAATTATATCAAAAAACCATATTTGGGAATCAAACTGGTAATTTTCATAGTTTTGATTTTTTGTTTGTGCTAATTCTTCTGAACCATTTTCGTAAAACAAAAATAGAACAATTATATGTTTCCAAATGAGTTTTCCAATAAAGAAAAGGCATATAAACTACAATAATTTGCAATACATTATTTTATTTAGCAGGAGAATTTCTTCTTCCACTTCACTAAAATTACAGTTAGAAGAATAAGAGTGGATAAACGAAGGGGTACAGCTTTGTAAGACTGTATGAACGCCCGTAGCAACAAGGCCAATCAATATAGAATTTATAATGAGGATCAAATGCTCTGTTATCCACGTTCCATGTACAATGTTATTGTTTCAATAACACCCAAATAACCCAATTATCATTTATTGTAAAAGAAAATTCAGTATAATTTTTTTACAAAGTAACCAAATCTTTGCTTCGATCTTAGTCTGACATAACCTATTTCTTTAGTTTTTAGAAACATAGCCTACATATACATAACCTAAACATAAACATAACCTAACATAGTTTTTAGAAACATAATTGTTTACTTAATTTGATCTTAAACTAGGGGACACCCCTGCACGCTTCGCGTGCCAACCCCGACGTTCACTGCCCTCGATACACCTCGGTCTTCGACCTCGGTATGTAACTATTCAATACAAATAATAGTAGATTAACTATATAACGTAAAATTACAATATTAAATTTAGTCACAGTATCTCACTCACACTAATTGCTTTGCCACCTATTTAGATTTTTTCAAGCATTTTCATTTAATTAATATTTTTAACAGCGAAATTACTGAATACCTGGATTCACCCCTACAATTGGACTTACCAATCACATCATTCCGACCCTCAGAAGTAAAGAATGTTATAGATGGCCTTCGACCTCACAAGTCTCCAGGATTCGACCTTGTAAGTGGAGAGATCTTAAAGAACTTGCCAAGGAAGGGAATAATTATGCTCACATACATATTCAATGCAATAATAAGGCTAGAAGTTTTTCCTGCCCAATGGAAAGTAGCTCAGTTGGTTGTTGTGCCTAAACCAGGAAAACCCTTAACTGAAGTGACTTCATATAGGCCTATAAGTCTACTACCGATACCGTCTAAGTTGTTTGAAAAATTGCTACTTCAACGTTTACAAATGGCTACAAATGACACTCGTTTGGTTCCTGAACATTAATTTGGTTTCCAAAGAAATCATTCTACCATTGACCAGGTTCATAGAGTTGTACAAGTTATTCGAAATTCATTGGAAACAAAAGAATACTGTTCTTCCGTATTTCTAGACGTGTCTCAAGCTTTTGACAAGGTGTGGCACACTGGTCTATTGTACAAATTAAAAAAATCACTTCCGCACACTTTTTACAGCGTAATAAAATCTTTTCTTTCAAATAGGCAATTTCAAATCAAGCTTCAAAATTTAAATTCAGATTTGTTACCTATATGTGCTGGCGTTCCTCAAGGTAGCGTCCTTGGGCCACTACTTTACATCATTTACACGGCGGACATCCCAGTAAACGACGCGACTACTACCACATCTACTTTTGCTGATGACACGGCAATTTTATCGTCACATGAGGACCCTATAGCTGCGTCTCAATACTTACAAGACAGTCTTAGCCATATTGAAAGGTGGCTGCATAAATGGAGGATCAAGGTGAATGAAACCAAATCTAGCCATATCACCTTTACCCTAAGACATGGACACTCTCCCCCTGTATTACTCAACAACGTCCCTTTACCTCAAGTAGATTCTATAAAATATTTAGGTATACATCTGGATAAGAGATTGACTTGGAGAACACATAAAAGAAGAACACATTGGAGAACACATAAAAGAACACATAAAAGAACAGCATAAAAGACTGCAACTAAATTTGAAATCCCATAAACTGTCATGGCTTCTAAACTATAAATCAAAACTTAGTAAATTTAACAAAATTCTTCTTTATAAAGTGATATTAAAAAATGTCTGGACATATGGTTTGCAACTTTGGGGGACGAGTAGTGAATCAAATATTGAAATTATTCAACGTTTTCAGTCGAAGACTTTAAGAACGATTATTGGTGCTCCATGGTTTGTTTCAAACAGAACTATTCACAATGACCTTCAGATTTTGACAGTGAAAGAGGAGATCAAGCGGATTAGTGCAAAATATCAAGAAAAGTTACACAATCATCAAAATTACCTTGCACTTAATTTGCTTGATAACTCTAATGAGGTCACAAGGTTGGATCGAGCAACAGTATTGAGCCTGCCATACAGATTTTAATTTTAACTTTGAAACGTTCTCATTCAAAGACTTTTTTGGTGCACTATTTCTGAATAGTCACCTACTCACGTGCTTGTAAATATGCTATATTTTTTACTTATTGTTATATTGAATTTAACAGATTGTAAAATAAAACAGTTATAAAAAAAAAATATATATATACATAACCTAAACATAAACATAACCTAACATAGTTTTTAGAAACATAATTGTTTACTTAATTTGATCTTAAACTAGGGGACACCCCTGCACGCTTCGCGTGCCAACCCCGACGCTCACTGCCCTCGATACACCTCGGTCTTCGACCTCGGTATGTAACTATTCAATACAAATAATAGTAGATTAACTATATAACGTAAAATTACAATATTAAATTTAGTCACAGTATCTCACTCACATTAATTGCTTTGCCACCCATTTAGATTTTTTCAAGCATGTTCATTTAATTACAATTTTTAACAGCTGAAGGTTAAAGTCATAGTAAAATAATAAAAATGCATCAATATCAAACATTTAAAATAGACATGTTTATTTATTTACAAAACAGCTGTTATTAATTTACTAAAATCAACCCAATATTATCCTTATGGAGCAATCTTTTAGTGGTGGTTTCTATCCCTTAGGAGTACTTTATCAAGATGAAAATACTTTAGTTGTCTTATTTAAGACCTAAAGAAACAGTGTACAAAAGTTCAGCTCTCTACCTACATGGGAAGTTGGAGAATTAGTGATGAGTGAGTGAGTCAGTCAGTGAGGGCTTTGCCTTTTATAGGTATAGATAAAGAAACTTACTGTAAATTTCATAAATAAACGATCATCTGGTCACAGTAATAAGCATGAATATAATATGTTCATAAATCAGTTAGTTCATAGCAACTATTTTTTTCAGCACTAATGTTTATTTTCATTTTTGTTAAATGTTTGCAGGCTTTGTTACACACTTGAAATACCTTGTCCTCGCTTACAATTTTATTAATTGTAAATATGTAAAGGCAATCTTGTTATAAATTAAATGTTGTATGAATTCATTTACTACTTTTCGAGTATTTTGTTCACAAGGACACGAAAGTTAAAATGTTATACATTGAAGATATTATAATTCAATATTTATAGATGTCTGGAAGGCTATTGGTAGTTTGGGAGACTTCTACACAACCTAGTTGAAAGAGTTATGACTCAGTTAACAGGTTGTGAATACTCGGGCATACAGAAGAGGACGAAATGACGTGGTGATGAGCGTTGAGTGGAAAATTGCTTCACAGTGATCATTGGCAATAAGGCTACATGCAGAATGATAAGACCTTTCTCTGGCACAAGATGTCGGAGATATGATCTAATATAAAAAAGATTACATTTTGATAGTCAATAATTAATCCGTAGCTGATTCTGTTCAAAGTTCACAGCTGTCGAAAATAGATCCATATTAAGAATTGTATGTGGATATGAATGGCATTAACAAAACCGTACTGGTTCTACACATATAAAGTACAAGAGAAAGATAAATAACAGTTATTAATTATATATATATGTCACTGACTAAATAAATACTAAAATATACGTGGAAAAGGTAAAAACAAATCAAATCATATAAATCTTACTAAAACTAACAAAACCAAAGACTATCATATGATTACAATGGAAAACAATGAATGGTACTGATTTTTTTAAAAACAACCACTTAATATATCCATAATCATGTACAACGTAATCATAGATTATTCCATTCTACCAAATAATTCTAGCCCTTTTAGTGCAATGGAATCTGGCCTATGGTTAGACCCTAGGTATTTTTAAGCAAAAATCTTATATGTGTGCCACTATCGTCTACAATCTCTACGTAACTAAGTTCCCAGGTAGCTGGGTTACAGCACTGCGCCACTATCGTCTACAATCTCCTCAACACTAAGTTCCCAAGTAGCTGGGTTACAGCACTGCGCCACTATCGTCTACAATCTCCTCAACACTTAGTCCCCAAGTAGCTGGGTTACAGCACTGCGCCCACTATTGGCAACAAATTAAAAAATATTTCAGTTTTTATTTGATTATAGTTACAAACACTTCCTTTTTGGGTAATTTGATAACAGTTTGGAACTTAAATGAATACTCATCCATGTATATGACACTCTTTAAAACATACCTAATATTATTTTCCTCCTTTTAAATACACTTTACAAACCTCTACAAGAGGCCAGCTTAGTGTCTAAAAGCTAGTCAGTACTTTGCATATCTTCTGCTTCAGTTAGGAATATTTGTGATTCTTCGTTACCGCGTTGCACATTTCCAGCGTGCCATTTCTACACTCCAAACATTGACCTACTTTCTGTTACACTTCTCCTGGAATTCACCCCTACAAACCTATCTTCTCCAGTTGTATAAAGGGTGTTTATTTCTCCAGCAGAATTCCCTCGTATTATAACGATATATAGTCAGTTTAAAGGTCAATTCAACTGTACACTTATATTAAATATTCCATTCATTAAAAATAAATTCGTACAACGAAGTACGTGTTAGAGTAACATAGATTTACTATATTTTTTTATAATTCTTGAAATATGTAGCCCCAATTGGTTTGATTATTTTTTTAACTTCACTCGCCAGTTCTCATGTACCTGCAGGCCTGTGTGACAACTTTATTCAACGAGTGAAATACCAACCGTTGGCTCAGTGGGGGTTCGAACCTTGGAGATTGCCCTCCAAAGACCGAAACCTCAGCCACTGAGCAATCACGCCGGTCTGAGATTCACACATACGAACTCTGAGTACTGTATGTGTTCAATAATAAATACATATATACATGAGTATAATTTATATTCATGGATAAATATTTGTTATTTATTATCGTTTTCACCTTTCCGTTACGTTTTTAACAGATTTTTTAAACAGATTTTTCTTTATTGTTGAAGAACAATTATTAAAAATATAATTGGAAAACAAAGATATAGAGTATAGGAGAGATGTCATAACGGTGTATTAATCTATATTATAGATTATAGATTATATATTATAGATTAATATAGATTATATATATATATATCCGTTTGTGTACAAAAAAACTCGAAAATGTTGAAAGTATTCCCTTGAAATTTTTACAAAACTTTACATCTAAATGAACCATATTTACGTTCTCCCGTATTCGTCAGCATAGAGAAAGTATTGTGATAGTCAACAAATATATTTTTTACAAGTTGGTCTAAAAATCTATTTTAGGGTCCCCGGAACCCAAAAAAGTGGGGTTTTAGAAAAAATATGGTGTCTGTCCTTATGTATGTGTAGTTTGCTGGAGACCAAACAGATAGATAAATTTTCATGACATTTGGTTTGTAGGTGTATTCATTCAATATCTCCGGTTATTTGTTTTAATTTTTTTGAAATTTTGGTTTCTTTTTATTTTTAAGGAAAAATACCCAAACAAAATACATCCCGCGGGTGCCAATCCAGACATTTTTTCACTTTTTTTAATTTAAGTTTTTTAAAATTTTTATGAGAAAAACATACAAAAAAAGTTCTCAAAAACGGCTCAAACGATTTTGATAAAGATTTAAGGAAACATGAGTTACATTTTAAATATTTTAGTAAAAACTTTTTGTCTCTAACTTCAATAGTTATTGAGTTATGGCAAACAATCCAGTTGGTTATGGTAATTTTCAAAGCTTCGATTTTTTAGTGTTTAATATGGGGGAAAGTGTGTGCCAATTCTTCGGAACCGTTTATTTTATTATTGATCTGATGTTGTGTTTCTTTTTTATGTCAATACACCACAGGAACATGTTGTAAACATTATTGATCATTCATTTGAAACTACTTTACGTATTGCAATAAATTACTGAGGCTAAAAAACTTATATTTATCAAAGTAATCAAAATATAATTTAACGATTCATACTTTTATATTTTTTTCATATATGGTTACAAAATAAACGTTTATGATAGGTCGCACGGTCTGAATCTCTCTTGTTCGTACGATAAATAAGGCCCAGATCGGCCTTTTACTATATTTGTATGAAGTATTGATATATTTACTACCAACCTTATTTTAGCTCTTTAAGAGAAAATTATTTTTTAATACTTATAGAGAAAACCTATAGAGAATATATTTGCCAGATGTAATAGTCCAAAGAATATTGTTTTTTTTAGAAACTGTAATCAGTCAATCAATGGTATTTTTTTAATATTTATAGACGAACTTCTGTGAATATTTTACATAAACAAATCAAAGCATTTTTGTCTATTTTTATGCGAAAGGTACAACAAACTAATTTTACATATTGCACTAACAGGTACAAGTAAATAATCTAGCTTTACTGCAGAAACCTATTGGACCTCAATAAAAATCATTACAGTCAGCAGCCATTTAAATTTAATTACGAGTCATCAGCAAACGCCTGAAAGGTAGATACCCAGCTAAAATGGGTCAGCAATACCGGTTTATGGTCCATTTGCCGGTACTCCTATACATGTATTAAGGCTAGTAAGAAAGGGAGGGTTGGCTTAAAACTACTTTTTAGGAATGTATTAAAATAAGAGGTTGGGAGCTAAAGTAGATTGTAACAACGGAATGTTCTATTATCATTAATAATAAATTTATATATATATATATATATATATATATATATATATATATAGAGTAAATCTCAAACAAACTTACTATATACTAAGTTTTTTAAGTTAGTGTTACCAACTATTTTTCTAAAAGTGATTTTTGTTTAAATTTTGAGTTGAAATTTGTACAGTAATCTTTGGCTAAAAAAGTAGATTAATAATATATGTACATATAATTATTCATTACTAGAGTTTATTATAAATGTGGGAGTAATGTCCATCTGTCCAATTTGCGGAGCAGGGCAGGTGAGGGCCATGAGGGGGTGAGAGGGGAGGGAAATACATTGCTAGTTCGTTAGTGAGTCAGGATCTTTACTACTATTAGTAGCAGTTGTGATAAAATCTAGAACAAAATTCCTTAGAGTGCATAATGGGCGTCCGGACAAACACCCTTAAACGAAAAAATATATTTAAAATAAACACATACTGTATTTGATAA
Organism: Stictocephala bisonia; assembly: GCA_035578905.1. Classification (NCBI taxonomy): domain Eukaryota; kingdom Metazoa; phylum Arthropoda; class Insecta; order Hemiptera; family Membracidae; genus Stictocephala; species Stictocephala bisonia. The sequence goes on along the minus strand of JAQJVL010000384.1, from coordinate 373,226 downwards.
TAAAAACGCTTATAAAAAGCGCTAGTAAAAATCTTCGCTAAGTAGACATTCAGAAGTAATACCTATGGAGAAAGCGAATATCTTATCATTTCATGTTGACAAGAAATCGACTATGGCTCTCGTAGGTAAATAAATGAATATTATAGATAATACATTACATTTTATGGATAAATAAATGTTTAATAAATACATAAATATTTAAACGTTTTCAAACTTAATTTATAAATATTACAACGTTGTTATTTTGGATTTTGGTGTTGGTATATTGGAACGTTTCGTACACTTCGTAAAAACAATATTTTATGTTACTGTAATAGATTTACAAGTACAATAATTTGAAAACTTAAATTTACCAAAAAGTAAAGTTCCGAAGAGCTGTTCACAGATGTCAAAAGTGAAAGGTTTTCTAGAGGGATAATTGACATAGCTTTAGGGTGAAAATTGGACAGGAATCCTCCTCATCCTGTCCCCGGGGAGACTCGGAACATGTCTTTGATCGGGGATTTAAGGGGGTGTTGGAAGTAAAATAGCTTGCTTTAGAAATATCGAAGGTGAACTCAACGTATTTAGTTCATAACCAACATGTAAAACAACAGAATAACAATCTTATATTCAATTATCAATTACTGTTTTTAAATCATTGTTCCGTTAAATGTTTACTCTAAATATACAATAAGAGTAATTATATACTAAAATATTACAAAAAATGTTATATGCTGTAATTATTTAGTAAAATAAATAGACATTTCCAACGCTTTGAGTGTTTTAAGAAACTAATAAAACGTTTCGACTAATACATAAAACTGATGTCGTCTTAAAATGTTGCTATACATTAAATAAAATAAAAATAAAAAAAGTATAAACTAGTTTTAAATGTAGGTTAAGATAGTAAATAACCCTTGAAGACGACACGAGTTTTATAGTCCTTAAAAAAATTGAAGCGTTGGAAATCTTTAAGAATGTTACCCATAGTGAACACTTCATTGCAATAAAATAACCTACAAAAAGTTGTAACTACAGTATTTTAATTCAATGTAGGCCTTAAAATAGTTAGACTCCTACCCCATATAAGGGCCACAGTGTGTAGTTAACATTAATATAACTCTTAGGAGACCTACAACAACAAAACCATGTAAGCCAAGCTTGAAATGGTGAACTTATCCATCCATCCATGTACAACATTGGTACGTAATGTATTGTAAACAATACACAGTGCTATGTACATCTAGATTAATTAACTTTCAATTAGTGTACAACATGTACATGTAACTGTCCTGGACACCCCGTTTATGTACGTCATGTACAATCTGGATATAACATGTATTAACATTAATTAACTTGTCACCACCAGGTGGGCAGTGCTGTAACCCAGCTGCTTGGGGACAAAGTGTTGTGAAAAATGAACGTTCATTCATCATAATACTAACATGGCGTCCGTTTAATGATTGCCATCTGTGTGTACATTACGAACGAATTTTGGGGTATCCGTATTGGTTGGTAGTCAGAATCTGAAAGCTGTGTAGGGAAAACAACTGAGTATAAGGGTTGTTACATAGCTGAAAGTCTACTTGGTTCGGATTCCATTTAAAGATCAACATAAAACTGTAGGTATCTTAGATGCCGTGGGGCTATAAGGCTACAAATAAATGGCTCTTCCAAAGGAACCGTCGACCTTAGAAAGTACCAATGACTACACTTGTTCATCTACACACATCACAATATTCGCTCCTAATTTTCGCTCATATTTATACGACTAGCGTCTTAATGATGAAAAATGAATAATGTTGTGTATATATTTAATACTCTATCAACCGTTATACAAAATGTAGGCTACAATGGACGTGTAACTACTCCGTTCATGTATGGCATGTACAATACCTTTTTTAAAATTATTAATGTGGCCAGGACTACAAAACACATCAAAGTGGCTAATTTGATCTTTCTATGTACATAACTCATTAAGAGACCATGTTGTATATTTTATTAACATTTTTAAAATGTAATGTAGTGCACAACATTAGTTGGGTCGGGTTGTAATCGACCTTCGTAGTATATAGCATGTAGGGGTTCCAGCAGTAGAGGGGAAGTGTTGGGAGTGAGGACAACAGACACAATCAGCTGGTGAAGAGGCACGTCGATTCAGTGGTGGGAGAAGACTAATTTTCTGTCTCACTACAATGACTAGCTTTATCTCTCTCACACAGGTTCTTTAATTAGGACGCAATCAAAGTGGCTGAACGATAATAAACTATTGTAAAGTAAAATCTAAGTATATATGTAATATTAGCCCTTAACAGTTATTTTTCTATGGATAAAATTTTCACTCATAAACAAGATAGCGGCCTTTTTTACCCCTAAACTGACCCAATGTATTTCTTATGCAAAAATCACAAAAAAGTAGTTTTTTTGACTAACCTAAGAAAAAACGTTAGTGAAATTGTCAAACCTTCCCAGTTCTTCACTCGCAACGAACGCGCACTCCTGAATCCAAATACACCATCAGATTTTAAAAAGGGCCAATAATAAGTGATATATGCCCAAAAAACAAAAACAATCCCCCAAAAACCAATAAGGGTGACACTAAAACAAAACGCCCAAGTGGAGTGTCAAACTATAGACATTTATCTACCAAATCACATTATATCATTACATTAAAAAACCCATTTAAGGGTTCTGTCCCCCGCCCCCGAATAAAACATTTGCTCCAAAACTTAAAATTGGGTAATATTAAACTAATACACCCAAGTGGGGTATCAAATTAAAGGCATTCTTCTTTTAATTACTAATATACCATCTGATTTTAGTGAAGACTATGTTTATGGGCTCCACTGCCCCAAAAAATAAAATTCATGGTCATACTGGTTAAGAATCCTGACGACGCCGAATGCTGATCTTCTTCACGAGGTGTAATGCCGAACTCCACAAATGTGTCTGTAGCAGAGCGTCTTGGTGATGCCGCATGCCGAACTGTCCCCTGTGACTCCATAGACCGTAGTGGTACGCGAAGTGTGCAGGGGTGTCCCCTAGTCCACTGTATGTATGTGTGTGTGTACCACTGTACGTGTAAGGCTGGGTGGGTGGGCGTGTACCACTGTGCGTGTATGGGCGGGTGGGTGGGCCAATACCACTGTATATGTATGGGTGGGTGGGTGGTATTGACAAAATATTACCGTACGTGTATATGGGTGGGTGGGTGGTTTATTTCCATTATTCAATACTTACAATAATAACTAACAACATATAAAATTAAAGAACCTGCTATGTCCGTTTATAAATTTTACGTAAAAAATTTAGATATAAATATCATTAAAACGATTCATAGCATAGTATATAAGATGCTAAGTTTGTCACAACACACGACAGTTGGCATTCCTGCTTGTGCTGTTGTAAACACGCACCGTAACTTCCACTAATGCTGCCCCCTTACAACAGTCTCCACTTACAGTGAGCTGGTGTAAATATTTGTAACCCTGCATGCAAGCCCCTTTACATTTAACTATCTGGAAAACTGATACTGTTTATAAAGATCCAACGTACATTACGTTCTACAAGGAATACACATTTTCCAACAACGAAACCGTATCCATAGTTTTAAAACATAAAATATTTATAGTTGAACAAGATTTTACATGCGTGTTATTTTAACAATATCGAAAAGGTTAAAATAGAATATACACCAATAAAGATAGATTGAGATGTAAAGTTTTTCTCATATTGATATTTTTGTAACAATTTGTTGGGTATATTTCATGAAATCGTTGTAAATAATTAAAGGACATGGATTTCTTAGGAAAAGTCTCAATCAGTCAAAGACGTATTATTTGTTACTTGTGGGTTACATTTTTCTTCTATTTTTTTTGACGGATTTGTTAACTCTTGAAAATTCAAGTTAGTTTATAAACTTAAAATGGTTGAATTTTATAAAGCATTGTAATCGACAAACTTATATTATACGTTCTAAAGCCTGATTTCAAAATTAAAAAATCCGAGTTTTCTCTATTATTCTCTTTAATATAAACACTCAAATGGCTATGTAAATTTTAAATCCTTCAGAAGAGCTTAACAGACCACCTACTATCTATCATTACTTTACTTACAGCTACCACTAAATTTCGCCTACTAAAATAGAAAGTACGAGTACGGCTTAAAACTGTATTGAAGGTAATTATGGTAGACACGTCATTTTTCCTGCACCACCACTGGTAGAGACTTAGTTCAGTCGTTCAATCTCATTGCTATATTTTCTTTGGATTATGTTATCAACAAGGAGATCCAAATTACATTTTACTGTGAAACATTTGTATGTTTACCAAAAAATAGCCTGACAATAGATTTCGTTTAACTATTTTCTGTCTTACTACACGAGTCATAGAAAACTTTTTTAACAGTACTTAAGGTTTATGAATAATGAGTTTGTACTATTATTTCCAATTTTCTTATTGGTATATTTAAAAAATTGTCTGTACTAAAATGTACTGTAGTTCTTTCATGAATAAATATCTTAAATCTGATTTAAATTTTTGTAACTATGGTTAAACTTTTACAAAAATCCATGATATCATCATCTTATTACTAAAGGAAATAAATAAAATAGAATCATTAGTTATATTTCCAGCATTTTAAATCTAGATATGTTACTTTTCTGTAGGTCAGTTTAAGCGCTCTCGGCAACTTCCATTTTTATCAATATGTAATTAAAATATATGATGTTACTTCCTGGTGGAATATGACGCAAACCAACATATTAAGTAGGTTATATTCACGTTAGGGAGAATACAGAATATCAACCAGACAGTAAGTCAGTCTGTACACAAACATTCCATGTTATTATTTACTATTAGTGTGTCCTGTACTGAAATTATAGGAGGAACTCATAACAATGTGTAAATGATGGTAAACTGAATAAGGGAGAAAACAAACATATCACCCTCACAGGAAGCGGATCGGTACACAAACATTCCGTGTTAATATTTGAGAACACTATCCTGTTTATAAAATATTAACATGGTCAATGAATTCAACTTCGATTATTCACACTTATGGTCAATAAGTTAACCCCTTAATCTTTTCAAATTTATAGGTGTATAACAAATTTAAAAAAACTATAAAAAAATAAACAATTACTAGAGATATTTAAAATTGGCACAGTATGTATAAGTAATAAGGCATTGTGTTTGACTAGATAAGGCTAAATTCGTGTAGTCTTCATTACATCAAATTAACATATTTTTAGTGAATGGTAATTTATAAATGTTCCGTAGCTTAATAGTTTACCTTTGTCTTTCTCCCATGTGCGTTAGTATAGAGAAAGTATTATGATCGTCCAGCAAAATCTTTTTTACAGATTGATCTAAAAATCTATTTTAGGGTCCCCTGAACCCAAAAAGTGTTTTTTTTTAGAAAAAAAAATTGTGGTGGTCCGTTTGTGTCGGTATGTGTGTATGTGCAGTTCGCTGGAGATGAAAACGGATGGATAAATTTTTATAAGATATGGTATTTAGCCAATATATTTAGATCTTGTTCTCTTAGAAATTTTATTTTTATTTTATTTTTATGGGCAAAAACAAACAAACATGGAATTTTCTTAAGAATGTTGTAATGATTTTGATTAAATTTTCAGAAAAGATGTGAATTAAAATTTCAAATATTTTAGTACAAATCTCATGTCTCTAACTTGACTAGTTTTGAGTATGGCAAAAAACATATTTGGGAATCAAACTGGTCATTTTCAAAGTTTTAATTGTTTTTTAGTGTTTAATATGGATATTTTTGTGCCAGTTTTTTTAACCATTTATTTTATTATAGTGTGTAAATAAAATTTAAATACTAACTCGGAGGAATGGATTGATCTTAAAACTGTTTACTTTTACCACAAATAAGAAAGAAACAAAATTCGCATTCAATAGTGTGCTAAATGTGTCGAGTAGTTATTTCTCCAGTTTGTCATGCGATTTCCAGCACCTTGTCAGTCCCTCCCTTTTATCTTAAAAATACTCAAATACAAACGTACTTAATATTAATACAGATGTATAAAAGCGGACATTAGTTGTAATTTACGTACAACTGTCAATGAGGCGTTCGCTGTTGACATAAGAACGTGACCTCTGCTTCTTCTTTCTCTACGGTATTACCAATATTTAAATTGTCATAGTTATCACAACCACTATACATGATTTAAATTAGTTTGCTTGCTCGTTATTACACTGTAAGAAGGACGAGATAAGCCGTGTAATACTCAGTCCATATTCCCCAATTTCACGGCCTTAACAATTCCGTCATGCAATGCTGCTTAGCCGCTTGTTTGAAATAATTCCAAACCACTTCAACGTATCACATAGTTTGTTATATAATTCTGCAATAAAATTTGTATTACATTTAAATGTAAAATGTATTTACTTGGCAACTTATATTTAACTGTTTCTATATATGAGGAAAATTACATCTTATGTTCATATATTGAAAGTCAGTTTAGTCCTATATTCAAGATTTATACAATAAATTTAATAAAACTGTGTACATAAATAAAAAAAGTTTACAATTACAATGTACAAAAATATTAAAATAGACATAAAATACAATTCATTATACAAAATGGCTAGAACAATAAAATTAGATGAAAAACAATTAAAGATATGTTAATTCACTTTACCCAGGTATTATCATGTTTAAGACTTTCATGTTTGAGTATCGATTCTAGGACAGTTGATAAATCAATGTTTAACATAAAGATCCCACCCCTCCATACAGGTACACCCAAATGAACTCATAGATTGTCGGTGGACAGACTATATTGTATATTGTAATTAATTTAGTAATAATTCACCTAGTAGTTTAGAATATGCAGTTAACTTTTTTTGTACAAATTTATTTCACCAAAATAAAAAAAAAATGATAATCTGCTATGCATTTTGTACGAAGAAGCATGTCTTGTAGAAGATGCATCACATTTACTTCCCTCCGAAATACTAGGGAACCTCTAAGTAACCTAACCTAACGAAACATAACCTAACCTAACCTACCATTTTTGTTCAATATATCTGATATTATTTGTCGAAAGAAAAAAATGGATATCATATTCGTGTTTATTACGAAATGAATTGCATAAGATCAAACGTTTGTCAACAATCTGAATTTTCGACTAAAACCTACTATTTACTCGTAGTTCTTGAGTTACCTGCCATTGATCGGTTAAATAAAGGTCGTGAAAAAGGGTGGGACCTTTAATTTCCATATTTACTGATTATTTTATATAGTTATATTGGAAACCGAAATTGATTCTTAATGAAATCTTTGCATAGTCATAAGATTGGTATTTATGTAAAAATATAAAATTACGTTACGAAAACGACGTGGATGATTTAACATTCAGGGCGTGAAAAAGTAGTGCAAACAGTATCATGAAAGTAGAATTAGTGTGTTTACAAGATCGTTAAAGTTAAGTGTGAGAGACGTCGAGATTGTTTGGTAAACAGATGGATTAGGCCCATCAGATTAAATGGAGTTTGTGGGCCAAAATGAACTTCTTAAGTAAGTACCGTTTACGTTCTATGTTGGATTTACATTCTTTTTTCTTACGGAGATGCTGATCTCGTTTTTAACCTTTTTCCCATAGACTGTTGCTCTGTGCGGGGA
>JAQJVL010000384.1:360842-365496 GCA_035578905.1 Stictocephala bisonia | reverse complement strand
AATGACGAATTAAGAAATGAGTTTGGGCAGTCCTAATGTGGCCGTTTGGGCAGTCCTAATGTGGCCGTTTGGGCAGTCCTAATGTGGCCATTTGTTTGGGCAGTCCTAATGTGGCCGTTTGGGCAGTCATAATGTGGCCGTTTGGGCAGTCCTAATGTGGCCGTTTGTTTGGGCAGTCCTAATGTGGCCGTTTGGGCAGTCCTAATGTGGCCGTTTGGGCAGCCCTAATGTGGCCGTTTGGGCAGTCCTAATGTGGCCGTTTGGCCAGTCCTAATGTGGCCGTTTGGGCAGTCCTAATGTGGCCGTTTGGCCAGTCCTAATGTGGCCGTTTGGGCAGTCCTAATGTGGCCGTTTGGGCAGTCCTAATGTGGCCGTTTGGGCAGTCCTAATGTGGCCGTTTGTTTGGGCAGTCCTAATGTGGCCGTTTGGGCAGTCCTAATTTGGCCGTTTGGGCAGCCCTAATGTGGCCGTTTGGGCAGTCCTAATGTGGCCGTTTGGGCAGTCCTAATGTGGCCGTTTGGCCAGTCCTAATGTGGCCGTTTCCCAAACTTCCAAGCCTCCGATAGAAAATCGAAGCACCATTGTAGCCATAAACTCTTATATTCATTGGGATAAAACATGATGTTCTATTTTAACTGTACAGTTTCTGTCTACTACTATACTACTTTAGACTTCACTGTATGATTACACAGGCCAACGATGGAAAAACTTTTTTTCTTAAAACACCTTATTCTTATGTTTTTTAGGGTGCTAAACCCAAATTTGACACTTATTAAGCTCTATCACCTACCAGTTTTTCACATTTGTTCATAAATTTATTACATTTTGTTATTTTTTAAAGAATTTAACAGTTTTTATATAGTTCAAATGGAATTGTAAAATAATTTGTACTGGCTGTAGAAGAGTTGGCAGCACTGCTGAAACACATTTACTGTCCAGAAAAAGGGGGATTATATTTTTCTGTTCACAGCTGATGTTTTTTTTACTGCCAACCTAATCTCACTTTCTGGTTTCCAGTACATGTGCTCAGTGAAATGTCTAATCACGGTTTTAAGAACTCTGCTGACAGTTTTTGCTATATTTGTGGTGAGTTTATTATTAAAAAACACCAAAGAAACATTACATACTTTGTGCAAAAGGTTTATTTCTCATATTTTGGAATTAAACTTGGTGATCAGGATAAATCTTGGACCCCGCAAAAGGTATGTTATGTTTGCGTTGAAGATCTTAGAAAATGGTCAAAAAAAGGAGAAAAATACCTTTAAGTTTGCTATTCCTATGGTATGGAGAGAACCTAGAAACCACACTGATGATTGCTACTTTTGCAGTATTGATATTACTGGCCATAACTCGAAAAATAAGAAGGTAATAAGCTACCCTAACCTAATATCCGCCATCCAACCAGTAGAGCAAAACTTAGATTTACCGGTCCAAGAACCTCCAGATGATTTGAATTCTGTTCAAACTGAAATGTTTTCTGATGTACAGTCAGAGCTAGATGAGCAAGATGATGAAGAGTTCCATTGTAATACAGGAAATATGGAGCCTAAACTGTTTACGCAGATCGAGCTTAACGACTTGGTTAGGGATCTTGGGTTAACAAAAGAAAAAGCTGAATTGCTTGGTTCTAGACTAAAAGAAAAGAACTTGTTGGCAGTTGGAACCAGCATATATGTGGATAGGAAGAGACTTCCTATAATTCAGCAGTTTTCAACATTTTTTGTACAAGAAGGTGATTTAGTGTACTGCTCAGACATTCCAGGTCTGATGAACGAGTTCGGTGTTGAATACAAAAAAGAAGACTGGAGGCTGTTTATTGATTCATCCAAAACTAGTTTAAAAGCTGTTTTAGTACACAATGGTAACACTTATGCATCATACCTGTTGGCCATTCTGTACATATGAAAGAGAGCTATGAAAACCTAGAAATAGTGTTGAATAAAATTGGCTATTCTGCTCATGGTTGGATGATATGTGGCGATTTAAAAGTAACATGCATGCTTCTTGGTCAGCAAGGTGGTTTCACTAAATTCCCATGTTTCTTGTGTGAATGGGACAGTAGAGCTAGGGACCAACATTGGTGCACAAAGAACTGGCCTGTGAGGGAGTCTTTGAAACCTGGCGAGAAGAACATTCTCCGCAAAAATCTTGTAGATCCTAAAAACATTCTCTTACCACCTCTACACATAAATTTAGGCCTCATAAAACAATTTGTAAAAGCATTGCCTAAAGATGGACCTTGTTTCAAGTATCTCTGCCAAAAGTTTCCAAAACTTTCAGAAGCTAAACTTAAAGAAGGCGTCTTTGTAGGACCCGACATTCGAAAAATGATGTTCGATGTTATCTTTGAAACCACAATGACGATAAACGAGAAAGAAGACGGGTATCATTCAAGCAAGTTGTTACAAAATTCTTAGGAAATGCAAAAGACCCAGAATATGGTACTATTGTAGCTAACATGTTAAAGAAGTTTAAAAAATCAGGATGTTTTGATGAGCCTGAAAGTTAATTTTTTGAACAGTCATCTTGATTACTTCCCGGAAAATTTGGAAGATGTTAGTGAGGAGCAGGGTGAGCGTTTTCACCAAGATATTTAATTCATGGGAAAACGCTACCAGGGCCACTAGAACATCAACATGATGGGGGACTACTGTTGGTCGCTTCACCGATAAGCTCAACATGCGACTCATCGCAGAAAAAGCTATACAAGAAGCTTCAAAGGAAAAAGAGAAAGGAAATATAAACCAACTCCATCTGACTACTGAAACCTAGATTACTACACTTTATCATTATTTCAAGTAACCTACTGTAAATAAAAACCATGCTTGTGATTTAACATAGAGTTTCATTAATTTTACCACATACCATATAGAGTTTAAACTATACAACAAAAAGCAAATTGCTCAAAAACTATGGGTGATACAAAAAAAAAACTAAGACCAGATTTGGATTCAGCACATAAAAAGCTATAAAAATCAGCTATTAATGACAAAAAAGTTTTCAAAAAAATTTTTTTGTTGGCCTGTGTTATTAAAGGTGAAATCTTGTGGATTATCAGATGATATTATGAGTTTTCTGATTTAAAATTGTCAAGAATAACATTTATTATTTCGCATATTTAAATGTAAATGAAAATGCTAAAACATAATTATTTATCATACAGTATCTTGAAGCCCTCGAGAAAGTTATAATCCCATCCATTGACAATTCAAGGGTTTTGCTATGATACAAAGGATCTTTTCCATTAAATCGCTTCCATTACTTTGGTTAGGTTATTTTAGGTTTGGTTAGGTTTGTTTTGGTTGGTTTGGTTATGTGAGGTTAAGTTTTATTAGGTTATGTTAGGTTTGGTTAGGTTAAGTTACCTATGTTAGGTTTAGTTTGTTTATTTAAGCTTAACCTAAGTTACAGTATAGAAGTAACGAAAAATATCCGATACGATAGTTATAGTGGAATAGAAATATAAATAGAAGTTTTTTGGCTTTTTTCATGAATACATCAGCCCCCAAACTGCTTGTCGGACTAATGAAATATTGATCTAAACTCTGATATCTTACTCTATGTTCTAACGTAAATTGGTATGTTTTATTGCCAAATTATCTCCCTTCAAGATATTAATGATTCTTAAGACTAAATGAAAGAATCATTTAATGTTTTTCTTAATTCATTACATAATTGAAATTAATTATGAAATGACCAAGTCCTCTTGTAGCACTTTTGATACTACTTACACTCCAAAGTGTTGAATATTATATACTGAAAAAAACCCGTGTATAATTGGGACCAGACCTTATTCGGATAGTCAGATTTTATCTAAAAGTAGTCTATATCATTTTATTACTGCATGTCACTAAATGTATGTATATTGAAATGGGATATAAAACAATATTTTAAACGAGGTAATCTGAAATAAATTCGGATAATCACTGAATCACATATTTGGCGTTCGGATTATAGGAGTTCCACTGTATAATTGTTTGATTACTCACTAAACATACTCAATCATAAAATCATTGATAAAACATTTCATAATTAAAATCACAATCAGTGAAAAAAATTTTAATAGAAACACACCAATCAGTTATCAGATTTAATTGAGTGGTAAGACATTTTGCCTACTTGTCCTGCAGACTTTGGTCGACTAACAATTATTTCAAGTAATATTTCCAATACCGTACATTAAAATTTCCTCTGATATTTGAAAAAAAAGATATGTTAGAGAGATACATTTGTATTAAAATGAAATTATTACAAAAATTATTACTATTATAAAGGCTAATAAGTTTTAATTTAGTATTATTATTTTTATTTTATTTACTGAATGCTGAAGGTGAGAGATGCTACCGCAATGCAGGCTAGACGAAGGGAAAGGGAGCCAGCCTTGGAGCTGGTAGGCAGTAAACCCCCTATTTTATGGGTATTCTCTTTATGGTGTATTCTCGTTTTAACTGTAAATACAGCCAGTTCGGCCCAGATTGTGGAAGGTTACTGAAACAAAACGCTTTTATAAACAATATTCCGAAGAACATACTCATTGCGATAGGTATTTATAAAGAAAAACTTAGGAAAAAATTAATTATTACTGATTATTCGTTACTAAGACGCCAATTGTAGAGATATAGACGAATATGAGGGATGAATGAGTGCAGCCACT
>JAQJVL010000384.1:263342-358342 GCA_035578905.1 Stictocephala bisonia | reverse complement strand
AATTGCTTGTTTTCTACTAAATGAAGATAATTGTCATTTTCCTCTTGAACTTTTTTAGGCATAAAATGAGTAATTCTTATTATAACCACCCTAATTTCTTACGAGCTATAAATTGTTTCTTAAATAAATTAATAAAATATCTTTGTTATACCATTATTTGTATATTTACAAAGAAGATACTTTCTACAGATATATTGAGTATGGAAAAAGTATTTCATTTTATTTGCCAATTTTAAATTTAACATAGCAAGTATGTCAGTAGTTTAGTGTTTTAATTAGTAAAAAGTGGTCAAGTTTTCATATTTAACATTATTCAACAGTTACTAACAGTCTGAACGCATGTTTTTAAGGAAATTCTGTTTCTACCCTGTCTATTATACATTGTAGTAGTATTTCTACACATAATATGAATTATTTATTATGTGTTAAACTGTTAAATAGTTTAAATTACACCAGTGAAGACGTAGTCGAGAATGTATTAGTTTCTGTTTTAGAACAAGATATACAATGTTAATATAGTGTATAAGTATATTTTCAGCTCAACCTAAAGATGAAGTAAAAATATCGACACCGGTGGAAACCACAAAAAGGATTGGAGGCGGAAAAGAAGAGGTTTTTTTGCCCTATTCCTTTATATAATAGTTTATTGACAGCAAATTAAATATATGTAAAAGATATAACAAGAATAATTGTGTCATTTTCGAGTGATAAAGTACGAAAACAGGTAATTATATTTTCCAACGAAAAATGTATTGCAGTAAGTATGTCACTGCTGACAATAAGAAGCAAGAGACAGGCAAAGTCCTGGAGTTTATACCTTATCTACCTTCCACACACTGCCTTCAGTCTGAACAGATCAGGAAGGCAGAGTCTTGCAGTTGATAACAAGACTTATGACAGTCTCCAAAACACTAGACTGATAACCTTTGGAGTTCACACGTTATCTACATCCACACACTGCCTTCAGTCTGAAAAAATCAGAAAGGCCGAGTCTTGCAGTTGATAACAAGACTTATGACAGTCTCCAAAACAACTAGACTGATAAACCTTTGGAATTCACACGTTATCTACCTTCCACACACTACCTTCAGTCTGAACAGATCAGGAAGGCCGAGTCTTGCAGTTGATATCAAGACGTATGACAGTCTTCAAAACAACTAGACTGATAAACCTTTGGAATTCACACGTTATCTACCTTCCACACACTGCCTTCAGTCTAAACAGATCAGGAAGGCCGAGCCTTTCAGTTGATAACAAGACGTATGACAGTCTCCAAAACAACTAGACTGATAAGCCTTTGGAATTCACACGTTATCTACCCTCCACACACTGCCTTCAGTCTGAACAGATCAGGAAGGCCGAGCCTTGCAGTTGATAACAAGACGTATGACAGTCTCCAAAACAACTAGACTGATAAACCTTTGGAATTCACACGTTATCTACCTTCCACACACTCCCTTCAGTCTAAACAGATCAGGAAGGCCGAGCCTTGCAGTTGATAACAAGATGTATGACAGTCTCCAAAACAACTAGACTGATAAACCTTTGGAATTCACACGTTATCTACCTTCCACACACTCCCTTCAGTCTAAACAGATCAGGAAGGAAGAGTCTTGCAGTTGATAACAAGTCGTATGACAGTCTCCAAAACAACTAGACTGATAAACCTTTGGAATTCACACGTTATCTACCTTCCACACACTCCCTTCAGTCTGAACAGATCAGGAATGCAGAGTCTTGCAGTTGATAACAAGTCGTATGACAGTCTCCAAAACAACTAGACTGATAAACCTTTGGAATTCACACGTTATCTAGGTAGATAGGGAGTGTGTGGAAGGTTCCACACACTCCCTTCAGTCTAAACAAATCAGGAAGGAAGTCTTGTAGTTGATAACAAGTCGTATGACAGTCTCCAAAACAACTAGACTAATAAACCTTTGGAATTCACACGTTATCTACCTTCCACACACTCCCTTCAGTCTAAACAGATCAGGAAGGCCGAGTCTTGCAGTTGATAACAAGTCGTATGACAGTCTCCAAAACAACTAGACTGATAAACCTTTGGAATTCACACGTTATCTACCTTCCACACACTCCCTTCAGTCTAAACAGATCAGGAAGGCAGAGTCTTGCAGTTGATAACAAGTCGTATGACAGTCTCCAAAACAACTAGACTGATAAACCTTTGGATTTCACACGTTATCTACCTTCCACACACTCCCTTCAGTCTAAACAGATCAGGAAGGCCGAGTCTTGCAGTTGATAACAAGTCGTTTGACAGTCTCCAAAACAACTAGACTGATAAACCTTTGGAATTCACACGTAATCTACCTTCCACACACTCCCTTCAGTCTAAACAGATCAGGAAGGCCGAGTCTTGCAGTTGATAACAAGTCGTATGACAGTCTCCAAAACAACTAGACTGATAAACCTTTCGAATTCACACGTCATCTACCTTCCACACACTGCCTTCAGTCTGAACAGATCAGGAAGGTCGAGTCTTGCAGTTGATAACAAGACGAATGACAGTCTCCAAAACAACTAGACTGATAAACCTTTAGAATTCACACGTTATCTACCTTCCACACACTGCCTTCAGTCTGAACAGATCAGGAAGGTCGAGTCTTGCAGTTGATAACAAGACGAATGACAGTCTCCAAAACAACTAGACTGATAAACCTTTAGAATTCACACGTTATCTAGCTTCCACACACTGCCTTCAGTCTGAACAGATCAGGAAGGCCGAGCCTTGCAGTTGATAACAAGACGTATGACAGTCTCCATAACAACTAGACTGATAAACCTTTAGAGTTCACTTCAAACTTTATCTACTTTCCTTACACTGCCATAAGCATGAAAAAATTAGTAAGGCCTAGTTATGAAAGCAACTGATAGCAAAACTTATGACAGTATCCAAAACAACTTGACTTATAAATTTTTCCTTTGGAATTGACACGTTATCTTCCTTCCACACACTGCCTACAGCCTGATCATATGAGAAAGGCCGACTCCTACAGCTGACATCATCACGTATGGGACAAACTACAACACAACTCAGCTGGCAAAGCTCGGGAGTACACACGCTATCTACCTTCACACACTTCCTACAGCCTAAAAAGTTCAGGAAAGTCGAGTCACAGAGCTAACAACAAAAGGTATGAGACAGCTTCCAACTCAGCTTGACAGGCAGGCCGTAGTGGATTTTCCCGTTCAATCAATCAATCAATCAATCAATCAATCAAACTTTATTGCCATATAATACAATTAGTACATGGGCAGGCGTCAATTATTCTAGTGAACAATACTGTACATAGAATACATATATATATATTCCTAGAATTATAATTACAACATTAACTATTAATTAATTTGCAGAAACTCATTTATATTATAATATGCTTCACTCAAAAGTAAGCCTTTAAGTCTGGTTTTAAAAGGTTTTGCATCCATTTTAATTTTTAGTGGGGCTGGCAGAGAATTAAATAATTTAATACCATTCATTAATAAATGTTTTTTAAAAAAAGAGGTCCGGTGTTTGGGTATTTGTAGATTTGTTTTACTTCGGAGGTTGAAGCTATTGGAGCATTGAGATGGTTCTATTCTGAAAAGGTCAGGGTTATTTATGACAAAACTTAGTGTTTGATATATATAAATGGATGGAAGTGTTAAAATATTGTGGTTTTTAAACCATTCTCTGCATGAATCGGTTCTTCTTAGTTTGAAGATGATCCTTACGGCTCTCTTCTGAAGTTTGAATAGTTGTTTAGTTCTACTGGTTTCAGAGCCCCAAATAGATATTCCATATGAGAGGTGTGGATAAACTATCCCATAATAAGCTGTCAGGAGATGACAAGACTCAAGCTGCGTTGATAGAACTCTTAGTGCAAAAGTTCCTGAGCTCACCAAGCTTGCTATTCTATTTACATGGCTATTAAAGCGCAAGTCATCATCTATAAGCAACCCTAAGTACTTGACAGATTTTACAGGGCATATTAAAGAATTTCCTAAAGCATGCATTCCATGGTCACTCTCCTTTTTGGTAATAGAAAAATTTAAAATACTAGTTTTTTCCATGTTAACCACAAGTTTGTTTGAACTAAACCACTGGAGCAAAAAATTCATTTCAATCGTAAGACTTTGACCCAAAAGGGGTTTACTTGGCTCAATAATTGACACAGCTGTATCATCGGCAAAAAGGCTTATATCTGCCCTAGAAACGCCTGATTTTATGTCGTTTACAAACAGAAGAAAAAGTAAAGGACCAATAACTGATCCCTGAGGAACACCGTTTTTCATCTGTACTACATGAGAAAAGCTATGCCTAAGTACCCTTAATCTGTCAATATAAGGAATTGTAACATGTTGTTTCCTATTCATTAGGTAAGATCTTATCCAAAATAAAGGAACTCCTCTTACTCCAACACACTCCAATTTGTCCATCAGAATATCATGATTAACAAGATCAAACGCCTTGCTCAGGTCGACGAAGACTCCAGCTGCGCATAGACCCCTATCCAATGCAGAGACAATTTGGTTTATCAAGTGAAAGATTGCATGAGAGGTAGATCTATTTTTAAGAAATCCAAATTGATACCTGTAAATTAAATTATGATTTGACAAGAATTGCATCAGCCTATTGCAGAATGCCTTTTCCATCACTTTAGAAAAAGTGGAGATCAAAGCAATTGGTCTGAAATTGTCTAGCTTCTCGAATGAACCTTTTTTATGCAATGGTTTAACTATGGAAGTTTTTAAAGCATCTGGAAAGCAACCTGTTTTAAATGAATGATTTAAAATGAAGCATAATGGTTTGACTAAGAAATCGTAGCAATCTTTCAAAAGTTTAGACGAAATGCCATCAAAACCAGCCGAATTCTTTGTTTTAAGTGACATAATTATGCTGATTACTTCGTTCACTGTAACAGGAGTTAAAAAGAAGGACTCATTAAGCAAAGGAATGCTGCAAACATTCGAATGTGATACAAAATGTGAAGGTACAGGAACGCGATCAGAAACAGTAGCAAAGTAGTCATTGAAAAGATTTGATACTAAATTTGGATCCTTTATTATGTGATTGTTGCCATCTCTAATTTGAAAATTTTGGAAGGAATGCTTTTTAAGAGATGGTCTGTTTTCATTAATTATCTCCCAGATTGTCTTAGAAGTATTATTTGAAGATTGTATTCTATTAGAAAAATATACAGACTTTTCCTGCCTGATACTATCTTTGAAAGTTCGTTTTATTCTACGATATTCTTTTCTTTCATTACTCGACCAATCCGAGTCCCTACTGATATAATACAGACTTCTCATTCTGTCACGCAGAGAAGCAAGCTGAGAAGATAATATAATTCTACTGTTAAAAGTCACCTTCTTAAGCTTGGTCTTCTTTAATGGAAAGGCCACATTAAAGTGGAAGTCCAAAATAGACATGAAATTATTGGTCATTTCATTTATTTCAACAGAAGAAAATATTTCTTGCCACGTTTCCATTTTCAATAGATATTTAAAATGACGAATACTATTGTGATTTATAAAACGTTTCATTGAATACTGGGGCTCTTGTTTGTCTATCGGTTGAAGGTCTATTTTCAGACTAAGTAACTGTGCATGATGATCGGAAATTGCAGAAATAAGGACATCGCAGTTAAGATCACTTGAGGGGAAATCAGTAAAAATATGGTCAATTCGAGATCTGGAGCCTTTGAATTCTCTCGTATAAGACTTAACCTGTGATTTAAGGGAAAAAGATGACATGACATTAATAAACCTACAGCTATTCAGATTGTCTTTGGTATCGTCTATATTAAAATCTCCCATTACTACCGTCATAGTTCCAATCTTCACAATGCTCTCCAAACAGTTTATCAATCTATTGAAGAACAAATCTATGTCGCTATTTGGTGGCCTATATACTGAAAGTATAAGAAGTTTACCTATGTGGAGTTTGACCTTTATAGCAGCTAATTCAATTGCTCCCTCATGACAGAAATGAGATAAATCAACAAGCTCATACTCAAATTCGCGTTTCAAAAGTATACATGTTCCTCCACCTTTCATGTTCTTCCTACAGAAGGCTGATGTATTGGTGAAGTCAGGGATGTGAACCGAAGAAAATTCAAAATCCCTCAACCAGTGTTCAGATAAGCAAACCAAATGAGGACGAACCTCATCCAACAAGAATTGAAGCTCATTGTTATCGTTATCTACCTTCTAAAAATTGCGTAAAACATTAGCTCCTAGGCCTGGGAAGCTATTGTAGAGTGATTATGAAAAAAAACACTATTATCATTTTTTAGTTTTATGTCTTGAATAACGAACCGCAAACCAAATAGTGATTTCGAGTGAGAATTAAAGACTCATCAAAAATAAATTACATAGTACAGCCGGATTGAATCTCCGTAGAAATGTTAGGTAAATTACAATGGTAAACATAAAATTACAACTCTACATTATAGAGTTAAATATACTCATATATGGGACATTTTGCTGTAATTCCATATATGAGAATATTAAAGCGTTCAATTTATATATGACGAAATTTTGAAGTTTTTAATGAACCAACTATAATCTTAAAGATTTTGTTAGTGTTAGAGTGTCTATTAAAAGTAAATTTGGTCACAATAAAGACAGTCCTGGTGCCACTAGACACGTCACCATTTACCTGTTTTATGGGTTGGTTGACAGTCTACCGCAGTACTTACAACGACGGCCTAACTGATTGGTTCAAAACATGGTTTGGTCCCACTAAAGACAGTCCTGGCGCCACCAGTCTGGTTGACATTTACCTGTTTTATGGGTTGGTTGTCAGTCTACCGCAGTACTTACAACGACGGCCTAACTGATTGGTTCAACACATGGTTTGGTCACACTAAAGACAGTCTTGGCGCCACCAGACTTGTTGACATTTACCTGTTTTATGGGTTGGTTGACAGTCTACCGCAGTACTTACAACGACGGCCTATCTTTCAGGTTTCTTATTTTCAGGTAACCTGAAAGATCTAATGTAGCTAAACACCTTCTGAATTGTACCCACAGTTTGAATAAAATAGATGAAAATGTAGATATTCTAAAAGTTTGTAAGAAGGGTCGTAACATGAATGCTTGGGAAGAGTTATTTATTTTTAAAGAAAAATGTAAGGATCGTGATAAATTAATGAATGAACAGGTTAATTCTGATTCTGAAATAGTTTATAATAATGTATTTTCAGCGAATAAAAGAAGAGAAGTAACAGACAATAGGAATTAACCAATAATATCACAGCAGCCGCCATTTTGACGATTCCAGCCAATGGGGTCACGTGACCATAGGCCTATAAATTGAGTTGTTGAACACCATTTTCCATTCTTTTGTGAATCCCTCTGGTCTGAGGAAGGTGAGCGTGGTTCACCGAAATCGATCATCATAATATTCGTGCATTTTGTGCTTGTATTGTAATATATTTGTACATTTTGTGCTTATATTGTAATAAATTTGTGTTGTGTGACGTTTACTTGTACTGTATATGTACCAACACGTATTATGCTAGTTAAAAAACTATTTGAAGTCTACCGCAAAACTTACAACGACGGCCCAAGGGATTGGTTCAACACATGGTTTGGTCACGCTAAAGACAGTCCTGGCACCACCATACAATTCGCTATTTACCTGTTTTATGGGTGGAAGACAGTCTACTGCAGTATTCATAACGACGGCCTAACTTATTGGTTCAACACATGGTTTAGTCATACTATAGATAGTTTACACATGTCACCATTTACCTGTTATATGTTCAGGCTGTAGTCAGTGTGTGGAAGGTAGGTAACGTGTGAACACCCGGGGTTTACTAGCTGAGTTTTATTGGATTCTATCTCATACGATTGATGTCAGCTGTAGGACGATTTTTCTGATATGCTCAGGCTGTAGGAAGTGTGTAGAAGGTAGATAGTATATTAACTTCCGGGGTTTGTTAGCTGAGTTGTATAGGAGTTTGTTTCATACGCTTTGATGTCAGCTGTAGGACTCGCCTTCTCTGGTATGTTCAGGCTATAGGCAGTGTGTGGAAGGTAGATAGTATATTAACTCCCGGGGTTTGTTAGCTGAGTTGTATAGGAGTTTGTTTCATACGTTTTGATGTCAGCTGTAGGACTCGCCCTCTCTGGTTTGTTCAGGCTATAGGCAGTGTGTAGAAGGTAGATAGTATATTAACTCCCGGTGTTTGTTAGCTGAGTTGTATTGGAGTTTTGTATCAAACGTTTTGATGTCATCTGTAGGACTCGGGTTTTCTGATATATCCATGCTGTAGGCAGTGTGTGGAAGGTAGATAACGTGTGAACTCGGCGGTATTTTCTAGCTGCTTTGTATTGGAGTTTGTGTTTTACGTTTTGATGTCAGTTGTAGGACTTGGCCTTTCTGATATGTTTATGTTGAATGCGTTTGATATATATACATTCAACGATTCTTTTCGTTTTATTCTATGCTGGAAAAATAATGTTCATCAATTTCAACAACATTGAGAATTAATTTTAAGTTATAAGTATAACGCGTCAATATGTTACGTACATTTTCGTCACTGACTAACAAAAGTATGTTTTATATCCTCAAAACCATTATTTTTTTAGGGCGTTATGAACTAGTTCTTCTACGGTTAATACGATCTTACGTGTATATCTCTACTCGAGTTTGGATATGGATATTGATGTCACTCGAGTGTACATTTTCCATGACGTTAGAATCATTTTTTAAATTCAAAATCCTTATATCTCAATGCTGCCAACAATTGATACTAGCGGAATAATTAAAAACAAGCGTAAATTCTTTAAGGAGCTGGTTTGAAGGTTAAGGATGGTGTATAAAGACTTTTTAAGGCGTCAACTTTAAATAGCCTGTACTGAGCATGAATTCAAAAAATACAATGAATGTACAGTTAGAAACCGATATGGAGATTTATAAGAAAGACTGCCAAAAATTAACGTAAAAAATATCACAGGTTCATAGTTGTTACACACATGAACTTAACCTTTAAAACATGTCCACTGAGATACTTAGCTGTATTAACATCAAAGGGTCCATGCAACATTACATTTTCTACATTTGGTATAATTTACGTTTAAATATATCACATAAAATAACTACATTGGGTCATATAAAAGATTTTTTATTTTATTTCAATGTCTTTAGACCTGTTTAATATAATAGAATTTTTTTGAGTCGGGGTGGTTTTTAATATTTAGAGTTTACGTACATGAAAGTACATGAAACTAAAGGATTATAAATAAATAACTCAACATTTAAAAAACGCGTAGAAAACGTTTTAATCATAAAATGAAAATTAGGACACATTGGAGAATCCTCTGTAATGGGTTGGATTGCATTAAACTATTCCGAAAGAACATATATCTTGTTAGGCCTATAAGTAACATTTGGGATTAAAAAGATGCAAATTACGGCAAAATATAATTAATTCATACTGTTATTAGACAATCTTGATAGGTTCAAACAACTATACGTACAAAATAATAGTCGAGTTATATTGTTTTGGAGTATCCAACTTCTGTTTGTACCCTTGTTACGTTCATGAGTGTATGACATTACGTTCACAATTGGTTTTACTGTGATCCACTAGTATCAGCTGTTCTAGTTTTAAGTTGCATTCCTGTATTTTTAGCCATTTTCATGACAGTAAAACTGATTGTAGTTAAAAAGTATTGTATTACACTGTACGAAATCCAGCTGTTTTTGTTCCCTTAATAAAATTGCCTTATAGGAATAGTACTAAAATGTCACCTGTTTTAATTTTGATTACCTAACCTCAAACATAGTTATTGTTCCGTTCAGTTGTGTTAAATTAAATTCAATTAAATTGATTACATAAACAGATCCTGATGGAAGAAGATATTCTAGATTTTATTTTGAAAGAATTTAGAAAGGTGACGGAAGGATTGCTACCGATTAAGTCTGATTGTACAATACTTTCAAATATAAGTACAAATAAAAATAGTAATTACACAAATGATATCAACTTCCACATGTAAAAATCTATATTTATATTGCATATGAACAATTGAACTGCGTGTACCAAGAGGAACGAGACTGTCCAATAATTTTGCAAAAAGGTCAATCTACCGAATACGCTTACCACAGCTGCATCCCGCGAATCCTGAGAGAAGGCAACAACCTTGATCCGGAAATCCACATATTTTATACAGCAATAAAAATCTTTTAAAAAAAGTGTCTACATTCATACAAGGAATGTAGAAGAAAAGTAAATTTTATTTATTTTAGGAATTTTAGAAAAGTAAAAGACTTTTCTATCAATTATAATGTTGACATGATCTCTTAAATATTACACTTTATTGTATGACATGCATTTCTGTTAATAAATGTATCATTTATGTTGTAGTTTTAGAACTAAATTAAAACTATAATTAGATGTTAACTAATGTTGTAATCAATTTTGTCAATTTGTTTGTAAAAAATGATAAACCATTGGTATGAATAAATGAAATTAAATGATTCAATTTAACTATTGTATTTGTTTTCTTCTATGTTTTAACTAAAATCCTATATGTTAAAACAATCGGGTATTTAGTTCGTTCACCTTATGAACTTATTACTTGACCGATTTTAATGACATTTCTTATTCAAAAGATAATTTTGATTTCGAGGTCGTAACGGAGCTAGATTTTTTTAATTCCCGTAGGTTTTTGCCCTACACTGCATCAAAGTTGCAATTTTATTATTATGGAGATTACTTGACCAGCTGGTGACATAAAGAAATCTTAAATGGTTCAAATAATTTCTTAGGTTAAACATAGATAGCAGCACTGTAAAATATCAAGTTAATTACAAAAGAGCGAATACATGTCTTTCTGTGTGTATGTTATCATCAGCCGTTAAACAAAGTGAAGACATTTGAAATAAGCTTAGTAATAACATTGGTTGTATATACGATAAATAGAGTGCAAATCAAGTACAGTGAGTTTGCTATTGTAAATAAATTTCAATTGTATGATTTTTCTTAATACAGTTTAATTACTAATATTTGACGTCAAAAGTGAAATGCTGAGGCCGAAGGTCGAGGTGTCACGAGCGCAGCAAGTGCCGGAGTTGACACGTGAAGCATGCAGGGGTGTCCCCTAGTAAATAATAAAGCATAAATATTAATTTAATATTAT
The DNA here is from genome assembly GCA_035578905.1 of Stictocephala bisonia. Classification (NCBI taxonomy): domain Eukaryota; kingdom Metazoa; phylum Arthropoda; class Insecta; order Hemiptera; family Membracidae; genus Stictocephala; species Stictocephala bisonia. The sequence goes on along the minus strand of JAQJVL010000384.1, from coordinate 347,185 downwards.
TTTAACTGGATTAGACCATTGCTCATCACTTGGTATTAGAAAAATATTGTTAGTAAATAGCAGACGTATAAATTGTAATTGTTGTATTATTTAGGTTGTATTATTTAACCGTACAGGTGAACGTCACACAACACAAATTTATTAAAATATAAGCACAAAATGCTCAAATATATTACAATATAAATACAAAATGCACAAATATCATAGTGATCGATTTTTGTGAACCACGCTCACCTTCCTCAGACCAGAGGGATTCACAAAATAATGGAAAATGGTGTTCAACAACTCAATTTATAGGCCTATGATCACGTGACCCCAATCGTAAAATGGAGGCTGCTGTGATAGTTATCAATGATTGGGAAGAGTTATTTATTTTTAAAGAAAAATGTAAGGATCGTGGTTAATGAATTAACATGTTATTTTGATTCCGAAATAGTTTTAATAATGAGTTTTCAGTGACTAAAAGAAAAGGTAAAATTGTATTGCGAAGGTAAAAAAAGTCACATCAACTTACGTTCTATCTCGCTTCACTTCCAATTTATCTGTCTCTATGGGATTTGTCAAATAGCTTAATATCTCAAAGACCATTTAAGATAAATCATGCATCTTAGTATGAATCTGTGTCTTCGTCATTTTCATATTCCGTAAACATTTCATTTTCATCAGTACACATTGTACATACTCAGTTTAAAATTTGTAAACCAACAATCTGAAAAGCCTTAAAATTAAGTAAAACTCTGTTTTATATAAACAATGTTTACATATTTTGGTATACATTTATTTAAGATAACATATATAATACATTTATAGCGTGTCAGAAACTAAATTGTATGCATTGTAATAAAATATAAAATATCACCAACTTGATTGTTGCTGCTTCAACCATTGGTATCATTATTTGTTTATTCATTATTATTGATTATTCATTATTAAGACGCCGATCGTCAAGATATGGGCGAATATGAGGGGTGAATGAGTGTGATGAATGTAGATGAACGAGTGTAGTAATAGTTACTATCTGAGTTCGACTTAGCTCAGACAGAGCTATTTATTAATATCCGTATTGCCAGGGCAACTATAGGGCCTACAGCTTTACGTGGAGTTCGAGTCACGTAGTGTTGGTCTGATTTTCAGCTAACTGAAAAGCCTGAAACTCAGTTCTCTTCCCTATACAACATATGAATCTTGACTATCTTGAGGGACACCTTGATTTGAGCGGACACCGTGCCGGTATTGAGAGGACCGAGCATGGAGCCTATCACCTACAATCTCCTCAATACTTTGTTCCAAAATGTATTTTATTAATTATATAAAATCATTAGACGGAATCACTGCAGCAAACAAATAATACAAATAAAATATTGTCAATTGGGAGCGAACAATAGTTTGCTTGTAAGAATAATAACGTCAATAATAGCAGTTCCCCGACACCACGTCACAACCACACAATAAGTTGTAACCGATAACACAAACACAGCTGACCATGGTCACGTGTCTGTCCGCCATTATTGTTTGAGTATTGTATTCTCTTAATATCATCTGGTTTTGTTTTTTACGGATATTTTCTTTTGCTGATGAACTTTTTATCATTTATCATTATCATTTAAACCACAATTGCAAATTAAAATTGGAAAATATAGTAAACATTATTTTTTATTCTAAAATATATTTGTTTGTATTAAAAATAGACCTCTTAGACTGAGACTTCTGAAAGCACCAATACGAAAGAGGTGCACTGAATGTTAGAAGGGAGATAGAAAACTCCTCTTCAAATTCAAATAATACTTATTTCCAAAGAAAATCAAAACAATAAAGCTACAAAAGTGCCAGAAAAATAGATATTGCTACTGCTATTACAATGCATAACTACCATATTAAAAATGTTTAAGTATTCAATATTTATATGACCTTAAAGGTATATGCATAAAAAGTTACCTGAGAGAAGAAAAAATATCTTTCAAGTATTGAATGTACTACAACTTAAAGTTAGGTGAGTAGCGAATAAATATAACACAAAATTACTAAAAATTAAAAAATAATAGCACGTACTAAATACAAGATAAAATTATTATAGCTTCTTCTGGGAAAAAATACTAACGCACAAGGGAATAAGGACCATGCCCGTGTGCAGGAGTTACGTTGACCAATTGCTGAATTTTTAGCGCTTAATTTATAATTTTTGTAATAGTATCAATTACAATGTAGTCTAATGATGTCAGCAAGAATGAAGGGAAGGACATCTTAATGACTCTCAAGGGGAGGATTGGAGCATTTAGTTGCACCAATGTCATTGTGTTCTCGATTCCTCATCGGTTCGATTTGGCAGAATGGTCTTGTGTCAATAACTTGATAAAGAAAACTAATAGTGACATTCAAAAGGTGTGTAACTTGTATCCAAATTGTAGTTTTATTGATATAAGTAATATAGGGAAACAATATCACACAACCCATGGCCTACACCTAAATCGACTGGGTAAAAGGTATGTTAGCGAAAAGATTTTTGAGTGCATATCAAGTCATTTTTCAGATTCTAAATTATCCTTGCCTGCACCACTAAATGGTTCTTTTTTAGAGTAAGAAAGTCTGAATCTGGGCCTAACCCAGCAAAGTCTCATGATGTGCCTCTATATAGTATTAACTTAACACCTATTGATGACCAGACTGGGCTAAATTTTAATTTTAATAGAGAATATTATTCCAGGGGTTTAACATCTTTAGTAAGTTCCTTTGATAACAAATGCCATCAAGTAAGTAACAGCAATTCTTTTAAATCAAATAGTAATTTCCATCATTCCAACTTAAATTTTCTTCAAGTAAATGTTCAATGTATTAGAAATAAGATTATTGAATTAGAATATCTGTCTCATAGTTTAATATTGGATATATTATGTGTTAGTGAGCATTGGTTAACTACATGTGAAATGGATATCTATTGTCCTAAAGGTTTTCTAGTGGGAGATGCAATGTGTAGAATTTTACATAAAAATGGTGGTACTGCCATATTTGTAAGAGATTCTATTAAATTTGAGAAAGTGAATATGGCGGAATTCAGCTCAGAATTAGACTTTGAATGTAGCTGTATTAAGTTAACAGAGCATAATGTAATTGTAATGAGCATATATAGATCACCAAATGGTGATGTTCAAAAATTTTTTCAACTTTTTGAAACTGCCGTGAGGAAGGTTACTAGGAATAGGGTGCGGGTGGTTGTGTGTGGTGACTTTAATATTGAAATGGCTAACATTAACAATCGTGCAAGTGTAGATTTTCTTAATCTTTTATGATCTTTAAACCTGACTTGCACAAATAAGAGTCCTACTCGCATAGATTCCTGTATAGACAACATCTTGGTTAACTTTTCTCATTTAATGTGTGAAATCAAGTTACTACCTGGTTCTATTGCGGATCATGAGCCAATATTTCTCAAATTAAAAGTTTTGCCTATAAATGCAAATTTTGTAAATAAACGAGTCACACACAAAATTTATTTTCGGAAACAAACCGAAGCAATAATTTTGAACTTTGCTGATATTTTGGCTGAGCAAGTTTGGGATGTCTTTTCTGAGTATGAGTTTGGCCATATCAGCTTAAAGAACTTATGTCAGGAGTTCTTTATGAAAATTGTTAACCTATGGCATTTTTGCTCACCTGTTATTGCTAAGTCAAACAAAGCTGAATCTAATATGTTAAGGAAAAAACTAAGTGTAAATTGGTATAGTGACAGTTTAAGGCAAGATAAAAATACAATGATGGCCTATTATGATGTTTATAAAAATCTAAAATTGGTTCAGTCAGAGCATACTCAGGTTGCATATAGAGTGTATATTGGCTTTAAAAAAATTTACAGAGACAATCTTAGTAAGGCAAAAAAAGAGACGTACGAACACTACATCATCAACTCAGTTAATCAGTGCAAAGCTGCCTGGGACATCATTAAGCATGAACAAACTGGTTTTCAGTTAAATGAATTAAAACTTTACCCAGAAGATCTTAATTCATACTTTTTGAACTCTGTACATGAATTGGTGAATCAATTTGATCATAATTCCGATGAAAAAAGTACTGCAATCAACCTCATGAATCCAGATTTACAGAAAAAAGGCAACTTTAAATGGTCTAAAATCTTACCAAAGGATGTTATTCAGGTGGTTTCTAAGTTGTCGAATTCAAAATCTATGGATTATTTATGGCTCTCAAATAATATTATTAAAAAGGTTATTCACAAGATTTGTGAACCTCTAACCTATATATTCAATGAATGTTTAGACAAAGGTTATTTTCCTCAGTATTTAAAAGTTTCTAAAGTTATTCCTATTTTCAAAAAAGGTGATAAGAATTTGCCACATAATTATCGTCCGGTTTCAATTGTTCCTATTTTTTCAAAAATATTTGAATCTTTAATTCTTAATCAGGTTAATACATTTTTTGAATCCCACAATCTACTAACTGATTGTCAGTTTGGATTCAGGAGGAATAGATCCACTACTCAAGCGGTGCAACGGGTTGTGGAGGGTGCATTGATGGCTTTTGAGAGAGGGGAGTCTGTCTCAGTGCTCATGTTTGATCTATCCAAGGCGTTTGATTGTATACCATTTGATATTTTGATTAGCAAACTTGAGTTTTATGGTATCATAGGTAAACAGTTGGACGTTTTTAAGTCATACCTAACTAATAGACAACAATTTGTAAACATTAAAGGTGAGTGTTCTTCACTTAGAGAGGTCAAGACAGGTGTACCACAGGGTTCTGTCCTTGGTCCTTTCCTGTTTGTCATTGCAGTTAATGACTTGCCATATAATATCCCAGTGCGTTCGGTCTTATATGCAGATGATACAACAATATTTAGCTCAGATAAAGACTTGGTACGATTGAAGAGTGTTATGGATACTGCTCAAGATTCTGTTCTTAATTGGTTTAAGTCAAATATATTGGTTTGTAACGAAGAAAAAACTCAAAATTTATTTATTAGTTTAAATAATGATTGTCATAATAAATCAGTGAAACTGCTTGGTCTTCATTTGGATACAAAACTAAATTGGAATATCCACATTACAGAGATTTGTAAGAAACTGTCCAGAGTTGTTTATCTGTTTTGGAAGCTTAAACCCTTGATTGATCCTGATTTTTTGCGTACAGCTTACTTTGGTATTTTCCAGTCCCACTTGCAATATGGATTAATTCTCTGGGGCCATTCTTCTGATGTGGACAGCATTCTTTTATTGCAGAAAAAAGTTGTTAGAATTCTGGCAGGTAAAAGTCCTAGGGATCACTGCAAACCACTTTTCATTCAACATAGAATACTTACAATCACTAACCTTTACATACTTACTGTGTTGCTTTATACAAAAAATAACCTACATGATTTTCTAACTAGGAACAACATACATGGACATCTAACGAGACAAAACACACTCCTGGACATACCTCAGCACAGATTGGCAAAATTTGGTAAGTGTTTCAAAATTTACAGTATAAAATTTTTTAACAAGCTGTCTGAGTCTGCTCGTACAGCTGATTTCTTTAGTTTTAGAATTTCTATTTTCAATTGGCTAATCAATAACCCTTTCTATAGCATTAGGGAATTTTTGGAAACCCCTGTGAATATAGAATTTAAGTAATCATTAGGCTAGTGAAAGACCGAATTGTTCATGACTACATATTTTGGTATGTTATTTATATTTTTTAATTATTTACTTGTAGTTTTAACACCTATGTACTTAACTTAATATAACATATTATGCATGTAACTCTCTTAGTTTTAACATAAAAATTGACTATGCCTAATTCATGTTACTATGATCTCTGGCAATAAAGTTCTTGATTCTTGATTCTTGATTAATGTAATCGACAGAAAATTTCAAAATTTTTTTTAAACATTTTGAAAAGTGACAAGGCAAATGAATAAAATAAATGAATTAATAAAATAATTGTTTTTAGTAATTTACGAGATTTTTATATTGATTGGTAAACAATTGAATATGTCTTCTCCACTTTGTCATTACATCTAATGTTTCATTGGAAATAAATAACGGTAGGACACGTGCTGGCTGCATATTAACAAGCCCCACCTATTACGTCATAAGCAGTAGAGACTTTTTGTTGGTTTTATCAACACTAACGAATCAAAAGAAAAATTATATCATGTATTTATTTGTTATTCAAATTACAATAAAACTTGTAAACAAAAATAAGCAATAAAACAACTGTTACAGTCATTAGAGTATTTTTTTAAACAAAACACTGTTACTAAAAAAATTATTTTGGTTGTCTGAAGATGGTAACTTTGTTACCGAAAGGCCTAACGAAATTAAAAATTATTTACTGGAGTGTTTGTTACATCTTATAACATTAAATTATATATCCAGTAAGAAACGAGCTTGAAGAATGATACTGTTACTAAAGTTTAACCCTGGCTGGAGCTGGAAAACAGAAATTAGTCACGCCCGTGATGTCCAACGGTGAAGCGGAACTTTTCCTCTCTGCTGCTGAAACTCCTAATGCACTAAATATAGCAAGCATGTCCCAATTTCTTCAGACAAATGGTTACAAATGTTTACTTTTAAAGATACAAAATCAGTATTCTTTTTGTCTGGTTTATCTCACCCAACTAGCTTTTATAAAACTAAACTAATCTTCAATTTTTAATTTTAAAATAAATTGTGGGTTCTTATGATCGAACCTGGAAATATCTATTTTAGCATTAAATAAAACCTATAACGATGAAACTATACGGACTTAGGAATGAGGGGCTCAGAGCTACGAATGACGGTTTCTTACAAGCCTTTTCTTTCTTTGAGTCTCAGCAACCCTTATAACTGTCTTTGGCAGTTTGAGGTCTTTGAGATATCAGGTAAATTGGAACACCTGGTTTTGGCACTTGAGTTAACTGTATTTTATCTATAATTTTTGTATCTGTGAAAACTTGTTTCTTTGTAAGGATGGAGCTTTAAACTCTCTTTTATTTATTGTGAAAATTTGGTAATATTCGAGCATATTTAACCCAAAAAAAACCTTTATTTGAATCATCAAATGTTGCTGTTTCACTGATCACTAAAACAATGCTCATATTTGCCCCTCCTATAGATATATTAGAAAGATACTTATTTTATTATTAAATGTATGAAATTATGTATGGGGCAGCAACTGTCTAAAAAGCCTCTTAAAAATTGTGTCACTTTCATAACACATAAAAAATTTATTGTTTTCCAGAAAACTTTTAAACTAGCTGACAGCCCTTGCTTCGTTACAAGGTAGTTATCTACACTTGCTTACCCATCCATGGTCATATCAAAAACTACCACATCAATATTATCTCTCAACCTGCTGTCGTTCCCTTAGGTAACAAAGTGTTATAATCTAGAAAACCCTTTATGTCTACTTTAGAATACAAATTAATGCAACAAGTCAGAGTTAGTAGAAATTGCCTTAAAAATTTCACAATGAAATCCAAATAAGCCAAAATGTTGTGTTTTGTTCATGTTTTTTGTATTAGATGTTTCAAATAAATTACTAATTAAACGACTGCCAATATTACGCTTATGGAAAAAAGGAAAAGTTGATGGGCTGTTTCTACCTCTTGGCAATGGAATTTCAATACCTGATTTCATAGTTGGTCTCTATGATACAAAATTTAACTTCCCTCCAAATTGTATGAAATTCTATTCAGTGGTTCCGGAAAATTCGTAATAAGTGAGTACGACGTGTTTTGATTATGTACCTTAACCTCACCCAGACAAATTTCCTCGATGTAGTAGGCTGATAATCACGCCAGATGGCTAGAAAAAAGTCGATTACAAACTGTTTTAGCGAATTAAATAGAAGTGTTTAAATAGAAACACTTATTAGTGGCATCAGATGTGCCATAGAGGACATATAAGACCCTTGAAATGGTTTAATTATAATATATCTTAATGTTAACAAGTGTGCCACTGTTATGGAAGAGGATAAAATTACTTCCAACGTATAGAATTAAAAAGAAAAACACAAAAAAAATTTTCACCAAGTATTTAAAGAGGTTATGTCTTTTTCTGTAAAACATCAGTCGTAATAATTTGCCTTTATTGTTACCTTTAATATAGGATTTTGATTTCTGCATCTTCCAAAATGGTAGTATTTGCAACGTTACATTCGTAGCCAAATCTTTGGTCAAATTGTCAAAAGTAGGATTCTATAATTTTTATTAATTAATTTACGGAATTCTTCCTAAACGTGAAGGGCTAGAATGCACAACTGTAATTGTTTTACAGCCAACGCTGCAGATAAGTCCCAACAGAGAAAAACAAATACTAAGTAAAAAGATCGCAAGGCTAACTGATAGTCCAATGGAGTGCCAAAATAGTTATTCTTGGCCTTGTCCCCACTTAGTTGATTCAATTTATAACAACAAACCCCTAATCCAGCGTTTAACTCTTGTATATACGGTTAATTCTTTTAACAGTATAACTTAATACTCTTCTATACAACTGTCGAAATGTACTGAGGAATTATTAATAAAATTACTCAAATAGGCTTATAATAATCAAAATATATTTGTTATTTTATATGAAATAAATGGTTCCAAAGAATTGGTACACCCCAATGAAACACTAAAAAATCAAAACTTTGAAAATTACAAAATAAAAATTGAAAATAAAAACTATAATTTAAAAAAAGTAAAAAAATAGTCTGGAGATATTGGCTAAATACACATAAACACCAAATCTCATAAAAATGTATCCTTCCATTTGGTCACCAGTGAACTGCACATACTCACAGACAGACACGTATAAGGACAATTTTATTTTTCTTCCTACCCTCTCTTTAACCAACGAGGAAATGGTGAAATGTACAAAATGTTCAAATAAATTAATATAAAGTGACGTAGGAACGACAGGAAGTGTACTTTTCAATTACTAGTTTGATTCCCAAATATGTTATTTTGCCATTACTTAAAAACTAGTAAAGTAGGGATATGCTGTTTTACTAAAATATTATAAATTGTAATTCACATCTTTTCTGAAAATTTAATCAAAATCGTTGGAATTTTTATGAGAACATTTAAACTTTAAATAAAAAAAAACATGTGGAGATATTGGCTATATATATATCTACCTACCAAATTTAATAAAAAATGTATCAATCCGTTTGGTCTCCAGCGAACTGCACATACAGACAAACAGACACTCATACGGACAGCCACCAAAAATTTTTTTCCAAAAACCCCACTTTTTTGGGTTCAGGGGAACCTAAAATGTATTTTTTAACGATCACAATACTTTCTCTATGCTAACGCAAACGGGAGAAAGTAAAAGTAAACGTTTCCTTAGTTAAATGTTGTCATAGTAGTATCTAAACCTAGCGAAGCCTTCCTGTGGCTCAGTCTGGTATTTACTATTAAGGTGTCAAATATTCTTATTAAATTTAGTTTTTTATGAGTAAATAATCATCTGGTCATAGTAATAAAAGTACAGAATTTGATTTCGATATAATATTCTTATAAATCAGCTGGTAACAATAGCTTCTTTTCAGCACGTAAATTTATTTTCATTTTTGGAATGTAGGTAGGTAATGAAATGCTTGTAACTCCCTGTTTACAATTTTAGGATGTAAATACTTATATATACACTTTACACTCGTGTATATAAACATGTTCGTGTGAATACAAACATACCGAAGTTTTATTTATTACATTGTATGTCTACCGATTTATAAGTTATAATTGTATGTAAAAAGAAAACAAAAGAGTTATAAAAATATTCTTTTCAACTGCAACACTATTACTCTTATATTGTAATTCGAGTGATTCGTCGTGTTTGCGATTGGAAAACGGATTGATTCTTAGAACATGTAATATCAAAACAAGTGATAACTTTAACAATCGATGGAACATAGTTTGTAAAGTATATGAAAGAGATAAATTCAATGAAATTCACTGGTAAAGTTTTACAAAATTTTTAAAACTCCTGGATGATTAGAACGCAAGGAATACCTTACGTTAGTTAAAATAATTTATGGGAGGGCTAAAGGGTGCAGCTATTCTAAATCTATTATTCATAAGACTTTACCAAATCATTAAATTTTTTATATACGTAATTGTCATATTAATCACATATTTCATTCGATACCATTTTATTCAATTTATTAATTCGTAAATGTTAAAATCAATAATAAGAAATGTTCAACAGATTTAAATTTTTAAATTAAAATACGTGCGCAAAGTTAGTTCTTGTTTTGTAATAATTTATAATTAAATATTTATAACCATACATATTTTGCTTTTATATGAAATTTGTGACATTATTATACACTGAACCGTTTCACAGTGTGCCAAAGGGTTGGTCTTGGCCTTGCCCTCAACTCTCCATTTACTCTCAAACTTCACCCCAAGTTGTGTTCCAGTCAACTTTTGATGTGTGTTTACGACATATTATTTGTCATGTTTTACAGATTTGTAAATAATAAAACAACAATTGTGAAAAGTAATTACTAAACTATGGATATATATATAATATAAACTTTGTATGTATATAAATTAAACATAATATAAAATAAACTTTGTTTTTCATTTCAACCTCTCTTTAACCTACAAGAAAATGGTGAAATGTACACAAATTTTAAATACATTATTATAAAATGATATAGTAACGTTAGAAAGTGTTTAAAACTAAGGACTATAAAAATATGTTTTGTGAAATAAAAATAGCCTTCAACCTGTTATAATATGTTATATTGTTTACTGGACTTAAATCTCGATCATCAAACGTCCTGGGACAATTTTAAGTTGTATTTTTATTCTAATCAAAGAACCATATTCATTATTCATTCCTAAGACACCGATCTTAGAGATATGAAATGAATTGAAAGTATATTTATTCCCCGAACATTCAAATGTATACATTAGTAAGTTAAATGATATTGTTCTACATAATAATACAAAATAATACAAAAATACATTGAAAATAATATAAAGTAATCGTTAAACAAACTGTCTAAAATGAAAACAAAAATAATAGAAAACCGTACAGTAATTCCTTTTCATGGGAAAAGCCTACATGGGCATACTGCCTGTGCGTAGGCTGAGTTGCAAGTATTTTATTCAAAAAGGACTAACATTTAATTATTCTATTACAGATTATTATATAAGGGGAAAATATTTTAAATGTACGTCCATATTAACTGAAATATACGTAAATAAGAATAGAAGGTAAACAATATTTTATAAGAAGGGAAAAATATGTAATATTTATAAATAATAATAATATGAACTTTGAAATATTGAAAAAGTGGTAGCACAAATTAATTTAATAATTAACACTTCATATGAAGGGTGAATGAGTGTGATGAGTGTGGATGAACGAGGATAGTCATTGTTACTATCAGAGTTCGACTTACCTCAGAAAGGACTATTTATTGATGGCCCAATAGCTAGGGCAACTATGAGATCTGCAGTTTTACGTGGAATCCGAACCACATAGTGTTGGTCTGATTTTCAGCTAACTGACAAGTCTGACACTCAGTTCTCATCCCTACACAACATCTGAACCTTGACTAGCATCCAACACGGATACCCTAGACTTCTCTAGTAGTGTTGGTATTAAAAGAACTGAGTATGGAACCTATCGCCTACAATCTCCCAAACACTTTTTACTTAGTAAACTAATTTTTACTTTTTAATTAATAAACATATTACTTAGGTAAAATAACTTAATGAAAGTCATGACCGGGGAAATTCCGACGTTATCGCAAGATAACGGAGTCAAGCAGCATCGAGCGTAGCTGTCCCTTGGATGGATGACTGTCTGAGTGGCCCCGTCCTTGAACGCAGCCCGCAAGCCCGGTCACTGGTGGTGGTACGTAAGTTACCCTTAACTTATTGGTCCCCAAATTAATTTATATGTACCAATTTATAGTTATTTTAAATTGATTAAAATCGATTTCAAATCACTGCATTTACTTACATATATGAAAGCATTGTATCGTAATAATATATGTTATAAGGATTACAACCACACTAAGTAAACAATTTTAGGACCTCTTGTAGCCAAAATTACAATGCTTAAGGGCATTGATAAGAACTTTTTATTTCCATAAAAGAAAAAAATTCTTAAATTCATAAAATTTACATTCTTATCAACCACGTATATCTATGTAAATGCGCCACATGGGGGAGTTTTTGTGTGAAAACTGTGTACATTTGATGTACAGTGAGAATTAGTTAAAATTCCGGTACTTGTTTGGTTACAATTGGGATAAAAATTACTAAACTTACAATGAAATCAAAAAATACACACTTCATAATGCAAAATTAAACGAGAAAAACAATGGTGTAATTTTAGTTATCATAGGCCTCTTGGGTTATGAGTAAATAACTTGGAAACTCGGGTGCACATAATTTCTGCTCCGATTGTAGTCAACATGAACACATATGACATATGACGTTCCAGTTATGGCTGGTTTTATGCAGCATTTTTTATTCATTCAATATATATATATATATATATATATATATATATATATATGTGTGTGTGTGAAGGAATAATCATTTAGTTTTCATTATAAGATCTCTTAGATTCAGTTCAGTACTTGGTTTGGTTCCGTTCAACACTACTCTGTCGGCGCATAAATTATGTGCAACCGAGTTTGAAGGTTGTTTTCTAAGAAACTAAGAGGCCTATGACAAATCTAATCACACCATTGTATTTCTCGTTTAATTGTACGTTATGACATATGTTTTTACAAGTTTAATTCATTTTTTCTTAGTCGGAACAAATAAAATATCGGAATGTCATCTTGAATTTCACTTTACTTCAAATTTACACCGTTATTACTCAAAAAACCCGTTAATATATCGAGTTTATACTTTAATACAAGGTTGATATTAGTGTTTTATATACGTTTTATACATTTTAGGTTTCTAACTAATCGAATTAAAGTTCTTATCAATTCCATGAAACATTGTTTTATTGGCTTTTGGAGGTCGTAAAATTAATTACTCTTGTCTTGTTGCAATCTATGAAACTTGTAATTACGATACATTACTTTCATGTATGTAAATAAATGCAGCGAATTTAAATCAATTTAAAACAATTAAAAGTAACTTTAAATTGATTTAGATCAATATAAAATTATTAAATTTAATCATACATATGAACTGATATATCGTAACTATATATGTCATAAGAATTACAACAAGACTAAGTAATTAATTTTTCGTCCTCCAAAAGCCAAGAAAGCAATGTTTCAGGGAAGTGATAATAACTTAAAAGGATTCTTATTTAGGATAAAGGATTATTAGGATTCTTGATTAGTTAGAATTCTAAAGTGTATAAAACGTACAGAAAACATACCTATCAACATTGTATCAAAATATAAATGCGATACATTAACGGGGTTTTAAGCAACTTTTTTGTTCCAACTAGGATAAAATTAATTAAATTTGATATCAAAATTAAATTACATATGTCGTAACGTAAAATTAAATGAGGAAAACAACGGTGTCATTATATTTATCGTAGGCCTCTTATTTTCATAGAAAACAACCTTCAAAACCGGGTGCAGATAATTTCTGCGCCGAGAGTTGGTTCATGTCAACCTAACTGCGTTGAGCACGTACCGTACAGTAAAGGTCTAACAGTCAAACATAGTATTTACTCTACAGGATTGTCTCTGTGATGGCAAAAAACGCAGACAAAAGGTAAAAAAATCCCGTTATATAATTCTTTATACTTCTGTTAGAAAAGCTTGCTGTATTCATGAATGTAATTTCCTGTATGAAGTTACGCTCAACAATGGCTTTGGCTGTGACCCAGGAGAAGCAGCTGTTTTAATACAATGCTGTTTTCTTATTTTCTAACTCATTTTGGAATTGAAATGAAACTGACGGATTTTACTAGAACATTATAAATTCTGTACTGTACGTTTTAAATAGGTATAATATAGTTTTTAAGATGCTTTCATCTAGGTTTAGAGATTAGAAGTATTCAGTATTTTCTTTTCTAACGAATATTGCAACAATTTAATATTATCCTATTGAGAAATATTCATTACATCTTGTACACTATTGGTGGATCAAAGACTAATGCTTTGGAATGAAGAGTACTGGGTCCTAGGTTCAAACTTCCAAATAAGTTTTACTCATGAATAAAGTTCAATTATAATCCTGTCGTTCATGCAATCTACCGAGTTTAGTCCTTTTTCCTTACGAGTTTGCAGAGGCTGTCGGCCATGTTGGTTTTAATCCCATTAGAACATGTTATTTTCGAAACGGACATACGATCACGCGTATCCAAACCAAACAGTTATTTTGAAACGGATTTTATTCAAAATAATTGCATTTGATCAAAATTGGGACCTTTACCGTTAATTCACTAACACCGTTTTGGTTATGTTAGGTTTGTTTAGTTTATGTTTGGTTTTGTTATGTCAGGTTAACCTAAGTTATGGTTGTGGTAGTGAATTAAAGGAAAACATCCCAAAAATGAAACTGCGCGTTGGAATTATTTTGCGAATTTCTAATTGGTTTGATAGAAATAAACATTAAAAATTATTTAATTTTAAGTTTCTATTTTGGCCTGTTTTTTTAAACTATACGTATGTACTGAAAATATCAAAAGCAAATTCAATGCGCAATTTGACCAATTTTGAAATGACTGACACCTCATACACAATTTTTGATCAATAAATAAAAACGAAAAATATGAATTTGCAAAATGACATGACCGACATTCTCTGCAGACTCTTAAGAAAAAGGTTAAATAAGTGTTAAAATTAGAAATCCTGTCATCTCTTTCTGCAGAGCCAACTTTGACATACCTCCATTGAAGATATAAGCACTGCATAGGTCTCCGTAAGAATGGAATTCATTAAATAGATTCCGTTTTGGCGTGGGAAGAAAAATTCTTAAAAATCTAATTGTGGATTGACGCAAGATCTTTCATATGACTGTGGAGAAGATTCCAAACAGTTACCGACTACACTCATTCATGGAGGGATGATCTGTATTCACAAGTTAGGGCGGAAGTTTGAGACGGGCTTGGTGCGTCAGATTTACTTATGGTATAAGAGACGTACTTTTTAAGTAGATCTGGTAACTGAAATGTACAATACAAGACTAAAATGCACTATGGTAACTATATTAAGTAATTAATACAGATTAGTACTAATTAAATAGTAGCATAATTATAAGAGAAAGAGGTTGAATAACTTGTGCAAAAGTGAACTAAATTAGGTTAGAATAGGTTTGGTTTGATTAGATTAGGTTATGTTAGTACAGGTTAGATTTTGTTATCTTAGGTTACATTCTAACTCTAGTTTGTCCATCTTTAAAACAGAACATGGAACGTTATCTTTACAAAATAGCTCATATCATAACTATGTCATTAAAACTTTCCTGAATTATATTAATTTATTCAATTTACATATAGAAACAAATTGAAAAGTATAGTTTTATATTCACAGAATAGTTGCAGGCGTATAGCTTTGATTGCTTAAAGCTAAACTAACCGTGATTCAGAAATAAGATTGACCTAACATGTACATTTTACTTTCTCCCGCATGGGTTAGCATAGAGAATTTATTATCGTCAAAATAAATATTTTTACAAGTTGGTTTAAAAATCCATTTTAGGGTCCCCTGAACCCAAAAAAGTGTTTTATCGAAAGAAATGTTGGTGTCTACCCATATGTGCAGTTCGCTGGAGACCAAACGGATGATTTTATTTTTATGAAATTTTGTATGTAGGTGTATTTAGACAGTTCTCCAACAAAATTTTTCACTTTTTGAAATTTTAGTTTTTTTTAAATTTTAATGAGCAAAAACATACAACATTTAATTTTCTCAAAATTAAATTTTCAGAAAAGAATTACAATTTAAAATATTTTAGTGAAAATCGTATATTGACATATAGACGTAACTTGACTAGTTTTTGAGTTATGGCAAAAAAACATATTTGGGAATCAAACTTTTATATGGGGGAATTTTCTGCCAATTATTTGGAATCATTTATTTTATTACAACTGTATGTACAAAAAAAAAAAACCTGTAGAATCTATTGTTTATTATTTTTCTTAGAATATGTATACTGTTTTTTCAGTCATTCCTCATCTCACCATAACCCATTATGAAAATGCATTTTGTACATTAAACACTTCCATAAATTATTGTAAGTTTATAATGGCAAACGTAAATAATCAATGCATCACCCCAGATAAATATCCAGTTATTCTCAAGCGTAAAACCCAAACCATGGCTGAACCATTAATTGTTCATTGTTTTGTCAATAAGTGAATACCAATCGCAACAACAATCAATTACCAACAATGTTACAATGCAATGAGTGACATCAATGATGAGTAATCCATTCAGCATTACCATTCTTTATGTAATACTGGACACCCTTGTAGGTGAATATACCAAGCCAAAATAATGTTTGTGACGTAATTAAAATGTTTTTTTAGATAATAAAGAATGTTTTTTGAGTAAAGCATGTCATATTTATTAACTTTGGTTATGTTTGGTTAAATCAAGTTTTATTTGGTTAGTTTGGTTTGGTTTAATTAAGTTATGTTGAATGAGGTTAGGTTTGGTTTTGTTAGTTTATGTTTGTTTTTGCCATGTTTTATTTTTTTATAGGCTATTATGTTTGGTTTTGTTAGGTCAGGTTGGGATGGGTAAGGTTTAGTTATTTATTTTTTTATTATTTTAATTCTTTTTTGTTAAACTTCACTAAGAATGGGATCGCTCTGCTCGATGTAGCTTGACCCTGATATCTCGCGATAACGTCGGAAACCTAAGTCAAGGTAACTTAAATTACAAAAATTCTCACCATGGCTGTCTGCCTACATTGAAGGGTGTTACCAAATTAGGTAGTTAGGTTATGTTGGATTGGGTTAGGTTATGTTTAATTTGGTTAGTTTACTTTTTTTTTTAGTTTACTAGTTTTTTTTTTTTTATTTTTGTTGAACTATGATTGGTTTCGTTAGGTCAGGTTGGGATAGGTATGTTTAGTTATTTATTTTTTTTTATTATTTTAATTCTTTTTTGACAAACTTCACTTAGAATGGGATCACTTTACTCGATGTAGCTTGACCCTGATAGCTTACGATAACTTCAAGATCTTAAGGTAAAGGTAACTTAAATTACAAAAATTCTCACCCTGGCTGTCTGCCTACATTGAAAAGTGTTACCAAATTAGGTAGTTAGGTTATATTTGATTTGGTTAGGTTAGGTTTAGCTTGATTAGTTTATGTTTGTTTTTGTCATGTTTTATTTTTTTTGTTTTATTGTGTTTGGTTTGTTAGGTCAGGTTGGGGATTAGTTAGGTTACTTTTTAATACTAGCACCAAATTTATTCCACCATGAAACTAAAAATACATGATTATCCTTATGAATTATGCGTTAGTAGAAATATTTCACAATTACTTTCCTGAATGATTTTCATAATTATGGGTTAATGAACACTAATCACTCAATGTGATAAGCCTCACTCTCTAATTACACCTAGTAATTATCCTATCAACATTCCAACTAGATTACAGTGTACTTTTTTGAGCTATTAAGTATAATTGGTGGTTGTGAATATTTATTCGAGTCCTCTCAAATATACGTAAATGATTTATTTCAAAACTATGAATAAAGTATACCATTGATTATACTCTCACAAGAGTGTGTTATAGTTACAAAGTTTAAGAGTCTCTTATTTTACCAGGTGATGTTATGAAGCTCTTTCTAATACTTAAACTGGGGACCAACGGCTTAAGGAGTACATCCACCACCACTAACCTAACCTAACCTAACCTAACGTAACGTAACCAACCTAACCTAACATAACCTAACCTAATCTAACAAAACCTAACCTAAACTAACCTAAAATAACATAACATAACCTAACGTAACTTAACCTAACCTAATCTGACCTAAACTAACCTAACACAACATACTCTAACCCAACTTGTGCAAGAATGGAATCACTCTGATCAATGTAACTTGACCTGATATCTCGCGATAACGTCGAAATCCTACGGTCAAGATAACATAAATCACGACAATCCTCACCATGGCTGTCTGCCTACATTGAAGGTTGAATAAACCTAAATTCTACTGATATAATCTATAGAATAATGTAATTTTGTGAGGCATTATTGCGGTAGTTTGTTTTACAAAGTGGAAAGAGTCAATTTCTCGTTCACAAAGGGTTCAGTTTAGTATTTTTGTTACTATATTGCTTTCTGTCATTTTGTTTCATTGTTCGATTTTGTTCATCATCCTCTTGGCTGGCTTTTAATGTGTTTGATGTATCATTTGGTATGGCTGTTAATTCCATTCACTGAATGAACTCCATTTCTACGTATGTTGAATGTAGTCATTGTTATGAACTAAGGCCGACTATTCCTTAGAAAAAATCATTAATTAATAGCTCAATTCAGTTGAACAGCCGGTGGTTATCAGTTGATCACTTTGAAACAGTTACGACTCTGATTGGGCTTAAGTCAACTATGCAAACAAACTCTTGGAGAAATTTAATAAAAACATTTTAAAAACTAGTTTTAAATGTAGATAGAGTTAGTAAGTAATACCTGCAGATGACAGGTGTGTTTGTTTCTTAAAACACTTAAGTATTGAAAAGTCCATAAATTTTACCAGTAAAAAAACAAAACTACAACGTCGATAAATAACTTTCAATCAACAGTTTACTACTAACCTTGAAATTTTAATAATTTCTGCATATTGAAATGATATAATTCTATTCACACCAGTGGCAGTATTATTTATTCTTTCATTATTAAAAATATATTTCTGAAAAAAATACCATTTATACAAAAATTGAGTAGTTAATTATTTTTAATAAACATAACATATCACTAGCATTGGTTATTTCATGTTTAGTCTGAATAATACTTGTCTAAAACATGTAAACTCATTAGTGAAAGATTCAGTTAAGAAACTAACTACTGTATGTATCAAGTAGATAACAAAACATTCTAAGTCATATAACTTTAGACATTTAGGTTTAAGATATGTAATGATTCGGATCTTTGAAATTTAACAAAATGCAATCGTACGTTTACATAAAATGTATATTCTATAGTGAAAGATATGAAATGTATCGAAACCACAACGGTTAAGTCTGACTACGACTCAGTTGAGGTAATTGAGTCATTATGCAACGCCTGACCTATATACGACAATAACATGGTTTCTTTTGTTTTGTTATGACCTAAACGATTGCTCTAGACAATGACATTGAATTTGAATGTATGTTGTGATTATATCAACATTTATGTTGAAGACATAAGTAAAAATGTACGGCTGAAGTATTCATTGAATTTATTAAACATCACTCAATAATTTGAATTACATCACTTTGTATAAATAGTTTACAAAGAAGCGTGAAGAAAATGGCTAAAGAATTTAATACAAAATATGTATTTTACTGGAATACAAATATTTTATTACCTACCTTGCTCTAAAGTTATTGTAACATTTTTTGTGTAATAGTAATAAATATTTGAATTAATGAATATATGAAAAAGCCTTTATTTAGTGGCGAAGTTAGGACTGTACAGTCCTCTCTTCCACTTATCCACGGTATTTGGATTGAAACCGGAAAATTAATTGGTAAACACAGATTCTTATTATACAAGGGGACATCCCTGCACGCTTCGTGAACCAACCCTATCACTTGCTGCGCTCGTTACACCTCGGCCTGTGCCTTTAACTACAAATGACAGTGACTTAACTTTATAACGTAAAATGGCAATACGATATTTATTTGCAGTACCTCACTCACATTACTTGCGTCGCTACCTATTTATTAGTATAAACACCCAATGATGTTACTTATCCAATTTAAAACTTGTTCATTTCAATAACGTTTTTTAACAGCCACAAATAAATTAAATAGCTTAATTGAATTACCATTAAAACCTTCAACTACAGTAGAGTGGAGCCCTACAATCAAATGTAAATAAAACCACGCTTACAACCTCCCCTTGTTAAACATTACGAAAGATCTGACTTTCTCAATCTTACAAACACCATCGATTACATTCCAACAGTTGTTTAAACTTTTTGGACATTTTTATTTACATTTGAACAGCTGTTACTTTTCAATTCATTTAAACCTCTCCCCTTGTTATTCTTGTGGCTGAAAAACCTAGATACTTTGAAGGTTTCCCGTGATATTCAGGGCTAAAATATTCAATAAATAAAACCTTATTGCACAACTACAAACAGAGGCAAATTTTTAGACATCTCAACTGTTCAAATTGGTCAAGAAATAAGGGAAGAGTTGCATTAATAAAAAACGGCTTCATGCATTAAATATAAGGATTTTAACACATGCGAACTCATTTAATAACGGTGAACGTTGAAATATAACGGTAAAATTGAAATTAAATTTTAAAATGCCTATGGATTTTAATTAGTAGAGATGCTCAATAATTAAGACACGGCTTCACTCACCTGCTAAGACAAGCCCGTTTTTGTTTTGTGGGCTCGTTGCACTAACAGTTTAACGTGACTTCCGAACCACAGGACTTTATTCAGTAGAGATGCTCAATAATTAAGACATGGTTTCACTCAACTGCTAAGACAAGCCCATTTTTGTTTTGTGGGCTCGTTGGACTAACAGTTTAACGTGACTTCCGAACCACAGGACTTTATTCAGTAGAAATGCTCAATAATTAAGACACGGTTTCACTCAACTGCTAAGACAAGCCCGTTTTTGTTTTGTGGGCTCGTTGGACTAACAGTTTAACGTGACTTCCTAACCACAGGACTTTATTCAGTAGAGATGCTCAATAATTAAGACATGGTTTCACTCAACTGCTAAGACAAGCCCATTTTTGTTTTGTGGGCTCGTTGGACTAACAGTTTAACGTGACTTCCGAACCACAGGACTTTATTCAGTAGAGATGCTCAATAATTAAGACACGGTTTCACTCAACTGCTAAGACAAGCCCGTTTTTGTTTTGTGGGCTCGTTAGACTAAAAGCTTAACGTGACTTCTTAACCACAGGAGCCACACAGGCGCAAAACAACATAGTCACATCTGTGAATCGAACCCGGACCAACTGCGAGGCAAGCCTCCACCTCAGTCCCTTAGCCACAATCGCTTCAAATCAATGATATGTCTGCAACTAATTTTGTCAAATACTTTTTAATTTAAAGCTTATTTTCATGGAAAATGTTAGTTACCATACACTTATGACAGTTATGTTGAATTACTTGGGGTTAAGAGATAGACGTCTTTCAATATGTTTTGGCTAGTGAAGTTTTACAAAAACATTTGTAAGAGTACGTTTTATAATTTTACTACTAAACTAGGATGATTGTGACTACTTGTTTATTTGTATGTATGTCTTGATGAAGTCTAAAACTGATTTTAGTTCTTTCAAAGTTTGTAATATCCTGAAGTTAAGTAATATTCCAGAACGTTAATTGAAAATAATATTCTGTATTATTTTCAATTAATAATAATTAATAATAATAGTTCAATTAATAATATAATACAGTACTATTTTATATTAGGAACGGTTTTCATATATCTATTGTAAACCCTAAGGCTTGATATGAAATGTGTGACGTATTTCTCTAAATTGATAAGATTATTTTAATAATAAGCCTATTTTATTACTAGTTTTATCGTCACTGTAAACAACAGGTCACATAATTTTTCCCTTTATCTTAAGACTACGTCATCCCCGAAGAAAAAAATGAAACGAAGAATTCTGTTTGCCAGTGCCCTTGATCAGAGGGC
Source organism: Stictocephala bisonia (assembly GCA_035578905.1). Classification (NCBI taxonomy): domain Eukaryota; kingdom Metazoa; phylum Arthropoda; class Insecta; order Hemiptera; family Membracidae; genus Stictocephala; species Stictocephala bisonia. Next base: position 325,449 of record JAQJVL010000384.1, on the reverse strand, counting down.
ACCGGCAAACACTATCACGAGATAATAGCGTCAAGCGAGCGTGGCTGTTCCTTGGATGGGTGACCGGTGAGATATCCCGTCCTTGCACGCAGCCCACCTGCCCGGTCACTGGTGGTGGTTCGGAAGTAACCCTAAGGCAGCTGGTCCTAGTTAAGTGTTAGAGATAGCTTTTATCCCTAAATTTACCTGGTAAAATAGGACATCGTTAAATTTTTTAGTAATTAATTGTAATAGACCTTAGATAAATAACAGGTTTTTTATTATTATTTTATTTATTTTTGTTCTAACAGTAAGTACTGTACATGCAAAGCATACATTCAACTCTTCATAACATATGTTTTATGTGGTATAGCGATGACTTACAATATTATCCATATGATAAATTTTGCTAAAATTTGCGATACAGTAGGAAGACGAAATTTTACAGGTAATCCTGCAGATATTGTTTAATAACTTTTGAAGAAAACTCAGTTCAATTACGGAATAAGACTACAGTTTGGGTAACTGATGTTATTACAGGGTGTCAAAAAGTTTTTCAAACACTCAATAAACTACACGCCTTACTTGTTTACAAGCAGTTCTGAAAATATCATCTACTAAGTGAAAATATATTATACATTATTGAGTTTTCGTCTCTAAACCAATTTTAAACCCAAAGTTACTGTTTATTTATTAAAAAGAGCTCTTCACTGATACAAACTCATTATTATTAATTTTAACATACCGATCGTAGAGCTATGAGCAAATATGAGTGGTGAATAAGTGTCATGAATATAGATAAATGAGTGTAGTCCTTGTTACTGACTAAGGTTGACTATTCCCTAGAATGAGACATTTTTATTAATACCTTAATAGCTAGGGTAGCTGATGGACTTGCAGCTTTACGTGGAATCTGAACCACGTAATATTGGTTTTATTTTCAGATAACTGACAAGCCCGATAGTTATTTTCCTTACTCAACATCCGGACTCTGCCACTGTCAGACTTCTCTAGTAGTGACCATTTCGATGGGAACCATTGAGTAGACGTCAAGTCAGTTATAAGAGGAGCGAGTATAGAAACTATTACCTACAATCTCCACAACGCTTGTTTTCTAAGTATCTGATTTAAAGCACTGCACCACTAGTGGGGACTGGAAAACATATATACAGGGTGTTTGAAAAGTGTGTGCAAAACTTCAGGAAATAGGTAAAAATAAACAAAAAAGTTCCTATGAAGACATCTTCATAGGAACTTTTTTGTTTATTTTTACCTATTTACATATCTTATCTCGCTTAGTTTGGCGTACGTATGTATGTATATGTGTTAAATAAAAACAATATATCCTAAACAGTATTATCTATAGTTTTGAAACCTGACATGAATTTTTAACTTCACACCACCTAAGATACTCTAAAAATGGAAAACATTATTTTCACCGTTCAAAATTGCAGCCGTTTGAAAATTCTAATGCTAAATTTTATGAAAACCAAAGAAATAACTAAATATTGTCACGATACTTAATATTTAGCTTAAAAAAGGCAAATAATTTGGTACTTAATTTGGTAAAATCGAACAGTAAACAACTGAGAGGATGTAATTTTTCTAATTGTGTGCAAAATTTTACTGATGGTTTTGTTCAAGTCAAAATAGACACAAGTATACGAAAGTTGCAAAAACATTTTGCACACAATCAGAAAAGTTACATTTTCTCAGTTATTCACTGTCCAATTGTAACAAATAAGGTACCAAAATATTTGCCTCTTTTTAAGTAAAGTGTTTGTTGTTTTGACTTTCATGAAATTTAGTATCACAAGTTTTAAACGACCAGCATTGTTAACAGGTGAAAATAGTATTTCCTATTTTTAGACTATATTAGGTGGTGTAAATTCCAATACTTGTGTCAAGTTTCAAAACTATAGTTAATACTGTTTAGGATATATGGTATTTATTTATTTATTTATTTTTAACACACATACAGACAGGCATACACCAAAATAAGATAGATAAGACACATCTTCATAGGAATCTTTTTGTTTTTAATTTTTTATCTTTTTAGTATTTATTTTATTTATTTATTCATAAGACGCCGATCGTCAAGATATGGGCGAGTATGGATTTCGAATGAGTGTGATGAGTGTAGATGAGTGAATGTAGTCATTGTTACAAACTAAGGCCGACTATTCCTTAGAAAGTGTCATTAATTAATAGCCCAATGACAAATGAACAGCCGGTGGTTATCAGCTGATCCTTCTCAAAATGTGTTATTGGGATTGAACTGAGAACCTTTAGCTTATGAAGCTGGGATTGAACCAACTACGCTACCGACCAATAATTTCCTGAAATTTTCCCCACACTTTTAAAACACCCTGTATTAAATAATTAACATTTAGACTAACTATTTTAATTGATATAAATATTAATTAAAACTAATACCTAAGACTAGACGTAATTGGACAGATCAAAGCAGATCAAATCAAATCAAATAAAGTTTATTGTCATTAAAACAAGATTGTCATGGACAAACGTCTTCCTTAACCTATTGCATAACATTTCATTAATATAAACTATTTACAATTCATAAATTATAACTATGTAACTTATGCTTACTATCTATTATTGTATCTTGTAAATAGTCAGAAACTGAATAGTATTCTTTTTCTAATAAAACAAATTTCAATATCTTTCTAAAAACATGCACACAAGCTTCAGCCTTCAAGAACCTAGGTAACTTATTATACAACTTAACACAGTTGTAAGTGGAGTGTTTTTTATAAAAAGTACTATTGTGACGGGGAATATCTAAGTTATGTAAATTTCTAAGAGCATGTGATTTTAGATGGAAAAGGTGAATATTTTTCTTCGTAAACATAAGGGTTTCCAAGATATATAGTGAAGGGAAAGTAAGTAATTTGTTACGTCGGAAAAGTCCTCTACAAGATTTATTTCGGGTCAATCCAAGTATAACTCTCAGAGCCTTTTTTTGCAATGCAAAAATGCACTTCACCCTTGAGCACTCAGCGCCCCATATTGGGAGTCCATAGACTAAGTGTGGGTAGACACATCCGTAGTACGCTGTAATCAAGATGTCTCTATTTGAAAACATTAAAAGTCTCCGAAGTAAGAAAATTCCACTATGTAATTTGCTGCAAACTCTGTCTATATGTTTTTTAAATGTCAGATTTGAATCAATCACCAGGCCCAAAAATATAGTATAATCACTAGATGAAATCTCTGTATCACCAATAAGAATATTGGAGTAATTGTAAAAATGTGATTTAGAATTAGTTAATTTAAACTCAATGAGGCTAGTTTTGTCCATGTTCACAAAAAGATGATTCTCAGATATCCACTGAAGTAGAGAACTGCTTTGAATAAAAGTGTCAATCTGAAGCTGGTCTTCATTATTGTTAGATATGGAAATCGATGTATCATCTGCGTAAAGACAGAGCTTGGAATTTCTTATGCTAAGATGTAGATCATCAATATAAATAAGAAATAAGATTGGCCCAAGGACGGACCCTTGAGGTACGCCTATATGAACAGACACCTCGTTTGATACTTGTTTCTGGAGGCAACCTAGGGCATCAATGAAAGGAATTTGCACAAACTGCTTTCGTCCTAATAAGTAGGACTTGATCCATTGTAATGCTTTTCCTCTTATACCAAAGGAGTCCACTTTTTCTAAAAGGATTCTATGATCAACCACATCAAAGGCCTTGGTAAGATCAAAGAAAAGACCCATTGTGTGCTGTCTATTGTCTAGGGCATGTGTAATGTCAGAAATAAAACTAAACATGGCATTAAGTGTACTAAGATTTTTCCTAAAGCCAAATTGTTTATTAAAAAGAAGATCCTTAGATTCTAAAAAAGTTGTAAGTCTTTTGGAGAATAACTTTTCCAATACCTTTGAAAAGGTTGAAAGAATAGAAATTGGACGATAGTTTTTTGGTTCATTGGAGTCACCTTTCTTGTAAAGAGGTTTAACAATTGAGGTCTTGAGGCAAGATGGAAAAACGCCTCCTTCAAATGACGCGTTTGCCAAGTGAGCCAAAGGAGCAGCAAGAAGATCTGAAATTTCCTTTAATAATTGTGACGATACTTCGTCAATGCCAGCAGAACGACTCATTCTAAGTGATTTTATAATTTGAATTACTTCATTTGCGTCTGTTGGGAAAAGAAATAACGAATGAGTAGTGGATCTCTGTTGAATGGAAGAAGATGATGAATGTTCAACATTATCGTTCAAAGATCCAGAATTGATTCCCACCTCCGAGAAGAATGTGTTAAACATATTAGAGACGAGAATGGGATTATGTACAAGTTTACCTTTATCGTCCAATGCTCTAAGAGAAAAATTGGAGAATGAGCGATCAGTTTTCCCCGGTAAAACATCATTTACGATATCCCAAAGAGCTTTTGATTTGTTTTGAGACCCCTCTATGTGTTTGAGAGCAACATTTGCCTTGGCAGATCTAATTTCTTCTCTTAGTTGTTTTCTCAAAGAAGTGTACTTTTTGCGTAAAGGATGAGAAGATTCTAGATTTTTTGTTATAGTGTGTAACTTGAAAATACTTTCCCTTAATTCAACCAATTTTTGTTCAAGTTTAATTTTAGTGACAAATTTATTTTTCTTAACCTTTATCTTTTTCAGAGGAAATGCCAAATCAAAATGGAACCTGAATATGGAGTGGAAGAAATTGAATTTTGCATTTATATCAAGTGTTGAGAATACATCAATCCATGTCTCATTACCAAGGAGAGTCCTAAATATACGAATGTTATCTTTTGAGAAAACCCTTTTAAATGTGAACTTTGGAATGTTAGGTTTTAAACACGATGATACACTACCAACCTGACCATGATGGTCGGATATTCCTGTGACTAAAACTGATGCTTTAAAATTTGCTGGACTAATATTAGTAAATATATTGTCTATAATTGTACACGAATGCTTAAATTCTCTAGTATAACTACTAATAGTGTCTCTCAATCCATGGCTGGTCATTACATTTTTAAACAATTTTCTTCGTACACTGTCTACAGCAAAATCAATATTAAAATCACCCACGATTACAATTTGATCATTTATTTTTATAAGTTCTTCGAGGCAATTATTAACTGAGTCAAGAAAATGTAGAATGGTAGACATAACTTGGGATGGTGGTCTGTAGACAGTCATTATAAAGAAATGTATATTATTGTTTTCTACTCTAATAGCGGCCAACTCACAAACACCCTCCACGCAGTATTCTGATACATCTAACACTTGATACTTAAGAACCGGGGAGACTAAAATACAAACCCCACCTTTTTTCATGCAAGGGCGACAATAACCAGTGGCCGTGGTATAACCGGGAAGACAAAAAACATCGAGTTCAGATTGTGTTAAGAAATGCTCAGTAAAGCACACTATATGGTTATTATGTGACCCCAAAAAATCTTCCACAAGAAAAATCTTAGAGAATATCCCTTGCACGTTTTGGTGGAAAATGTTCATAGTCTCAAGATGTCCACCATTAGAACTGCCAGGCTCAGTTGTCATGTTCTTCCCCGTTTGAGTATGGAAGTCTCTAAAAAATGCTGTTTATTTGTAAAAATTCTAGATTGGTAGGGTTGATTTACAGTATTTGAATGTTTATCCACACTCCACTTACCTCTGAGTTCAGTACCCGTGGATTTGGAATTACACTTCCCACTTCCCCAAATATGTGACAAATTAATGCTGTCGACACTGGGGAGCAGCGCTTTGTATAAATTACTTACAATCAACCCATGAGATTGGCGTCTTGTGAGCAGCCAATTTTCAGTTCCATCAAGTCAACCGGTTAATTGAACCAAGTCGGCACGGTTAATTGAAATTTCATCCAAGATTGACAGCGTGGTGTATGTCATGAAATAAGGAACGTTACATTCCGGATGAAGGTGTGGGAAACGATGAAAAACGTCAATAGAATCTTCGATTAATTTTCTTATTTTTGTTTTAAGTTGAAGAATTTTATTATATCCAGTAATTTTACTTTCTCCCATACGCGTAAGTATAGAGAAAGTATTGTGGTCGTCCACAAAAATCTTTTTACAAGTTGGTCTAACAATCCATTTTAGGGTACCCTGCACAAAAAAGTGTTTTTTTCGAAAACAAATGTTGGTCTGTCCGTATACGTGTCTGTCTGTGTGTACGAGCATTTCGCTGGAGAAAAAACGGATGGTTTATGAAAATTGGTATGTTGGTGTATTTAGCCATTATCTCCAAGCAATTATTTTACTTTTTAGACATTTTTGTATGGTCCAAAAACATACGGAAATAGAGTTTCCTCAAAACGGTTCAAACGATTTTGATTAACTTTTTAGGATGATTGTGAATAACAGTTTAAAATATTTTAATAAAAACCACATGTATATAACTTGACTTGTTTTTTTATTTATGGCAAAAAACATATTTAGGAATCAAACTGGCAATTTCCAAAGTTAAGATTTTAGTGTTTAATATGGAGGAAAGTTTATGCCGATTCTTTGGAACTGTTTATTTTCATTTTAATTTAAAGCCCTATGTCGAGCATATTTTGTAAACGTTTCCTTATTTTACTATACTGATTTTACACCTCTGATGAAATTCAGCCAAAATTATTGTGTTCATTTACTTAACAATTGTGACTGCGTTTTGGGTGCCTTCCGAACCTCCATCAGTGAACAGTGACCAGGTAGCAGGTTTGCGTGCATGGATGAGATTTCTCGATGGTCCCCATCCATGGAGAAGCCACAATCGATGTTGCTAGACGCCTATATCTTGTGATAATTTCGTAACCCTTCGATCAATACCACTAGCATTTTAGTGTCCCATTCTCAATACTTTGCTCATTTCAGAATAGATGTTGAATTGAACCCTTGTTCAGCCGCATATGTGTCATTTAGGAATTTTCCTTAACAAAATGTCGGGGAGAATTTTTTCAGACAAGAATAAATGAGTAAATCAAACAGGTGATTCATTCAGATGAAGTTAGCAATAATGTATCCTCTATTACATTTAACCACGTATGAGGCTAAACTACAGGCCTGGAACGAAGCCCGTACCGGCTACTTGGCAAACAAAAGCCTTGATTATGTCCTAAAATGTCAGAGAAAGTCTGAAAAACTTATTAAATATACTTTTTTTGTGAGATTATATTATGAATTTCCACGTACTAAATTTCAAGTTCTTTGAACGAAGCTGAGGTCTACATCCATTGTTTCCTCCTACATCCATAACGGTGGTTTTTACGGGATAAGGTTGTCAACCTTACGCCCAACCCCCAACCTGGAGGACTAGGGTATCCTTTTTGTCTGGCTCCTACCTCATGAGGAAGTATTATCTTATTAATACTACAAAATTAAGATTATACAAAAGCATAGTATAACATATTATACTATGTGGATCTGAAACCTGGGAACTCAGTAAAAAATATGAAAAGAAACTATAGTGTTTGAAAATAGAATATTACGCACTATCTTGGCCCAGTTAATGACCGAGGAACTTTGAGAATAAGGAAAAATAAAAAAAAATTAGAGATCCCTACAAAGAATTGTCATTGTTGCCCAAATTAAAATTAAAAGGCTCAGATTGACTGGTCACATCAAAAGAAAGGAGCTGGACTCCATACTTAGGATCGTAACAGAAAGTTTTCCTCAAGGTAGACGGACATCCAAGACTACGGTGGGAAGACCAAATAATGAAAGACATGAGAAGGCTGAATGTAACACCAGAAATTATGCAAGACCGAGACGGATAGAGAAGAGTTGTTGGCGAGGCCAAAAACCTAGTAGGTTTGAGTGGCCACATAGATAGGGTAAGGCAAGGATATTATATTATAATTTTACATTTATAAATAATTAATATACGAATTTATGAATTCTATCTCATAATATTGAGCCTTTAAAAGAGCAATACAATGGGTCGGATAAAATCTGCGTGTTATAGGTTGGCTTTAAACAGGCGTTTAAGCAGCGGAGGGAAACGATCCACCAATCAGCTGCCGTACATCACTGGCATGACTAACTCCCGCCGTCAAGTGTTCAACTTCAGCAACTGTATTTTGTTGAAAAAAAAAAAAAAAAACTGTAATTAACGGTAAATTTTTTTTAAAACTCTATTAATTATGTTTTTATTATGATTAACTGCTGTTTTAATACCAAATAATAATTTAATTTAATCTTTCTATCCAAATTCATTAGTGTTAATAAAAAAAATTGGTCACTGCTGCCAATGACGTAACGACAAGTTTGAAATGGAATATCACAGTGGGGGAAGAGTAGTTCTCTATCTCACTTCCACCATTCAGTGCAACTCTCTCAGTAGATCACTTTCTATGCTGCCCACTCTATAGCATATGTTATTTGGACAATTAAAATCTCCAAATTCGTATAATTTATAATCTGCAACGCACTGGTTATATCTGGATCCTATCCTGAGCAGTAGTAGGCTACAGCAACTATTCAGTTACCACCAATTAACTAAGTCTAAATAAGTTTTTGTTTAAGTGCCATGAGGATTACTAACCCCTATTAACTTCCACACAGGGTGCCAAAATAGTGGTTCTTGGCATTGGCCTAATTCATTTAGGTTTGTTATCTAATTATATTCTTCAGTTTGATTATTTAGAATGCATAGCTTTTAATTGTAACATATTTACTGTTTGGGCACAAATTAACTAGTAAGAAAATGAATGCATAATTACTAATGATTCAAATTGAATTGTTTGTTTTTTTCAAAGGACTTAATAAGTAAATGTTCAACATTTAAATTTGAATTAAATTTGATTTAAATTAACTAAATGTATTTATCTTAACCAAACAGTTACAAATTAAATTTCATATTTTATATGTTAGTGTAAATAAATATTGATTGATAAAAATTGTTTCCTAGTACAACTTTTTTCCAGAACTACGCAATAGTTACATTTTTATTAAAAAGGAAGTATTTAAGCAGTAACCAAAGGTATTTAAAAAAATTAAACTTGTCATCGGCTTGGTTATGTTTAAATTTAAAATTAAAATACGTTTCAATAGTCAATAGTCAAACATTCTTTATTCAAACGTACACAAGTTGCACAAGAATGGCGTCATTGATTCAAATACAATGTCAAATAATACTCTACATCATAGTTATAATAGTTTGCATTACAGATCATGAAAAACATACATCACTTACAATAATTCATTAACACCAGAAAACTTACAAAATAGATAAATTTAGTTCATTTAGAAGTTCATTAGAAATATTAATTAGATGCAGACCTTGTCGTACAGAACAATGAAGGGCCGTTTGATTGGAATAGTTTATCGGCCCAACTACTTCCACATGGCGTTGTATTATTGAATACCTTCTTGTCCAGGAATCTCGAGTGTTGTTTGGCGTTGTTTAATAACTTATCAAACGACTTAGGGAGTAGATTTACTCAATATGACTAAATATATGGTAAAACATATCGAAACTAGGAGCCTTTTAGTTTCTCCCACATGTATTAGCATGGAGAAATTATTGTGATCGTAAAAAAAATTTACGTGTTGGTCTAAAAATCCATTTAAGGGTCCCCGGAACCACAAAAAAGTGTTTTTTTTGAATTTTTTTAATCTGTCCTATTTGTGTTTGTATGTGCAGTTTGCTGGATACCAAACGGATGGATGAATTTTTATAAAATTTAGTATGAAGGCGTATTTAGTCAATATCTCTAGACTATTTTTTCACTTTTTTAAATTTTAGAATTTTTATTTTTATGAGCAAAAAAACATACAAAAATGTAATGTTCTCAAAAACGGCTATAACGATTTTGATAAAATTTTCAGAGAATATGTGAATAATAATTTGAGATATTTTAGTTAAAACCGCTTGTTTCTAACTTGACTAGTTTTTTAGTTAAGGCAAACAAACTTATTTGGGAATCAAACTGGTAATTTTCAAAAATTTAATTTTTTAGGTTTTAATATGAGAGAAAGTTTGTGCCAATTCTTTGGAACCATTTATTTTTATAAGTATTCGAGCTAGCTGAATAGAATACATATAAGTAAATTATTTACTTGCTTTATGAAGGTTTAATTTTAGGACATTTGTTTTATAATAATTTTATCCGTGTTGTTTTACACTCTACGAATGAAATAACTATATTATATTTCAGTTATTTATTTTTTAATAAAAAGCCTTTCTACTTAAAAATTTTTGAAAATTATATATATTAACGTGTTTTATTTTTACGTATAACATTTTATAAATTTGTTATTAACTTACTGCTTAAAAATGCTAATAATGAATATTTTTACTTTGTTACGAATGTTTTTATACATGAGTATATTATGATTGTATTTATTAAAATGGTAAAGTTTCGATCAGGAGTAGTTTTGTTATTGTAACCTTTTTTGTTTTCTTAATCGTATACAATTCTCATGATTTGGCTTTGATTAAAACCCACCCTTGAAATAAAAATAGATAAGACTTTTAAAATTCACAAAATACATACAAGTTATGTTTTTTATATACCATATATTGTTATTTATATTAATAATTATTGCATTATGAGTATGATGAATAATAATATCTTCTAAATATTTAATACAAAATAACTACATACATTTTTTTAATGTTGATACAAAACAAAAAACTTGGAAACATACAACGAATTCAATATTACGTGAAGAAAATAATAAAAATCCTTATCAAGAGTTTTGCTGCATATGTATGATTACGATGACATAGAAATAAAATTGCAACAATTATTGCTTTAATATATAATATAACTGTGTATATGTTGTATAAATATAGTTCTGAACCAATTAGCGTTATTTATAAATTATATATCGCTATGTAGTGTATAAATATAGATATGAATCAATTAGCATTATTTATACACTATATATCGCTATGTAGTGTATAAATATAGTTATGAACCAATTAGCGTTATTTATACATTATATATCGCTATGTAGTGTATAAATATAGTTATGAACCAATTAGCGTTATTTACACATTATATTCGCTATGCAGTGTATAAATATAGTTATGAACCAATTAGCGTTATTTATACATTATATTCGCTATGCAGTGTTTAAATATAGTTATGAACCAATTAGCGTTATTTATACATTATATTCGCTATGCAGTGTTTAAATATAGTTATGAACCAATTAGCGTTATTTATACATTATATTCGCTATGCAGTGTATAAATATAGTTATGAACCAATTAGCGTTATTTACACATTACATATCGCTATGTATTGTATAAATATAGCTATAAATCAATTAGCATTATTTATACATTATATATCGCTATGTAGTGTATAAATATATTTATGAACCAATTAGCGTTATTTATACATTATATTCGCTATGCAGTGTTTAAATATAGTTCTGAACCAATTAGCGTTATTTACAGATTACATATCGCTATGTATTGTATAAATATAGCTATAAATCAATTAGCATTATTTATACATTATATATCGCTATGTAGTGTATAAATATAGTTATGAACCAATTAGCGCTATTTATACATTATACATAACTATGTAGTTTATAAATATAGCTAAGAACCAATTAGCACTATTTATACATTATACATAACTATGTAGTGTATAACTATACCTAAGAACCAATTAGAGTTATTTATACATTATATAATGATATTTAGTGTAAAAATACAGTTATGAACCAATTAGTGTTATTTATACATTAAATAATATCGCTATGTAGTGTATAAATATAGGTATGAACAAATTAGCATTATTTATACATTATGTATCGCTATGTAGTTTATAAATATAGTTATGAACCAATTAGCGTTATTTATACATTATACATAACTATGTAGTGTATAAATATAGCTAAGAACCAATTAGCGTTATCTATAGATTATGTATCGCTATGTAGTTTATAAATATAGTTATGAACCAATTAGCGCTATTTATCCATTATACATAACTAGTAGTGTATAAATATAGCTAAGAACCAATTAGCGTTATCTATAGATTATGTATCGCTATGTAGTGTGTAAATATAGTTTTGAACCAATTAGAGTTATTTATACATTATACAAAGATATTTAGTGTATAAATATAGTTCTGAACCAATTAGTGTTATTTATACATTATATAAAGCTACTTAGTGTATAAATATAGCTCAAAACCAAATAACCTTAATGATTCATTACATGTAGAGATATTCAGTGTATATTTATAGTTTTGAGCCAATTAGTGTTATTTATTTATTATATGTAGCTATTTAGTGTATAAATAATATAGTTATCAAACAATTAGCGTTATTTATACATTATGTATACCTCTTTAATGTATAAATATTGTTCTCCACCGATTAGCATTAATTCGAATAGAACAAATATTTGCACGGCATTTATGTAATACAGTATTTGCAATTTAATTAAATAAGTGAACTGAATTCAGTTGTTTGTTTAAAAATACAACTTAATAACTGTTTAAGCTTCATATTCAGTCGATTAGATTATTCCTTCAGGACTTAGTTTTATTTACAAATGCGCTAATAAACATGTGGTCACACATATTTCAACCACTTACCTATTATTTTCAAACACAATTTACCTCATTTGTTTTGCCATTAAAATTTAAAAACCTATAAAAGATTGCTTTTTATTAATTTTAAAGTTATAATTTTACAGTATAGACTTGAAGTAATAAAATAATTATATTTACAACTTTTATCATTGCTAACATTCAATAAAGCATTGTTATGTTTGTTTAATCAGTGAAATTCACCTATAAATGAGATATGATCGGAAATGAGAAGAAGAACAAGTTGACTCTCTGTTTTCAACACAGGATACAGTGTTACCAAATATTAACATTGGCTGGTTGTGTACAATCCGGCTTTCTGTGAGGTTGGTATTCTTGTTTGGCCCCTTTATCAGTTTGACCAACAGTTACTCGCTGATATCCATACATCATAAATTATATATATATATATATTTTACAACGATATTAAAACAAGAATTTGAAATTTATTTACTAAATTTAAACCAACTTGTGGAAATCAAGCAACAATTTGTTGAATAAAAAGTTTGTAAATCTAGTTTACAATATTTTGGACAAACACGTAACAAATAAAAAGGAGAGATCAAGAAAAACACTAGTATAACAAGTTTTTTTTTTTGAAATTTGTTAATGATGGAGTATCAGATGAGGGAGACAAAGGTAGTTGGACATTTGCCATCATTACGTGAAAATTACCAATCACGACGTTTCGATTTGGTAAAACCCAAACCTTTTTCAAGTGCTAAAACCTAAATTACATCTACACAAACATGTTATAAAACTATGTTTTTTCGTTGATATCGTGACCTTGACAGTGCCTAATTGGTTATGGTTATATTAATTTAACCCTGTTAACATTTTATATTTAGTATAAGTTGACTTTGTTGTACCCATTCTATGATCTAGGTAAAAATGTAGATAATTATTAAAATAGATAAGTTTATTAGTTTATGAAAGTAGTTTTATAACATGTTTGTGTAGATGTAATTTAGTTTTTAGCACTTGAAAAAGGTTTGGGTTGTACCAAATCGAAACGTCGTGATTGGTAATTTTCACGTAATGATGGCATATGTCCAACTACCTTTGTCTCCCTCATATAACAAGTTATTGGACAAATTACTCCGAATTGACTTTTAATATTTCGACAGAGGGGCTTAAAATACAACAATCAACAGCTGACAATGAAATATTCCACAATAAATATTCGTCAAAAGTAAGTACAGTAAATAAATGCAGCATGTATTGCTGTACCAAGCTGTATTTCGTAATTAAGTATTACTTTGTACCAAATATATCTAATCTAATATTAGAAGGTATAATATTAGAAATTCTAAATATAATAAAAATTAAAATTACTTCGAGATAGTAAATTTATAAACATATCTCAAGTATCTACCCCGAATCAAAGTTAATATCAAGATTACATACTTCTTGGACCTTCTATCCTTGAAGAATCATAAATTACTATTATAAACATTTTTCATTTATAAATACTGTCAGCCTGTAAATTATGTGTACCCAAAATTTGAAGGCTATTTACTAAAAATATTAGAGGCCTATAAACACTCCAATAACACCAATGTTTCCTAGTTATATTTTACGTTATGACATATTATTTTATTAAATTTTATTACGTGTTTTATTTTATCTATTATAATTTCAACTATAAAAATTAAACTAGTTTTCACTGTGAATAAACTTTACACTTTTATTACACAAAAGCCGTGAATATATTACATTTATATTTTAATATGTGGTTGAAAAGAGTGTTTCTAAAAGTTTTATAAATTTTTGAATTTGAACTCTTCAGAAGAAAAACTTTTTTTGGCTACTAGAGGTCGTAAAATTAATTAATTGTTACGATTATTATAGTTACGATACAATACTTTTGTATGCGTGAGTAAATTCAGTAAATTTACATTGGTTTAGTCAATTTAAAAACTATAAATTAATCAATTTAAAATCACTGCATTTACTTTTTTATATAAAAATAATGAATCAATACTTTAAATAATGTCATAAGAATTGAACGTGAATTATTTACAACCTCTAGAAGCTGAGAAATTGTTTCCTGAAATTTTCAAATTATAACATTTATAGAACTTATAGAAAAAACTCTACCACGTATTAAAATATGAATGGGATGCAATAAGGACTTTTGAGTAATAAAAGTGTAAAGTGAATAGGCTAATCAATACCACTGTATGTGTATGGGTGGGTGGGTGGGTCTATACCACTGTACGTGTATGGGTGGGCGGGTGGGTCAATACCCATACAATACTACTGTACTTGTATGGGTGGGCGGGTGGGTCAATACTACTGTACGTGTATGGGTGGGCGGGTGGGTAAATAGTAATGTATGTGTATGGGTGGGCGGGTGGGTCAATACTACTGTACTTGTATGGGTGGGCGTGTGGGTCAATACTACTGTACGTGTATGGGTGGGCGGGTGGGTCAATACTACTGTACGTGAATGGGTGGTATTATATATACGGAGGTAAGTGAGTTACACCAGCTCACTGTAAGTGGAGACTGTTGTAAGGGGGCAGCATTAGTTGAAGTTACGGTGCGTGTTTACAACAGCACAAGCAGGAATGCCAACTGTCATGTGTTGTTAATTGAACATAGTCAGGTCGTGTTAGTACAACAAGGAGTGCCAACTACAGTATGTTGAAACTTGATCTCAGTCTGGTCGTGTTGGTACAACAAGGAGTGCCAACTACAGTATGTTGAGACTTGATCTCAGTTTGGTCGTGTTAGTACAACAAGGAGTGCCAACTACAGTGTGTTAAGACTTGATCTCAGTTTGGTCGTGTTAGTACAACAAGGAGTGCCAACTACAGTATGTTGAGACTTGATCTCAGTCTAGTCGTGTATGTACAACAAGGAGTGCCAACTACAGTATGTTGAGACTTGATCTCAGTCTAGTCGTGTATGTACAACAAGGAGTGCCAACTACAGTATGTTGAGACTTGATCTCAGTCTAGTCGTGTATGTTCAACAAGGAGTGCCAACTACAGTATGTTGAGACTTGATCTCAGTCTAGTCGTGTATGTACAACAAGGAGTGTCAACTACAGTATGTTGAGGCTTGATCTCAGTCTAGTCGTGTATGTACAACAAGGAGTGCCAACTACAGTATGTTGAGACTTGATCTCAGTGTAGTCGTGTATGTACAACAAGGAGTGCCAACTACTGTATGTTGAGACTTTATCTCAGTCTAGTCGTGTATGTACAACAAGGAGTGCCAAATACAGTATGTTGAGACTTGATCTCAGTCTAGTCGTGTATGTACAACAAGGAGTGCCAGCTACAGTATGTTGAGACTTGATCTCAGTCTAGTCGTGTATGTACAACAAGGAGTGCCAACTACAGTATGTTGAGACTTGATCTCAGTTTGGTCGTGTTAGTACAACAAGGAGTGCCAACTACAGTATGTTGAGACTTGATCTCAGTCTAGTCGTGTATGTACAACAAGGAGTGCCAACTACAGTATATTGAGACTTGATCTCAGTTTGGTCGTGTTAGTACAACAAGGAGTGCCAACTACAGTATGTTGAGACTTGATCTCAGTCTAGTCGTGTATGTACAACAAGGAGTGCCAACTACTGTATGTTGAGACTTGATCTCAGTTTGGTCATGTTAGTACAACAAGGTGTGCCAACTACAGTATGTTGAGACTTGATCTCAGTCTAGTCGTTTATGTACAACAAGGAGTGCCAACTACGGTATGTTGAGACTTGATCTCAGTTTGGTCGTGTTAGTACAACAAGGTGTGCCAACTACAGTATGTTGAGACTTGATCTCAGTCTGGTTGTATTAGTACAACAAGGAGTGCCAACTACAGTATGTTAAGACTCGAACTCAACCTGGTCTTGTTAGTACAACAAGGAGTGCCAACTACAGTATGTTAAGACTCGAACTCAACCTGGTCGTGTTAGTACAAGGAGTGCCAACTACAGTATGTTGAGACTTGAACTCAACCTGGTCGTGTTAGTACAATAATACAATCGTATCGCAAAATAATGCAAACTATTATAATTTTGTTTATAAGAGAGGCAAGTCTCCTTTGTAACCTTACTTCACCTCTTCCCTTTACCCTATTCCTCTGTGCTGGAAACTTATCAGACAGAGTAAGGGAGAGAACCAGAACAGTGTTAGACGAATATTAATGATAAAAATTGACAGCTAAGGCCCGGACTCGAAACTTTCGCATGCAACTAATTTTATTACAATTACAGAGTTAACTGAATAATTTTACGAACTATTAACAATACAATATTAATTAAATGTCACCATGTTAACTATTAGTGAAGTTTGAACATGTCCAAGAATAAAAATTATAGAAGAACGTTTCTAGCTACCACTAGCCACGTTATAAAAATATCAAATTTACGGGACCTTCTGCCATCATTAATACATGTTTAAAGCAGATAACGCAATGGCTAAGCTGGCGAGAAGTTGGATTAAGGAGGTTAAGACCAAAAACCTTGTACAAGAGCAAGTACGCCACTTTTCTTGTACGTAACCCTCGTCAACTGCTTTAATACTAACCTGGCAAGAAATTTAGGATTAATTGTGTGATATACTGTTCTCTTTTGCAAGGTAAATCTAATTGTTGGTTTTAAAATGTTACCACGTAATATGAATATAATTTGCTTTTATGCGTATTTACATACGAATTGTATTGTTTGTTGATATTTATCTGCTTAAAACTCCGGGCTAGTGAAGTTAATTAAACTTTATTGAAAAAAAGGCAGGTAATTAAATCAATTTATCACACATTACTTTATTTGTGGTAGTACATAATTGTAGCTTATTTAAGTAAATTACAATAACTTTTTCAGTTCACTATTCATTGCAAAATAAGTAAGACACCGATCGTAGAGATGTGGATGAATATGAGGGGTGATGATATGAGGTGAACGATGAGTGTAGTCATTGTTACGAACTAAGTAAGGTCGACTGTTCCTCAGAAAGGGTTATTTATTTACATCCCAAGAGTTATTTATTTGTCATAGACAGGGAAACTAAGGGACCTACTACTTTACCTGGAATCCGAACCATGTAGTACTGGTATAATTTTCAGTTATATAGCAAGACTTATACTACTCTTCCCTGGACTTTGGCTACCACCCAACATGGACACCCACGATGGTACCATGTTGGTATTACTAGGAACGAGCATAGATATCTTCCAAACACGTTGTCCCAAGTAGCTAGTTGCAGTACTGCGCTACCAGTACCGATTACTGCGCTACCAGTGTGCCGACTACTGCGCTACCAGTGCCGACTACTGCGCCACCAGTGCCGACTACTGTGCTACCAGTGCCGACTACTGCGTTACCAGTGCCGACTACTGCACTACCAGTGCCGACTACTGCGCTACCAGTGCCGACTACTGCGCCACCAGTGCCGACTACTGCGCTACCAGTGCCGACTACTGCGCCACCAGTTCCGACTATACGTTCATTGTTGTGAGCCAATGGCAACTTAAAGTCTACTTTAACATTATTATGATTATTTTGAGTCATGTGCGTAGGGTGGGAGACTAGGCTCTAGTTTGCCACTCATTCACAACAAGTTACATTTTAGTAACTTTAGTCAGGACTAGTAGCACAGTGATGTAATTCAGCTACTTGGGGACAAAGTCTTCTTATTCTTATTTTTAGATATATCGCTACAACAACTTTGTGCATATTTTAAGGTGTAGTCTGAGTATCAGTTTAGTCATGAGTGTAGTCTGAGTGTGGATGATCTCTTTAGTCTGGCTACTAACAGTTCTACTATTCCTTATAAAGGGCCATTTATTAATGTTCCAAAAACCAGGGCAACTAAGAGATCTACATCTATACGTTGAATCCGAAGTATGTAGTGTTGGTCTGATTTTCAGTTAAATGACACTCAGTTCTCTTCCCTATACAACATCCGGGCCCTACTACCACTCAATTTGGACACCCCAGACTTCTCTAATAGTGTCAACGCCGATAGCAACCATTGTGTTGTGGAGCTTGTAGTTGACAATCTCTATGCTCGACCCTCTTAAAATAACAGCATAACGTCCATACAGTGATTGCTATAGACGTGGACGTTATTAGAGAATTCTGAGGTGTCCATGTTGGGTGGTAGTTTTATTTATTATTGGTAGTATATTATTTAATATAAACAACTCTTTATTTGGTTATTTGAAGTGTTATGTTTTATTATTCATTATTTCAGCGTATTCTGAAGTGGAAGTGAGAAGGGGGATGTATCTGGATGTTGAGTAGGGAAGATAACTGAGTATCAGGCTTGTCGATCCGCTGAAAATTAGACCAATACTAAGGGGTTCGGACTCCGCGCAAAACTGTAGCTCTCTTAATTAGTAACTATGACAGCACTCGATCACTTAAACTCATCTCATTTGTTCACACCTCATATTCACCCGTTTCTCTACGATCTGTGTTTTAATAATTAATAATGAATAAATGTACCATAATAAATGACTCAGCGGTTAAATAAGTTAATCAGCTGTTTTGTCTCACTGCGATGTAAGTACTGTAGTATAACAAATACTAAACAGAAATTACTAGACAGAACTTTATATACATTTAATAGCGTCATCCAACTAGGTAAAGGTAGGGACTAGAGGGAGGTCTCTAGCCAACGGGGGAGAGGGGTACAATATTAATCTAGCAGAGTGATGACTGGATTTTGATTTACGAGAGTGGTGGTGTGCCACAGAGTTACTTTAGGGATGACGGCACAAGACCACATAGTTTTATTTTGATTAGTTACATAAATTTATGTAAATTTGTTTTATATAAATATTGACGAGGTTTCTATACATATATGCATAGCTGATGTAACATACGATATAGTGTTTGGTTTGTTTAACTGACGTCAAAACTAGTTATTAATGTTACATTCACACTTTTAGTATTTTTCAAGTATTTTTATAATTCACACATTATGATTTCAAGACAAATTTAATAAAATTTAAAAACCATTTTCCTTAATTGTTTCGAATTTTTGTTCATTTTCAATTATAGAAAATAAAATAACAGAATAATTCATTCATAAATTAAAAAATTTTAAACGTTTGATTTCAGTAAATAATTTTGCTTATTTTGATGGTGACACTGGTAATATTAATTTTGAATACCTCACATTTTATCAACCCAATATTTCATAAAATACCAAATATTAAAAATTAAGATTCAAATTACTGTATCGCAAACTTGTCCGAATAAGATAAACTTATATGCAAAATTTATAAAATATACGTTTTATATTTTATATTATTATATTATTATTATTATATACGTAAAGAGTTATTCTAATAGTTGATTTTGTGAAAATGACAAAATAATTAAAAGATATTCTGTTGTAAATAAAATAAAACGTTTTGAAAGGGTACTAAGTTACTCTTGGAAAGAAGCATAGTAATATTTGTTCAGTGTAGTATTATTTTAGAAATTCGCACAAATAAATGAACAGACAATATAGGCAAAAAACTTAATAAATAAAGAATAAATTAATGTAATTAATATATATATATATATATATATATATATATATATATATATATATTAATATAACTTATAATTAGAATAACTCAAGGCTTCGTAATGTTGATACAGTAAATCCTCTTATATTTAATTACTTACAAAATGTATGATTCAATAAAATAGCAATTTCAAGCTGTCACTATGTATAACTTAAAATACTTCATTTTATGAGACAAACAACTAACTAACGACAACCTGGTTGTGTATGCAGATAACTAAGTTGTGTGAAAGTAGCCTTAACTACAATTTACTTGTTACCAGATTCATTCATAAACCGTTGGCCAGTGGCCTTGACCGGAGGGTTCCGACGTTATCGCAAGATAACGGGGTGAAGCAACATCGAGCGTGGCTGTACCTTGGATGTGTAACCGTATGAGCGATCCCGTCCTTTCACTCAGCTCTTCTGACCGGTGGTGGTTCGGAAGTCACCCTTAAGCCGTTGCTCACCAGTTTAAATGTTAGGAAGGGCTTCATAACCCTAAATTCGCCTGGTTAAATCAGACAATCTTAAGGTGCCTTGTACTAACTGACGACCGTCTACTAGTGTACGCAGCAACTATGTTGTGTTAAAGGAGCCATGACGACAGTTTATGATTCATCCATAAACTAGAGTTACTAAATAAATGGTACATAATTAGAGTCAGACAAACTGCAAAGTACGGAAAGAATTCAAAACCGAGATATGAGGAGTATGACATATTCCATACGCCAACAACTCTTTTACGAAGAAATGTTGCAAATGATTAATCTTATCGACATACACTATTATCCGGAAAACAATACGTCTCACGCAATAAGGCTAAGAAAAAAAAAAAAAAAAAAAAAAAAAAAATGGGTTGTACAGCGTTGAACCATTCAAAACAGCTATCTCAGGTGAAGGAAGTAAAGGCTACAATCTGGAGGATAGAATAACTACATTTATGTGGGAATACTGATTTTAAACAAAATACTTCTCTATCATTTTCTGATAGATAGCAAAAACTTGTTTGCTATAGCTAATTTTTGCTTGTATAAAAGAAAAACTCATATTTATTTGAAATGTTAACAATTTATTGAAAGCTTAAATTAAACAATTTATACTTTTGGCTTATCATAGACGTATCTTACGATTTTTGCCTATACGTAAACCATGATTATGGTAATAAATATTTGGATGAATACGAGTAAATATTACTATACCTATAAATAAAATTTCTAGTTACATTTCAGACACTGAATAAAATTATTTATTATTTTACTTACAAAAAAAAGATAAATACTATTTCGAATTATAGTGACAAAATTAATAACAGTATATGATTATCTAATTATTTTAACCATATCTAAATTATACCCAATTTATAATGGATAGTTACTACAAACTAGGGTTCATATTGAAAACTCAATAATTATATCAGAGAGGTTTTCCAAGTAGCAACAGGTAAATTAAAAGCCTATATCAAAGCCTATATGACCAAATGTAGTTAAATATCAAATTCAATTTAAGTTATTTATGTAGAAAGAATATATTAATTAACAGTAATGTCTTTAATTGGTTTTACTAGATGCTGTTAAAAAAAACAATAGGTTGTGAAAAATAAACAGAAAATATTGTAATGCCTTCAGTTCACTTTCTGCAGTGTTGGCATGAATAAAACATAGAACAATTCCCCAGTGAACGGTATCTTCTCAAGTGTGAAGTACCACCGTGGTTTGTGACTCAATAACTACCCTTACCAGGGCCCCCTACACAATTGCAATGTCTACAGTCCACACTCAGCAGTATAAGCATGAATAAGACATGGAAAAATTCCTCAGTGAACGGTATATTCTCAAGTGTGAATTACCACCGTGGTTTGTAACTCAATAACTACCCTTACCAAGGACCTATTCACTATCGTAATGTCTATAGTACTCACTCTGCAGTGTTATCATGAATAAAACATGGAACAATTCTCCAGTGAATGATATCATCTCGAGTGTGTAGCATCACCCTGGTTTGCAACTCAATAACCACCCTCGCCAAAGGCCTGTTGACAATTGTAATGTCTGCAGTGCTGACATCAATAAAACATGGAACAATTCCCCAGTGAACGGTATATTCTCAAGTGTGAAACACTATTGTGGTTTGTGACTCAATAAATACTCGTACAAATAGCCTGGTGACTATTGTAATTTCTACAGTCCACTAGACATTGTAATGTCATAGTTGCAGTGAACAATTCTCCAATGAACGGTATTTTCTCGAGTGTGAAGCACCGCCGTGGTTTGTGAGTCAATAACTACCCTTACCAAGGGCCTATTGACAATTGTAATGTCTACACTCTCCAATCTGTAGTGTTGGCATGAATATAGCTTGGAAAAATTCCCCCGTAAACGATATATTCTCGAGTGGTATGTGTCTCAATAATTACCTTTACCAAGGGCCTGTTAACAATTGTAAGTCCCCAATCTGTAGTGTTGGCATGAATATAGCATGGGAAAATTCCCCCGTAACCTATATATTCTCGAGTGTGAACAACCACCTCCGTGGTTTGTGTCCCAATAACTACCCTTACCAAGGACCTGTTGACAATTGTAATGTCTACAGTCCACACTCTGCAGTGTTGGCATGAATAAAACAAGGAACCATTCCCCAGTGAACGGTATATTCTCGTATGTGAAGCACTACCGTTGTTTGTGACTTTATAACTACCCCTACCAAGGACCTTTTCAGAATTGTATTGTCTACAGTCCACTCTCAGCAGTTTTGGCATAAATGATACATGGAACAATTCCCCAGTGATTGGTATCTTCTCGAGTCTGAAGCACTACTGTGATTTGTGGCTCAATAACTATCTTTACTAAAGGCCTGTTGGCAATTGTATTGTCTACAGTCCACTCTCAGCAGTTTTGGCATAAATGAAACATGGAACAATTCCCCAGTGATTAGTATCTTCTCGAGTCTGAAGCACTACTGTGATTTGTGACTCAATAACTACCTTTACTAAGGGGCTGTTGGCAGTTCAATGTCTACATTTCACAATCTGCCGTGTTTGAGAGAATAAAACATGGAACAATTAATTCTTTTTTGTTATTCACTGATTAAGTCATTTCAATGGAAATTTGAAATAAAATTGAGGGTTTTAGTTTAAAATGATGATTGAAAATAATAAAATATATATTTTTATTACTTAACATTGAGTGTTAGTCAGGAGGTAGTATGCTTCCTATGTGTTGCCTACTAAAGTATATCACTTGAAAATGGTCCAATGGTAATGTATTCAGAGTTGCCACGCTAACTCCACAGCATTCCAATATTCAATAATGAAATATAAGAGAGGCAATGTTGGCAGCACTGGCATGAGTAAAGAGGTGCGCTTCAAGCTAGATCTTCCTTCGCTGAACTTTCATGTTCACTACAATATTATCATTGAGATATGACGTGTGCGGATTTTAAGGCTAACATGATCGTAAGTGTAAGTTGAGTATAGACGACCTGTGTAGTCTTGTTACTAAGTGAGTTTGACGAGCTTTACATGGAATCAGAATCACGTAGTATTTGCCTAATTTTCCGCTAATGACATATAGGCTGAAAATTATCAATACTCAGTTTTCATTCCTATACAAACATTAGGACTAAACCCAACACGGACACCCTAAACATTTCTAATAGTCCTCGTCGATGTTTGAGTTGATGACTTGTCGGTACTAGAAAGACGACCTACCATTTACATCTACAACAATTTGACCAAAGTAGTTGGGTTACAGTATTGCACACAGTTTTGACAATTAATTGTCAAGTGTCTTTAATTATGCAGCACTGTTCAACATTACGCAGTTTTTTTATTGATATTATTATCCATATACTCCTGATATTTTAATTATCACTATGAACGCTTAACGTTTAACATATTAACAAACATTTGTTATCTTTACATTAATGTTCATAGTTTCATGTTTGGCGTAACTGAAGAAAAATTTGAAAACACCACCATTTTTGGTAGGGTTAAGCCTTTAGATACGATTTGTGGCATTTGTTTTTTTTTTTTTACTAATTACGATCTAAAATTGTATACCAAACTCAATCCAGGAGTGCATTTCTTCTATATTCTCTTGTACCAAACTTTTTATGGCTACAACCTGTTATTTACTTACAAAAGTAGACCTTTACAGGTTGATAAACCAAGTCTAATTAATTTATTAGTAATGGCTAAAAACTTTTAAACCGTACCGGGACTTCAATCATAATGTATGCTCCTTCATAAATAACCATACGATATATCAATAATGAATGAACAATAGCCTATACGTGAAACCTTAGACTAGTAAAATAAAAAAATAAAACTATACTTAGGCCGCTTAGGAAACGACCTTTAAACACACTTGTGTGAGTGAGAAGCAAAGAGGGGTGCAAGTGAGACAGATGCTACTCTCTCCCCCTAATTAATTACCAAGGAATCAATCTTGTAATTAATTAGTGGGCGAGCCGGTGGCCGAGTGGTCTAAGGCGTCAGGACTTTGAGCTTGGGTTAGAGATAGCGCTGGTTCGAATCCGGCCTAGACTGAAAGATTTATCAGTAATATTCACCTTGTACTGTACAGGTTCACCCCCTTACTCTGTCTGAATAAGTTCCTCGCACAGATCATTGGTCTATGGGGAATGGTCAGAGTAAGGTTAAAAGAGGAGATCGGCCTCTCCTTAAAAAAAAAAAAAAAAAAAAAAATCTCGGAATGATTAAATTAAATTATTATTTAGTTTTCAAACATCAAATACAACTCACTAACTGATCGCTGTTTCTCAAAAATCACTAAAACTCCGAGGCTGAAATTTTTTATGATGATTGTACTTATATTGTAGGCATTCAATAAGAAGGGATTTTGAAAAATTCTGTATAGTTCCGAAATGGCAGCATTTTTTACCCCTAAAACTGCCCTAATGTATTTATTATGGGAAAATCACAAAAAATAGTATTTCTGACCTAATTTGACAAAATCTCGAGTAAAAGTTTCAAACGTTCACAGTTCTACACACGTAATAAAAATGTGAATCTTATACATGAATTTCATCTTAAAAACTTCAAAATTTGGGGTATTGGGGGCCCAAAAACTGAAATGTTTTAAAATGTAAAATTTGCTTATACTAATGTTATCTACTCAAATGGGGCATCAAATTAAAGCTATTTTTCTCTTGAATCCAAATATACAATCAGATTTCAAAAAGAGCAATTAATAAGGTGCATATGCCCCTAAAACATAAATTTTACGAATACAAAGAAGGGTAGTGTTAATATAAACCGCCCCCAGTGGGGTATCAAACTGGAGGTATTTATCTCCCAAATCACATTATAACATTGTATTTTGGAAGAGACAACGTTTAAGGGCTCTGCCCACTAAATAAAAAAATATGCTCCAAAACCCAAAATTGGGTAATATTAAACTAATATTCCCAAGAGGGGTATCAAATTAAAGGTATTCTTCAATTAATTACTAATATACGATCAGATTTTAGAAAAGACTATATTTATGGGCTCTACTGCCCCTAAAAGAAAAACTCATGGTCAAATTAGTTAATAATTCGTATGTTGATCTCCCTCACGGGGCGGCCTGCCCAAAAATAGGATTATAGCAGAGAGCCTTGGTGAGGCCGAAGGCCTAGTTCTACGAAGGGGCTAAAGGCAGCTCCCAGGCGAGGCCGCAGGCTGAACTTACTTCATGAGCTCAGTGAGTGACGATGGAGTTGGCACGCGAAGCATGCTGGGGTGTCCCCTAGTAATTAATAATAACACTAACACAATGAATAAAATTGTAATCAGTAAATAACATTTTTTTTAAACTTTTATAGTCCATTTAAGTTATTTTTTTCAAATAAACACTGTTGCGGAAGTTGAACAGTTGACGCCCGTGAAGTAAGATAGCTCAGCGGTGGAATGGTTGCTCTCTGCCATTGAAACCCCTACATGCGCTAAATATAACACGCATGTCGTTTTATACCTGATTTAATTATACAGGATAAAACTACATTTGTAACATCTATCGTACCTATGGGATGCCAGTAAGTGACTCATTAAGGAAACAGCCGCAGGCGGCTGCCAGTGCTGGGGGGTGTCCCAGGTGGCCGAGGGTCCAGGAGACAGGTTCTATCATACAAACTATAGATAATTTTAACCATATATTACATATAATTTATTTATCTATTATTTTATTACAATAATTGTATGCTATTGAAAGTGTGAGTTGACAAATATAAACAAATATCAAAGTATTTTAAAAATGTTATCCTGTATCTAAGTTCGATAATCTGTTAATACATTTTTACATGATATGGTTAATTTAGGAAAAATTACAGTTTAGCCAGCTTTACCTAAAAATGTTTAAAAGTGTACACTAGACAAAATGTTTACGGTACCTAGTGTATGTCTTTTTATAATGGAGAACTCATAACAAACAAAACCATTAACAGAAGAACACAGTTGTGATATCCTTTAAAGTGCTGCAGAGACAAACAGCTATTACTGGATAAAACGATGAAATGATTTCAAGAGGAGATAAACTCCGTGGGTGGCAAAAACACGAAAAGCGGGTCGGGAGATTCAATACTACATAATTTTGTTTCCTATTATAATCGATTATTAATAAAGACATATTTTATAGTATAAATGTATATTGGATGTTGGTTGTTTACCTACCATAATCTAATAGCCTAAACATATGGAAAATTAAAAAGAAAATCGTTATAACTTCCATATAACTGTGATATTTTATCTAACATTATAATCAAATCGGTATTATTACTATAATATATTCATATAAAAATCATTAATGATATTCCTGGACTCTTAGATGTTAGACGCCGACATAAATGTGTGCGTATTTTAAGCCGAATGTGAATGATTCCAAATATTTGTAATACATCAATTGAAACCAACTTGAATAATTGCAAGCGATTGATCAAGGCCACAATAATGATTAAAACTTTGGACTAGGCCTTGATACGTCATCGGCGTCCTGTTCTTCTTCCTATAGATGGAATATAAAGACGTCCGCCCATAACCGGTTAGCCTTAGCAGTCATGTTGATCAACCGGTTAACTTAAAGGTTAACGTTAAAACTTTTAAATAATGCTTTGCTTGTAGGCGTTTTTTCTTTTTTTTAATTTTGTGCAACCGTTGAGTTTAGGTTGCTTAGACAGTCGTTTAATGAACTGTTTGTGTGTTTATAGTTACGTTAATTTTAGATCGTTTAGACAGTTGGTTAATGACCGGTATGTGTGTTTATAGTTAACATCGATTTTAGGTTGTTTAGACAGTCGTTTAATGAACTGTTTGTGTGTTTATAGTTACGTTAATTTTAGATCGTTTAGACAGTTGGTTATTGATCTGTGTTTATAGTAAACGCTGATTTTAGGTCTTTTAGACAGTCGGTTAATGATCTAGGCATGGCCACGTAGTCAGCTGACGGAAGTCGTGTGCATATTTATGGTGTTCTCACGCTACCTCATATAGTACTGTTCCTAATTCCCACAGTCAGTCTCGCATCAACAGTTCAAACTCGTGTATTTAATTTTGTTATGTTAGGTATGGACCGTACTGCTGCGTTCTAAGTTCTACACTGCGTAAAGCTGGATACCATGGTTTTGAGTCACTGGTGTAATTTACCTTTGAGGGAGAGGAATTCTTCTTTAAAGCAAAGAAATTACACCGATTTTTTTTTCAAACCAAAGTAACATTTGAAAATTTTATTAACAGACAAGTACTTGAAATAATTTTATTGTCATTTTTAGATATATAAAGTTTATCTTACAGCAACTACATTTTTATTTTCCAAATATCACTGTACGTGTAACTTCAATACCCTGTACGTGTATGGGTGGGTGGGTGGATCAATACCACTGTACGTGTATGGGTGGCAAGGTGGGTCAATACCGCTGTACGTGTATGGGTGGGCAGGTGGGTCAATACACTGTACGTGTATGGGTGGGCGGGTGAGTAGTACGAAGTCCATAACACCATTGTACGTGTGTGGATGGACGGGTGGGTCAACACCACTGTACGTGTGTGGGTGGGTGAGTGGGTCAACAACACTGTACGTATGTGGGTGGACGGGTGGGTCAATAAAACTGTATGTGTGTGGGTTCAAAGATACACACACTTTGAACTGAACCACCAGATAAACATATCGGCAGGATAAACACATATCCTTGCATAGTCGGTTTGTTTCTATAGCCCATACTATAATACCGTCCAGTTCAAGCCTAAAGATTGTGTGCGGGGGGGATCACAGGAGCTCTCTGTTCTACCCCTGCCGTTGGTGTAAGACATGATCGGTTGGGAGCTGCTCATAGCTCGAATTGAACAGGACTGTCTCTTGCGGAACCAACCATACGCAATATTAAAGAACGCTTGGACTAATTCTTCCAGGTGACCTTCAGCCATACAGAAGGTAAATACTGGATATTGCAACTTAAACATTTATAAGTTTATCAAAAGTCTGAAGAATTTACAAATAGATATGTTTACAGTTAACGTTGATTTAAGATCGTTTGGACAGTCGGTTAATGAACTGTTTGTGAGTTTATAGTTAAATTAGAGATGTTTTTTTTTTTTTTTTTGTATTAATAACCGTTCCAATTAAATTATAAAATCCTATTTTATTGTATGCTGTATTAAAATGAATAAAAAACATATTAAAATGAGTAAAATAATCTGAGATCATAATTCTCATGATCTTCTTCACAACAATATTCAACAGGAAAACAGGACTACGTTGCCGGACAGCAGACTGTTAAAATAGCTGCGTTGATCCTGGGTGTTAATCTAACTATGGTTTCAATCAACCGGTTGGTTCCATAACCGTTATGAAAAATCAACTGGTTGATTCCATAACCGTTATGAATTTAGCGGTTACGTTAGTAACACCCCACCTCTACAGTTCTCCCTCGCCCACACGCTGTCTTACTTGTGCCCGAGGGAGGAGTGAGGCGATGCCGAGCGTACATGGTTCCCACCATTGGTAAGTACAGTGTATTATGTTTTATAAATTATTCTTTTTTTATAAACTTCTCGCTTACCAATTCAAAATCACAATAATTTCTTTTACTTCTGAACACTTCTTTTATTTGAAATATTTTAAAGTAACTGAACAATTTTTTCTATCCTCTTCCTGCAGGATGGTGGGTCTCAGTTGCAGTTATTGCATCCCTCAGCTTCCCCAGGATCTTAAATAGGCAACTCTCCTCATTTTATGTTGTTGTTATTAAATTTGTCTTATGTGTATCAGTATATCTAAATATTATTATAGTAAATAAATACCATAATGTATCTGCCTACTGCATATTACTTTCACCCTTGGGATCCTGGAAACCTGCGGTTTTTCATGTGGTATAATAGTATGAGTGTGGATGACCTGTGTAGTCTTGTTACTGAGTTTGACTGTTCCTCATAAAGGGCCATTTATTAATAGTCCAATAAACAGGGCCACTATGGGACCTACAGTTTTACGTGGAATCCGAACCACGTAGCATTGGTCTGATTTTTAGCTAATTTGCAAGTATGTAACAAATATCTACCCTATACAGCACCAGCATACTTATTACCACCCAACATCTACACCCCAGACTTCTCAAGAAGTGTCTAAGTCGATAGCAAAAAATTGCATATTCCATATCTGCTAAGACAATTATTACTAGTTTGCATGAAAAATTTAACAATCTACAATCCCAACGGCTTTTTGACCAATGTTAATACTATAAGAGTATTCACAAAAAAGGGCTACAAAACAAAAAGTAAATGGGCATTTATATAGAACAGGGACCATTACAATTTTCTGGCTGAAACGGTTTTTCATAGTAGACACGTAACTAATGTTTGGCTTATGTTAGGTTTGGTTAGGTTAAATTTGTTTTTTTAGGATAAGTTTGGTTAGCAAAAGCTAATCTAAAAAACAGCCAAACATCTCAAAACCTAACCTAACCAAAACTAACCTAATTGAAAGTAGCCTACTTATTCTTACAAATTCAACCCTTAACGTAACCTTTCAATACCCAACCTGACCCTATCCTAACAAAACATAATCTTAACTGAAATTGGCACATTTCCGGTGCTCATGTACTTAATAATGTGTTTGATTGCGAAACGCTCTCAATATTCGTCATAAAGACAGAATTCCACACAAATTTAGTACCTACAACACCATATTTGCAACAAAACTATTTTTACTTTTCTTCTTATTCGTAATTTCCCCATCCTCACTGCTGAACAAAATGATATCATTCTTATTTGTTTGTCAATTATTATTATGAAAAAATGTTAAGTCATGTCCCCTGTTATAAATAATTACCAAAAAATCTGTTATTTCATACTAAGGATATTTCTGAGTAGACGTTTTGTGTTTATCAGTCTATATTGGTAAAAGTTTGTGATGAAAATGTTCAAAGAGTTTATTTAGGTAAAAAATTCATAGTTTGCGCGTTGATTCAACTTTATCTAAATACACAGGTATACAAGAAGAGCACGAACATTCGAATGAGATTACACGTGCCTAATACTGAAAGAAATTGATGCAAGTGTGGCAATTGTAGTTACAATTTTAACTGTTTCAATGAATAACGTTATGACAAAAACTGTCGATGTTCCGAAACTGTCATTTATTAACTGTATTTTATGGACAAACATGGCCGCAAATAAATTAGGTTAAGGCTATTTAAAAAAAAAATGCTATCGGCATACACAATTTGATTGTCATAAGTTGGTGGCTGACTGTAATACTCTACCTCCTAACTATACTATGAGGATAAACGTAGTCAGAAGAAAATTGTGGTTGAGAATACTGTTACACAACTTAGTTATCGGCGTACACAACTGGATCGTCATAAGTTAATGGCTGGCAGTAATAATCTATCCACTACCATTTATTTACTAAATGTAGTCAGAGGACGAACCTGGCCAAAAGTAAATTGTGGTTGTGAATACTGTTACACAACTTAGTTATCGGGGTACACAACTGGATTATCTTTCTTTACCAGCTGGATTTAATAATCTACCACCTTTCAATTATTAAGAAAATCTATACTATAGATGAAACTGGTCACAGTTAAATTATGGGCGTGGCTCCTAAACACAACTTAGTTATCGTGGTACATAACTAAGTCATTAGTTAGTGGCTGGCTGTAATACCATGTCCTCTATCAAGTATTCAGTGTTTGTGGCTCCTTTACCACAAGTGTTTGTGGGGTACACAACTACATTGTTACTAGTTAGCGGTGTGACGTGTAGAATGAAGTAAGTATTACGTAGTAAAAGGTTAAATTTGTTACTTTACTTCACTAAACAGACGTGTAAGGATACCCCTTGTAAGGGTAGTTATTGAGTCACAAACCACGGTGATGCTCCACACTTGAGAACAATGGAGATGCCGTTCAAAGGGGAATGGTTAGTAGTGTAATTTGCCGGTGCTGGCTCACATAAATCAAATGGTTTGACAGGTGAGTTTTGTGACGTCACGGTGACGTCACAATGACGTCATGGTGACGTAGGTTAGTACGTCACAGGGATAATTTGTGGGTCAAGGTCATTTGTGTGTTTTTTGAAAAAGGCTTCTTGGACAGAACGACTGTTCTGTCCAAGAAGCCTTTTTCTTTTACTTTA
This sequence comes from Stictocephala bisonia, assembly GCA_035578905.1. NCBI lineage: Eukaryota > Metazoa > Arthropoda > Insecta > Hemiptera > Membracidae > Stictocephala > Stictocephala bisonia. The sequence goes on along the minus strand of JAQJVL010000384.1, from coordinate 293,788 downwards.
TTTAAAATATTACAAATTTTTACAATATGTACATCTTACAGACTAAACCTACAGTAACAAACTACTTAGTGCTGGCTCAGGATCTGGGTGATGTGTTCTCCTTGTCTGAGTCGTCTTTGTGTACATCAACCCTGAAGTCCGCTGTAGAGCTTGCAACTTCTTCACTCCCCATCATCTGGCTCAGTACTGCATTATACAAGTCCTCCAGAGCAATCAACTTTACCAGTGCCTCAGAACTCCAAGAAGATTTTGCTAACCTTACGTTAAGCAACTTCGGCTCCATATTTGTGTTCATATTGAATGTGATTGCTTCGACTGCTGGCGTGCAAGTGATGTTAAAAAGCAGCGAACTGTAATATATAAGAGAAAAAATCATGGTGGGGGTAACATCATGTGGTGGGGGTTGCATTAATCCTCCTAGCGTGTTAAATTTCGTCTAAAGTCTAAAATCCTCGTCATATATATACTATAAGCCCCCTGTCATTCCACAGATCTCATCCATAATTGCTTTACTCGTACCACTGGTTCTTCATCCTTTTTCTTCTCAACTTCTGAGTCATCACCTTTTATATATCCAATCAATCGTCTATACAAATCTTCTCTGCATTCACTGGGGCCAAGTCTTTCAAACAATTTAACAAATTTGTATTCATCATATTTTATGCGGCTGCAAACGCAGCAATCAGGGCCTACATTTGTATCGGGATTTGCCCAAAGACATTCGATAAAATGTACACCATATCTAGAGATGGTCACCTCAGTACACTTAAAGCGTTTCTTCCTGTCCTCAATGTTCTGGGCTAACTCAGCCATCATGTTAAGAACACTTTTACACTGTGGAGACCAGGTGCGTTTGCAGAACCGTAATTCAAACATAATCATCACCATGTTGGTATTCATTTTTGGTTTTGTAGTATGTGACCGACACAGTTGAATGTTGAAAATGGAATGATTGTAAAATGAACGTGCACTTCCTTTTATACCTCAAAGTGATGGAGTGACGTCATGCGGTCTTTTTGCCTTATGTGGTCTTCTGACTCATCTTCTTCCAATATCTTTTTATTAAGTATTTTATCCCAATCCAAATAGTTTGTGTTTGTTATACCTAGCTCAGCAGACTTCCCTGAAGATCGATGAATATAATCAAATATTGCTGAAGATAACCGTTCCAATTGTCCCTCATGATGCGTGATATATCTTGCAACATAATCTTTTAACACCTTTACATTAACGGCGTCATTATCATCTTTGGAATTACCTACATGAACAATTCTATAATCTTTAGCATCATAATGACTCTTAGCTTCAAATGTTCTGATTAAAACCTAACTGCTTTAGTGATCGTAAATTGACAGCTTCCCCATCATAAGTAGGGTCTTGGACATTGCTCAATTTTTTATTATCAAACGTCCAATGGTCAATATGCTGTCTTGGAGTGTTTAATAATACATATTTCATATTAACAGCATCTGTAGGTAAAACGGGATTACCAAGGTTTCTAAGCAATTTCCCTTCTATATCAATATCTCCATCAGGATGAGTCCTTTTTAAGGACGACCTTTTAACAAAACCCATAGTTGCAGCATCCGAATTTAAGACTGGATCACGCAACTCTCTTATAAATTTGTTATTAGCTGAAAATTGCATGTCAGAAGTCCTTTTTAAACTATAATTCCGTACAAATTGCATATTTGCTGCATCACTCTGTAGAAGGGGTGTGGAAACATTTCTAATAGTTCTGTTTTTAGCATCATAATGATCGTTTACATCTGATAATGATAGACAATTCTTTTGCACATAAGCGGCATTTACTGCGTTATGGGCCTCAGACTGGGTCTTTGCTACACTCTGATCAAATCGACCAAACTTGTCCACACTCATACTGACACTACAATCTTTCTATTGGAACAAGCTGTTTTATACAAGACAGAAAGTAGGTCAAGGTCACCCAAACGAGTTTTTAAAAAAGTAAAGTTTATTTCCACAATTACAATCATGTCTTATCACTAAAAAATACAAAAGTCTTATAACTATTGACTAGATGATGAAAGGTGAAGAGAGAGTTCTGTAGAATTGTTCCCACTCACACCATGGGAGATGAGATAGAGCGCTCCTGGCTGAATATTCCTCACGTCTTCATTCTGCAGTAGATGTACAAAGCGTTTTGGTAGGAAGACTTGAAACTTGGGTTCATCACCTGGAACGTATGGTGCATCACTTAATGCAACTAATACTGCGTCACCGACAGCTGTATCAATCTTTCTAATGTAGTGAATGATGTAGTGCTTGTGCTCTTTGAGTTCTGAGCACCTTTTCGTTAGCAGCACCGAAGATTTGGATTGAGCATTGAATTGCTCAACCAACGTTTGAAGGTACTGTGGAGATGCCATCTGAAGCTGATGTAGATGTTTCCTCTGTAAAGTCAGAGTAATACTGATGCATTGTCAGTGGTGTTGTGGTGTATATATACCCCTCCAATATCCCCACCACTGCAACAATCTAACGGATCTTGTAAAAACCCCACCAAACGCTTAGCTTTCTTCAACGCACAATTGACATACATATGTGCATGGTTTTGAACGGAAATACATGCTATATCTCTATGTAGTTTAAAAGCTTTATCAATAGCTGTATTATAAACATTTCCAGACGTAAACAATTGAATCCAATTACGCTTTTCTGCTCCTGTGGTATAAAATGTTTTAAACTTTGAACAGAAGTGGTACATAATGTTATCTAGGGAGTCATAATCGCTAAAACCTTCTTCCCATTTGATGTGATGATAATTATTTGTTAACCATCTGTTTGTAATCTTCGCTCTTTTACTTAATGTTTTGAAGTCAAATGGCGGTTTAAATAAAAATATATAGTCAACTCCATTATTTATATCAATAAAAACCAACTCTTTGATAATATACTTTTTATCATCTCCTATAAAAGCCTGGAATTCTACCACACAAGGGTTCTCCTTAATAATGTGAACATTTTCGCTGAATCTAACTGAAGCTGAGTGTATATTGTTACTCATTGTAACAACAAAGTGAACTGGTTTCCGCACCACGGTAGATACGTTTTATATCATGCCGTACAGTTCCCGGCGCGTTGGTGTTTATTTAACGTGGGCACCATCCCCAGATAGGCCTACTCCCACAGATACAAGTATGACACTTTACTCTGAAAGGTTCTCCTTTGAATACATATGTTCATTCTGCGGGTCTTGTTTGTCAGGCTTAGTTATATAATCTCTTAAACCTCGCCACACTTCAACTTCGTAAGGGATTCTGTTAAAGATGGATGTGTCGATAGGACTATAGAGTATAGGTACATCAGGTTGTGTTTCCATTGTATGTATTAAATAATCTTGAAGAATTAGTTCTGAAAATGCTAATTGCTTTACATATCTGGTTACAGGTGAAGCAATGGCATTTAAAATAAAGAATTCTTGCTGCGTTAATTGTAGTTTATCTTCGTGTTTGCTTAAGTTTCTTATTCGTACTTGCTGGTCTCCACGTTGCTTAACAACATCAATCTCAATGTCACTATCCAACAATCTTACATTAGTTTTTCGCCCGATTATATTGTTGGCTAAATAGCATTCAATTAGGTGTAAATGTTTAACAAATGAGTCCCAAGCCGTCTCTGAAAACTGGACAGATTTTGGTCCATGGTGTAAGATAACAGTAGGTAAATATCCCAAAGACTTAACAAGACCTGCAGATAAACATTTACTCATACAAGTCGATATAGGGTACATAACTCGGAGAAAAAACTTCTGCTAAAAGCGTAATCGGAGCTTCATGTTCAATCTTCCTTTTCTTCTTGTTTATAACCTTTGCGTTTTGCTCCTCTGCTTCAACGGTTGTCGACTCTTCCATTCCATTATCCAATAATGGTGTCTCTGAAGTATCACTCATGGTGGATGTGCAGTGTTGTCTCTATCACAGCTCGTGACTAACTAAAAATGTGTGCACAGTTCAGCTATTTATACCCTCTTTAGAGAATAAAGAACAATTTTAAATCTTTTCCTACAATACCATTTTAACAACTCCTGTTAAAGGCGTATATGTCACGATCTTGTCATGTAGAATCAAACAGTACGCACTTGTATTGTTCGGGACATTGGCTTCAAACTCAAGTTCTAACTTTATATTAACACTAGACGATTTTACAGATTCATTTTGTTTAGAATAATCTATGACTACAATAGGCGCTATGGAATTGAATTCTTCAGGAGACAACAGTGGAGTGTTTACTTTACCATAATATGAGTTCTGGAACCGTGCGTACATTTCATACAACACACTATATCTCTTCTTATCAAAGGAAATGTGTAAGTTGTCATATGGGAAAAATTGTGAATTTAAAAACAGTTTACAATTTGTCAACTTGCAATGATCAAATTGTCCTGCGTTAGCTGTGATGTTGTTTCTTCGATTAGTTTGCATGCCAAATATTACATATCTAGGCTTTTATAAATGAGTTGATGTCTTTACAGTCCATGAGTGTCGTTGCGTTGCAGGGAGAATTGGATATTCATGCAATTCCCAACTTCTGAAAGGTAGAACAATGTCACGATCCGCCTTCAGCTGTTTTAGCAAAGTAATTCTATGAGTATCTGATAGTCTTAGGTGCGGTACTCTCCATACAACTTTCTGTAGGGTTAAGCTCCATTCTAAGTTGTCATTGGTAGCGCCTGCAGGGGCTACAATTGCATATTTATCGTTTGGTGCGCGTAAAAGCACTAATTCTTGTTTAACGTTGATGATTATTCGTTTGTAGTCTTCAGCAAAACCTAGCAGAAGTTTTAGTGGTATATGAAAATCAAAACTCCCATCACTGTTTGGCGCAATACTTTCCTTTTCGGTGCAATCCATCCTGCTACTTGCAGAAAGCAGCTTTCATTCGGAGCTATAGATGTTAATCCTTTCAATGTTGTGGCAATACCAACTTTTTTAGTAGAGTCAACAGTAACACCTGATAATTCATACCTGATTTCATCAAACAAATAGGCTATAGGATTATTGATAAAAGGTACAGTACTTCCAGTCGTTATTCCATCCTTCTTGGTAATTTTCCCTTCGACATAGAGATAGCTCTCTGATGTAGAGTGTAGATGTCTTGTTGCTGAATAGGGATACGAATTTCATCATTATTGTTTAATTTCGATGAAGCGTAAGGGTTGTGTGTATGATACTCCTTCTCCCAAAGGCTCTCGTCGAATGTTGGACCGTGGGTTATATCCAGAATATCCATAGTCTTTTATTTTAAATCCTAAATCTTCAAGAAATTGACGATTATCACTTGTTAACTCGTCAGCTGTCAATGAGCTACTGGCTCTATTAATACTTGATCCCGTCTTTTAAAAGATAATCCCATTTAATTATTTTTACACGTTTACTTTTAAATGAATCCTGACAGTAATAGTCTCTTCTCTAAAGTCAATAGCGTTTCCGTCTTGATCCACTATGTCCAGGACGATGTCTGAGACGTAACTGGTGTTCAGCGGCAAGTACACGAGATTATTAGGTTTCTCAATAATTTTAAAACCTGGTGGAACGGATGGGTAGAAAGTATGCAATATGTGACTATTTTCTCCATTTTTGTATGATCCTTGTACAATATTGCATACAACATTGATAGCGTTTACCTTTAGAATATTCACAGTGTTTTCACCGGTGTACCGCTCATTCGGTTTTAGCATTGGCGTTGATTTAGGAAAACCTAATAAACCGCCAATTGAATGTTCCTTGCTAAAATCTATAAAATATTTGGATTTATCTCCGTTTTTAAAGTGTTGTTGTTGCCTGTAATTGAAATGTTTTTCTTTACCAAGCTTTTCTTGTAACATTTTATTTATATCATCTATCTCATATGAACCTGTTGGTAATTGCAATTCTTCAAGTTTCATTACCTTTCCATTGTTGTCAACACTTTAAGAGTAATGAAGTTTATTATTAACGTTTTCTGTTATGTTTGGAATAGAGTTGTACGTTGTAAAATCCAGCAGTGCTGCTTCCCACAATTTACCTTTTTGCAATCTTAACGCAGGAAAAAGGTACACTGCGCAATGTTGATGAATTCCCTGTAAAGGACACTGTATACGAAGACATCTTAAAGCTGACTAACACTTGTAGCTAAGAACTCTAAACATAAATGTCCACAAATAGATGTATCTGACGGTTGTTGTCTTGTGTAATTGTAGTATATATGATCAGCGGGGTTAAAGTAATGTACAAGTTTCTTTCGGAGGTGGGAGGTTTCCAAAACTGTCATAGTAGAATACAGTCTTACCAAGTTTTTTGTAACATACCCAATGGGTTCCAGGTCCTTCACTATTATCAAGATTGACAACACCGGTTTCATTAACTTTAATATCTCGTGGTAGGTTGTCTTTCATAAAAACACCTCTAAAGAATGGTATTTTTAAACAAGCTGCATACTGTAGTAAGGCTTTATTACTTAACGCTTGATTTGGTAATATTAGCTTTTCCTTATTGTTTAGTACACACGGTATGGTTTTAAATAAAGACCGTTTCCCTTTTTTAACATGGACCATATTGAAGTCTTCCTACTGTTCCTCTTCTTAGCGTTCCTTTTCTTTCCCCTGCTTAAAGCACCACCAACAGATTTCTGCGACCGCTTTCTACTTTTCTTTTTACCCACCACCAAACGATGTTTTCCCTTTCATAGCTGCTGCCCACCGCTAAAGCTGCTGCTCTTTCACCAACACTACGTCTATTGATTTCACTCTATTTCCAAGCTTTTTCTGTTAGGATTTTGTCTGCCACTGTTCTATTAGCAGAATCGATAAACTTTGAGTATGCTATATCGTGTTCTCTGCACGCTTGATCCAATTTATTTATTCCGGTATCTCCTCGGGCTAGTCTTTTTTGTAGTAGTTTTGTTCCTGGTCCGCAGTATTGATAACCTCCTGGAAGATGAAGCACTATGGGTAGTGCGTCTATCGCAGTGTTGACAATTGCTCCAACAGGTATATTTTTCAAAGGATTTAAATATACGGGATAAAGTTGAAGATACTACTCCTCCACCTTTTTCTAACGAGATGTATATCACGACTAATCCTTGATCGTCTTCTCATGTCTATTTATAGCAGAGTACTGACAGTGCATATAAAAAATACTCTTAATATATATTTGTTATTCTATAACACCTTTATTCCTAAGTTCTTGCAGTTAATGCCACCCATTCGTTATCGAGACCCGTATGGCCAGCTTCCATCGCTTCGTACAATAATCTCATACGTGTTACCAGTTTGTTTATATTGTTGTAGTAAATAATGTTTGTACTATAAACATTTTTCAATAAACCTTCACCAGTTTTATTTCTTTTAGAGGGAATATTCACTTTTTCAGTAGAAGTTGCTTTTCGTTTAACTGACTACGTCTGGGTAAAAATAGTTGAGATATTATATTTTTATACTTTAAAGATACATTTTTATGTAAAGGAGCGTCTGGAGCGTAAGATTTACGATGTGCATTAGTATGTTGACAAATTCTCTAATGTATTTAAATTTGTTCTTGTATAGTTCTCTGGCTTGATTTAAATATTAATTCAAATAAACCTTTAGTTCCTTTGTATTTCTTTTCCCAATCAATATGTTATCTTTTTCATCGACGTTTAAGTTTTTATTTCCTATCTTTAAACTATCCTCATCAAGTCGAGCACCATAGACATGATATTTTTTTGTTACAGGTGTTGAATGCAGCATTTTCAGTAAATATTTTCTTCCTAGAACACCTGTTAATGCTATTATCTAATCCTAACTTGCTAATGTTGGAAGGAGGAATATCGCTTTCTTCCCCTTCTTCTTCTGTTTGTTTCGCTATCGTCTGCTCTTTTAGTTACCTCAGTAGGGTCTGTTAAGGCATCTTCTTCTTCATCTATCACGCTCTGATCCCTATCCTCATCGGTTGTTTCAGATTCTTCATTTTTAATTTCATCACTCTGATACTTTTCATACTTTGGTACTGGTAATATTAAATCACCATCTGTAGGGGATTTGCTTGACTTACTCCTTGAACTAGTTCCTTAAGGGCTGGATCACTGGTTTAAAGGTTGTTTCCAAATATTTCTCCCTCTCACTTATACCCATATCTCAAAGCTCTGTTTTTCTGGCGAATAGAATCACTTAGCGCATTTATCTCTTTTAACAGTCTTTCTTGCTCATCCATGTTAACAGTAGGAGTAAAACGGTAGTAAATGAGAACAATTTTATCAAAGATTATTGTAATATTGCATACTTATCAAACCCCTATGCGATATCGTCCACTTTTAAGTTCACGATCTTTATCTATCACAACAAATCCGTAAATATCTTCCACGCTCTTCCACATAACTCTTTGAACTTGTTATAAATCATGTCTACACCAACGTGGTCGTTATATACATGCTTCAGATTTGTATCATCTTGTTTGAACAATATCAAAAGGTTGACATTATCGCGTATAAGCTGTTTAGGTATCTTACTGTATGTTTGACCTATGTAAATACAATCTATTTTATTGTGTCTCCCCATTGAGAAATAGCTTCTAATTGTATCATGGTTTTCACAAGACACATCATCAAATATAAAGATTGAATAAGGTTTAGCTTGAGAATGGTTTGCATTATTTTTTCGTTACTATCGTATTCATACATACTTACATCAGGTATTTCAGAAAGTATTTTGCGCAACAATTGATACTTTGGTTGTTGCAAGGACTTGCTAAAAATATATAAGTTGTTAAACCTTAATCCGTTTGGATTTGTGATGAGGTTATATACAACATTAGTTTTTTCCGCAATTAGATGGTCCAGTGACTAAACATCTAACAGTATCAGGCGATCAATGGACCGTGCTTTCCCACTATGGTAGTAACTTTGTCTACTGTTAGATTATCTATGTTATTTACATTGAAATGTTCCTCAAATTGAACTATCTCCATCGTATTCAAGGTTTTCTGATTACACTGCTGTGTTTAACCTAAACCAAATCCTTTTATCAATCCAAGAATCCTGACTTTATTAAACCCCAGCCATCGCACTAACAGCTTATCCTTCTTCCTTTTCAGTACCTTTTCTACTAAGTAAACATCACCAACAAAAGACTTTAACAATTCATGACCGTAGAAACCTCCTTCTAAAATCTCTCCTTTATTATCCTTTAAAATATATGTTTCCGGATGTGTTGGTTGTACTCGATGGATTGTAAAGACTTCATTCGTCCAATTTGGTAAATACTTTTTATCGAAAACACCTTTATACTTACTTATGCGTACTTTATCTCCGACATTGTAAGTTTTTGGTTTTCTTTTATCGTCCTTAGGGTTTGGTGTTCTTTTTAATAATTTTTACTACTTCTTCTTCATTTTCCTTACTTACTTCAACTGGTTTCATTCCTATAGTTCTGTGAAGGTGTTATTGTAATCGCTAATTAACTGTGTCAACACATCATGCCAAACCATGCTTACCTCTAACTGAAAAACATTTTATACATAGCTCCCTTTAGGGTTCGGTTAAACCTTTCAATAATAGCTGCTTTCTTTTCACTTTTTGTTGAGTAATGGTTTATGTTATATTTCTTCATCATATCCGTAAAGACTTTGTTAAAATATTCCTTACCATCATCAGTTTGTAAATGTTTTACTATATGTCCCCCTCTTTTTAATATTCTTTCCATTGCTGCAGCAACGCTTTTACCTGTTTTATCTTTTAAAGGAGCTGCATCGGCAACTTTGTAAAACAGTTTATAAATGTTAAAATGTAACGGAATACTTTATTAAATCTGCTATAAGGTTGTACCTCTATCAAATCTGCTTGATACAAATCATTTACTCCTTTGAGAATAGTATTCCTCCTAGGAAAGTTTATTCTAGCTGGTTTGTGCAGCTCCTTAATAACCTCACTTTAAGTGTCATCTTGGTATACAAAGCAACCTCTAACAGTATTCAATCATCACTGTTTAAACCTTGCAGTGTAATAATATTTAAATACAGCTTTTAACATATGCTACGCTTAAAATCGGGTCAAGGTCATTTAAGATCTAATAATTTTTTGCCCTTAAAAGGGGCTTTTTTGCTATTCAATAATGCTGGTAAAAGACATTTCAATCATCTATTCTGTTGAGTGAGTAGTGTCCAAAAGGTAGCGTGTGCACTTTGTCTTCAAGAATGTGTCGTTTGTTATCGTTGGCTGTCAGAGCCTTCTTCCTTTCGGTTACGCTGCATAACTGATGATCAAAACTTCGTATGGTGTTAAACGTTCAATTACTTCTTCACCTTCAAAAAGACACTTCTTGTAGTTTTTCAAACTGCAGTTGTCTTTTTTAGAAATATTTTTTTAACACCTTTTGCTTTTTTGATAATATTACTTGTATCGCTAGTTTCTATTGCATATACTTTTGACATTAAGGCCACGATTTCATGTATAGGTACACTGTTGGTCTCATCTTTAAACTTTCCTAGACCTTTTTATTTATACCACCATCGTAAGTTGGGGTGAGTGATAGGGGTACTCGGAAAAATCAAAATCATTATTGTGGGGAAATGGTTTTAAGGTCTTCATACATATCGATTGTTTTTATCCAATATATAAATGCGTCGGTATCCATGTATGATATTCCGATTCTATCTCGACCATAAAAGCGGACCATTTTATTGTAGTGGAAATCGTACATGTGGGTCTTGGAAATGTCTAAGATGGACATACCTACATACAAAGGTCTGTCCATAACTATCTTTGCAGGGTTCATGGCAACAGCAACTAGATTTTGATTAATTATTATAGATGTTTTGAAATTTGGTTGCTTGACTAAATCTTTTAATTTTGAAGCTTCACAAATTAGCTTAACATTTTTATGTTTTCGCTTGTTTTCTAAGGTTTTTTCCAAAAAATCGAGTTATTCATTAGTTTAAAAAAGTCCTTTTGAAATTCGGATGTAGCAGCAGCTCTGCGTTTTGTATTTGACTCAATATAGGGTTTTTAACCAGCATGATTGAGAAAATTGAATAGCTCTATGAATTTTTGTAATTCGAAGACCTAACTCTTAATGCTTGTTGCACTATCCAAAAGTGGGCAACATATCTCTCTTTATGTTTAAGAGTCATCATTAATTTTGGGTGTTTACCTTCAGGAGTAACTTCTGACCTAGCGAGTAGAGGGAGATCGTAATGGTGGTCGTGGTATTTGTTCGGGGTAATCAAAATCACACTCTAGGATGTATCCGATTTCACCAAGTTTTGGAATACTTGATATGTCCTTAAGAGTTTCAGGGTTCACCCATGCAAAATTACCGTGAGGTAGCGGGTTATTCATTGCCCACCCGTACAAATTGTTGGCATCAAAGTATCCTATATATAAAGAGTCTTTGTTACAATCATAATCAGGCACATGCTTGTTATTCGCCTTAACATGTCTTGTAACGCTTTGGATCAATCCTCCTCTAACTCCAGATTCCACCATCAATACCATATCAATATCATTTAATAAATCCAGTTTTGCATTTGGTCTCTTTAACATAGCCTGCCAAGCTAAACCTGGAGAGGTGTATGATTGTAATGGATCCAAACCGTATGCTTCCATACAAGTATTACGAAATTCCTCCATCACATCGCAGAGAAGTGTTACATCAAGCTTCACATAGAAGTCGCTGTAATCCCCTAAGGTCTTCATGCCTAGTTCTTTCCAAACCTTGCAGGCGTGTTGGTAATCTTCAAGAGTTATGCATTCTTCATTCAGTTTACTGTAAAATGATTCTATAGGTGGTAACGAGGTTTCTTAAAATCTTCTTAAGCTGTCTATGTAATCGTATGGGAAAACTCCTTTCCTTAGCACTAAATCCATCTTGTCAGCAGCTACAATCTTAGATGTTTCAATTAGATCTTCTTTCTTTAAGTTATCAACTAATTTGCTTAGGCTAGAAAGCATGTATCGTAGAGAGTCAACAAATCTCAATTTGATTTTATTTACTTTTTTAGAAAAACTAATAAATTTTTCAATGCTGGTTGCTAGTACATCGATACTGCCATTATCTCTTCCCAACTGGGGAACTATAAAATGTGAATCATACCCGCTCAAATTATGAAGAATAACAGGTATAAAGCGAGGTAGTTTGTAATTAATGTTACATCGGTTGCATGCAGCTCCGGCGGTACAAGCCCTGTTAAGTGATCATGGTCGCGTACCTTGTTATTATTATGAGGAAAAACAACCATCACACAGGTAGCATTGTGTTGCAGAAGCGTGCTCTCTCATTGAAGATCTGTTAGCGGGAGCATGGGTTTAATACGGGAGTACAATACCTCCACTTTGTTTGCAATATCATACAGTTTATCTACAAACAGTTTCAGCAGCATTGTCGCCTCTGTACACTTGAGGTATTGATGTTAAACCATAAAGCTGTAAATGGTTTTTCACTCAATGTTGATTTATTAAAATGCAGTATGAGTTTGGTTTGATGAATTTGATATTTGGTTCGCCTAGTTGGATCTGCATTAGCGATATCCAAAGGAAGAAGTGAAGATTCGAAATCTGCATACACAACAATAGGTATTCGATACTGCTGACAAACTTATGTAAATTCAACTTTGCAACGACTTTGGAGGTGGTAAACATATTCGCGCGACTTCCTTCTGACTGCAAAGAAGTTGATGTTCTTGGCAGCCATGTTGATTGATTTCCTCGCAGAGATCCTCTTGAGAAGCAGAAACATCTTTACATACAGTTATTCGATGTTCGCCTTCGACACTTGTCTAGCAACTAAAGCATTAAAATCCTTGATGTATACAAAATGAGAAACATCTCCATCTTTTATGAGAAGCAGATCGGTGTGATCAGTTCTTTCAATTGTGCTAATTGGAGAGGGGTATACATTATTTGAATTATCTAAGCCAAAAACATTTACAGATGTTGCAGATTTTGTTTTTGAAACCTCTTAACATCTGATAAAGAAACAGGATACGTCATACCGTTAAAGTTGTACTTTTTTCTTAATTGATTGTATTTAGCGTTAGGTCTACAAATGTTTTTATCTTCTATAAACTTAACCAACATTGCATACCTAAAGCATTCATTATCCTCATTTGGTACATTTATGCATGCTTTAGTGTTAGAAATCTTTCTGAAGCTCTATGTAGCTACTACCTCTATCACCATACCCGTGTTTGTGCACTCTTATATCCAAGGCCATCTATATGCAATAAACTCCAGCCAGATCCTCTTCCCTCATGTTCAATAAGTTTGGTTTTTAGTTCTTGACACAAGTCTTCCACAACATCTTCCAGTTTGTTGTTGCTATAATGGTTTGATTTTTAGTAATAAATCCTCTTGGCGATACTTCATTTGTGGTATTAGTAAATATAGCGTCTAGAATCAACCCAAATTTAACAAAGTTTAATCTTCGAAATTCTGTTGCTAATGTATCTATGATCAACATTTTTGTTTTGGATAAGAATTCTTCCAAATTGTAACTTTTAGAGTTCTTTATTTTAAAATGTCTTACCGCAGATCTTTGTAAAGCTTCTGCCAAAATCTCTACTTTCAGGTCTCGTGGTGGAGCATACATAATAACGCTTGCTCTAGCTGGAGGATGCTCTTCCTCTTCATTCTTGTGAAACAGCTCATGATGACACAATAGCAAAATTTCATCCTCAAATTGCTCACGACAAATACCGCAAACATGCATTGCACTTGTTTATTCGACTATGTCTGGAGCAGAAATGATTGTTAGCACCACTTGCTAGTTCTTATATACGCAAACCAACCAATCAGAAGCCTGTTCTTTCATACGCAAACCAACCAATCAGAAGCCTGTTCTTACATACGCAAACCAACCAATCAGAAGCCTGTTCTTATATATGCAGACCAACCAATCAGACATCTAGGTTACTAAACATATTGTTAAGCAATAACATTGTGTTATAAGTTTGATAGCTATGATTGTAATTTGACAACGTTTTCCTAAGGGGGGGGTTAAGGGTTATAATTACTTGAACAAACACCTTTTTACAACTATCGTTTACCCAAGGGTTTTTCATATACACTTCGTGAAAGCGCTGAGTGAATCGATGGCATTCATTACCGTCGCCATCGTACTCTACTTCCATTGTAGGGTATTTTGCTTTCAGCAACCACAAGTCTTCTAAGAGAGGCTTACTATCCTCGTATACATTCATTACACGAATAATAACGATGGTAGCAACCATTGAAACTAACAGGTAGTTAAAAATTACTAAATCTAAGATTTTTACCGCTTTATATAGAATATACATATGAGGAGGGTTTAAGTTCTTTTATTTTTTAGTTTACATATAGACAAACTAGATAAAGATTCAACAGCTTGTTTAACACAAAGAGCAGCAAGTAACGTGAAATTACAAGTCCAAAATGTAGGTCAAGGTCATCCAAATCTTATAAAAAAAAAAAAATATATATATAATGTAAGGTTGTTTTATGAAGGTAGTAAGAGATAACGGTTAGCCAAAATATTATTATCCAGCACGGGCAATAAACCAATGCTGCATAACAAGCCTTCCGTTAGCTTTTACAATCTTCAAGTGTTGTAAATATGTTCTGATGCCTTAGATCCTCAACCGCACAATTGGGTACTATTGAATCTTAAGCATCAGAGTTTTGTATATGAATAATCATATACATGTAGATGATTATAAAAAAATAAAAAAAGGTGTGCTGTTTGTATGTGTGCTCCACCAAAAAGAAAAAAATTATAATGTAAGGTTGTTTTATGAAGGTGGTAAGAGATAACGGTTAGCCGAAATATTATTCTCCAGCACGGGTAATAAACCGATGCTGAATAACAATACAACAAGCCTTCCGTTAGCTTTTACAATCTTCAAGTGTTGTAAAATATGTTTCTGATGCCTTAGATCCTCAACCACACAATTGGGTACTATTGAATCTTAAGCATCAGTGTTTGTATATGAATAATCATATACATGTAGATGTTTATAAAAAAATAAAAAAAGGTGTGCTGTTTGTATGTGTGCTCCACCAGACTACTTAGATGCTAAACCAAAAAACATGCAATATATCCAGACTACTTAGATGCTACACCAAAACATGCAATATATCTACTAAAGCAAGCATGCACTAACTATATATAAGTTAAGAGTAAAGAATAATGTAAGGCGCTGAAAAAGAAGACATAACAAATTAGTATATTAATACCCAAGAAGAAGCTGAAAGAGAAAACAACTGATTAGTATATTAATACACTATTATGACAGAGTGTTGTGTGGTTTGCAGGCCTCAGAACAACACTCTGCCGGAAAGACAGTAGGTAGGATGCACTTTGTTGGATGGTTTGCGGGCCTTAGAACAGCAAAGTGCAGGGATTGGGTTTTGGAAGGTAAGATTGAGGAAGGGTGAAGCGGTGCTGACGACCTCAGCGGTATTCTCGAGAAGACTCAAACATAAGGTGGCTTTTCAACAGACTGTTGGGTGGTTTTCGGGTCTCAGAACAACAATCTGTTGAGGATAGACAGTAAGGAAGGATAAGCCATTTGAGCCGGTTTGGTGTCCGTAAACAAATAACTTAAGGACAAAGTCATTGAGCCGGTTTGGTGTCCGTAAACAAATGACTTAAGGAAAGGTAATAGGAGATAGATGTCTGAGCCAACTCTGGATTAGCTGCTATCCTGGAGCGAGCTGTGGACGGGGCTGCGGTCCTGGGTGGGATGTCTGGGCCAACTCTGGATTAGCAGCTATCCTGGAGCGAGCTGTGGACAGGTTGCGGTCCTGGGTGGGCTTCGCAGGCTGTGAGGAAGAGGGAAGAAGCTGAAAGAGAAAAACAACTTATTAGTATATATTAATACACAATTATGACAGAGTGTTGGGTGGTTTGCAGGCCTCAGAACAACACTCTGTCGGAAAGACAGTAGGTAGGATGCACTTTGTTGGATGGTTTGCGGGCCTTAGAACAGCAAAGTGCAGGGATTGGGTTTTGGAAGGTAAGATTGAGAAAGGGTGAAGCGGTGCTCACGACCCCCAGCGGTATTCTCGAGAAGACTCAAACATAAGATGGTTTTTCAACAGACTGTTGGGTGGTTTTCGGGCCTCAGAACAACAATCTGTTGAGGATAGACAGTAAGCAAGGATAAGCCATTTGAGCCGGTTTGGTGTCCGTAAACAAATAACTTAAGGAAAAAGTCATTGAGCCGGTTTGGTGTCCGTACACAAATAACTTAAGGAAAGGTGATAGGAGAGAGATGTCTGAATCAACTCTGGATTGGCTGCTATCCTGAAGCAAGCTGTGGGCAGGCGGGCAGGCAGAGGTTCTGGAGTGGGCTGCTTGAAGAGGCGCTGATCTAGGAGATGTTGATCTGGCAGTGGAGCTTGAAGAAATGATACCGTCTTCAAGGTGTGCGCGTATATATAGAGCTCGCGAGAGTGGGGGGTCTCTTCTGATTGGTTGTTTGTAAGTAGGTCAAGGTCATTAATCATTTAAAAATGTTAGGCCCTGAAAAGGGCCGTTTGGGTCCTGAAAAGGACCGTTTGATAGAATGGAAAGAAGGCTTAAGGAAGTAGAGTGTTAGAGGGAGCAAGTCTCCACTCTGATGTCCCCAAGCTGTTGCGAATAATATAGTGTCGCTTATTTAGATGTTCAGAGTTTATCAGTCCACGAGGTAACTTCAGTTTGTAGCGTTTACCACTACATTCCAAGGCTACTTCGCGATCTGAAATACGCTGAACATAGAAATAGCGTTTCCCGGATTTAAGCCGGTTTATTCGCAGCCGTTTGAAGGGAGTTGCCGTTGCTGCAGGAGCCGTTCGCTTCGGCTTGTGTCTCGCACACAATACTCCTCCAAGAGCGCTTGGCTTTCCACATCTCTCACCTTTCTTACCCCCGCGCAGGAACAGGTGCGTGCAAGGAGGTCTTGGAGCTCTGCACGCCTTCTGGCACTCTCTGAAGGCTTTCAGTTTCCTCAAAGGCGGAGTGGGAGGTAGCGGAGACAGAAGAGACAGCGGAGAAAAAAGAGATGCAGTAGCTGGTAGAGGGCGGGCAGTAGTCGAAGGCGAAAGCAGTGGTATTGTGGGAGATGCAGCGGCTGGTAGAGGGTGGGCAGTACTCAAAGGCGAAGGTAGTGGTATTGTAAGAGATGCAGCGGTTGGTAGAGGGCGGGCAGTAGTCGAAGGCGAAGGCAGTGGTATTGTAGCGACGGAGGCAGGAAAAAGTCTCGGTTGAGGCAGACAGATTTTAGTAGGGAAAAGCTGCTTGCGGGGTCTTCCCAGCTTTTCTAAGTCTATGTCGGCCGCCTCTAGGGCCTGCTTCAGGATAGACCTCTGCGGACGGCTTCCCAGACGTAGTGGCAGGGTTGGCTTCCTCACGCTGGGGTCCATAGTAGAAGATGGTGTGGTAGATGCTGGTGCTATGGTAGATGCTGGTAAGCGAATGATTCCTGCAGGCTGCGATCCTAGTTTTCTCTATTCAGTGGGGGCGTGGCTTTGCTGTGATTGGTTGTTGAGTTTTCTCCAATCGGGAAGGTGTAGGTCTTACATAAATACAGACTTGTATCGTTGAAGGAATCATTGTTGTTCTAAGAGATCACTTTGGTGGGTTGGGTTAAAGACTGTGATACGGATCCAGAGCTGAGAATATCTACAATTCGTAAGAGAGGAGGTCTCGTAAAATCTTATAAAAAGAAGGTACATGTTTTAGCTATAATTCACTTTCGAAAGTAGGTCAAGGACATAATAAAATTAAAAAAAAAATCGAGTTTAATGTTGTTGAAGATTTCCCTTAATATACCTACTTTGATAGAACTATGTTAAAATGTGACAAAATGATCCTAATTAACAAATACGAGATTTTGGTCAGACCTACTGCAATACCGCAAAGTTCCGCTACTCACGATTCCTAAAACCCCTTTAATACATCTACTATGATAGAACTACGTTTAAGTCTAACAAAATGGTTCTAGTAACCAATACAGCAACTTTTATCCTAAAACTGGATTTTGAACCGACTTGCTCCAGTTCCGTCATTTTACACTACTCACAAACATCAATTTTTTAAAAGTTAAAAAAAAAAAAAAAAAAAGTCTTTGGCCATTGGGGTTATTCCGTGTGTGTGTGTGTGTGTGTGTGTGTGTGTGTGTGTGTGTGTGTGTGTGTGTGTGTGTGTGTGTGTGTGTGTGTGTGTGTGTGTGTGTGTGTGTTTGTGTAATAATATAAAATTAGCTTTATGCACTAGCTACTAAAGCAAGATAAATCAAGCATGCACTAGATAACTAACAGTACAGGAAGAAAGATTAAGCATGCACTACATAACAGTAAAAGGAAGAGGGGAAGAGTTCTGAAAGAGAACACATGTTTCATTAGTAAATACACATAAATAATGACAGGGGTGCCTACTGCCGGGTGGTTTGGAGATCTCAGAACGACAGTAAGCAAGGATAAGCCATTTGAGCCGGTTTGGTGTCCGTAAACAAATGACTTAAGGAACGGTAATAGGAGATAGATGTTTGAGCCGGGGTGCCTACTGCCGGGTGGTTTGGAGACCTCAGAACGACAGTAAGCAAGGATAAGCCATTTGAGCCGGTTTGGTGTCCGTAAACAAATGACTTAAGGAACGGTAATAGGAGATAGATGTTTGAGCCAACTCTGGATTGGCTGCTATCCCGGGAGCGGACTGGAGTAGGCTGCTGTCCTTGGCCGAGCTGCTTGAAGAGGTCGGAGGCTTGCTAGAGCTATCTGCGGAGGCTGGGGTGGCTGGAGCTGCGTAGCACCGATGACCTGCTCCGGCAACGGAGCTTGAAGATGTGATTAGAGATGGGTAACTCCGGAGTGAACGACAACAAAGGAACTACTCCGGTTAAGGAGTTACAGCTCCAACTCCGAGTGCTAGTGCGGAACTAGTTCATTTCGGAACTAGAATAAATGAGTATTATTGTCATAAATATACGCATATAAAATATACAATACTTTACTTTCTGCTGGAAAATTAATAAGACATCCATACTTTTTCTTTGTAAAATAATTAAATAAAATACATAGTTCAAATTGTTAGCTGGATATAACCTAAAAATCATATGTTAGTTTCTATCTTTTTGGAACTATCAACAGAAAGGAGTGAGAACGAGATGCGCGCGCAACCACTGTCAGAGCGGCTGCAGTGTCGACGTAGTTCCCCACTCCATGGAACTAACATAGTTCCGGAGTTGTTGGAACGATCAAAACAAAGGAGTGAAGTACGTGATGCGCGCGCATCCACTCGGAGCGACTCACTTGAGCTTCGCTCCACGTTGAACTGGAACGACGTTCGGAGTTGGAACTACTCCGCGGAACTAGTTCCGAGTCATTATAACTCCGGAGTGAACTAACTCCGTCTGATGAACTACATTTCCCATCCCTAGATGTGATGTTTGCTGTCCCTGTGTACAGGCTTGTAGGAGTGGGGAGCGTGTGAACGCGCGAGGCTCCCACCTGAGTTGAATGTCCGGTCAAGATGTCCAGACATCGGTTAAGGATGGCTCGTATTGTTTACACTCTGCAATAACACTTGTTGAGGATGGCTCGTATTGTTTATGCTCTGCAAACTTTATCTTTGAATAAGATTGTGCTCCTATGTTCAGCCTAAAGTTGTCGTATTGGTTTAGTACTATCATTTTTCCTATATTTAACCATAGTTCTATAACAGTAGGTGTAATAAAGGGTTTCTACAACACCGTTCGGGAAAAATGTTGTGATTATTTAGGTTTTTGCCTTTTGTTTTCTTACATTACCTATCACTCTTTAGGCTTCTATTTAAAATTGTTGTTTGTGAGTAGTGTAAAAGTGAGGGTTTAAGAACAAGTTGAATCAAAAACCCGTGTTAAGTTAAAAGTTGTAGTATTTGTTTAGCACTATCATATTGCTATATTTTAACCATCGTTCTATAACAGTAGGTGTATTAAAGGGGTTCGGTAACATCGTTAGGAAAAAACTTGGTGAACTTTTTAGGTTTTACCTCTTACATTACGTTTCACACTTTAGCTCTGTATTTACTCGTAGATTTCTGTTTGTGAGTAGTGTAAAAATGAAGGTTTTAAATTAAGTTGGATCGAAATCCCGCGTTAAGACTGATGTTGAAGCATTTATAGTCTATATGACGGGGATTTTAGACTTTAGACGAAATTTACCACGCTAGGAGGATTCATGCAACCCCCACCACATGATGTTACCCCCACCATGAATTTCCTCTTATATATTACAGTTCGCTGCTTTCTAACATCACTTGCACGCCAGCAGTCGAAGCAATCACATTCAATATGAACACAAATATGGAGCTGGTGTTGCTTAACGTCAGGTTGGCAAAATCTTCTTGGAGTTCTGAGGCGCTGGAAAAGTTGAACGCTATGGGTGCAATAGCGCAGAGTATTGAGAGTACTAAGTTTCGAATGAATTGTACTGAATCCAAAGTTACAAAGTACGGTCAACATTTCACTCACTGCATGTGGTCGAACCCTGAGGCAACTTTCGGGCCTATTTATTGCATTTGTAGCGATGTGTTACATCGCGAAGACGACTTCCTTAAGTTACTAGACCGCATCGGAGCTGACGAGTGTGGGGAGGAGTTGTACAATGCAGTACTGAGGCAGATGATGGGGAGTGAAGAAGTTGCAAGCTCTACAGCGGACTTCAGGGTTGATGTACACAAAGACGACTCAGACAAGGAGAACACATCACCCAGATCCTGAGCCAGCACTAAGTAGTTTGTTACTGTAGGTTTAGTCTGTAAGATGTACATATTGTAAAAATTTGTAATATTTTAAATAAAGTAAAAGAAAAAGGCTTCTTGGACAGAACAGTCGTTCTGTCCAAGAAGCCTTTTTCAAAAAACACACAAATGACCTTGACCCACTAATTATCCCTGTGACGTACTAACCTACGTCACCATGACGTCATTGTGACGTCACCGTGACGTCACAAAACTCACCTGTCAAACCATTTGATTTATGTGAGCCAGCACCGGCAAATTACACTACTATGGTTCAATGTTTTATTCATGTTAACACCGCCAAGTGCGGACTGTTGCAATTGCAATTGCAATTGTCAACAAGCCCTTTTTAAGGGTAGTTATTAAGTCACAAACCACGGTGGAACTTCATACTCGAGTAGATACCGTTCACTGGGGAATGGTTCCTTGTTTTATTCATGCCAACACTACAGAGTGAGAGCTGTAGACATAACAATAGTCAAAAGGCCCTTGGTAAGGGTATTTATTGAGTCACAAACCACGGCGGAACTTGACACTCGAGAAGATACCGTTCACTGAGGAATGGTTCCTTGTTTTATTCATGCCAACACTACAGAGTGAGAGCTGTAGACATAACAATAGTCAAAAGGCCCTTGGTAAGGGTATTTATTGAGTCACAAACCACGGCGGAACTTGACACTCGAGAAGATACCGTTCACTGAGGAATTGTTCCTTATTTTATTCATGCCAACACTGCAGAGTGTGAGCTGTAGACATAACAATAGTCAACAGGCCCTTGGTAAGGGTATTTATTGAGTCACAAACCACGGCGGAACTTGACACTCGAGAAGACACCGTTCACTGAGGAATTGTTCCTTGTTTTATTCATGCCAACACTGCAGAGTGTGGACAGTAGACATAACAATAGTCAACAGGCCTTGGTAAGGGTATTTATTGAGTCAGAAACCACGGTGGAACTTCACACTCGAGTAGACAACGTTCACTGGTGAATTGTTCCTTGTTTTATTCATGCCAACACTGCAGAGTGTGGACTGTAGACATAACAATAGTGAAGAGGCCCTTGGTAAGGGTATTTATTGAGTCAGAAACCACGGCGGAACTTCACACTCGAGAAGATACCGTTCACTGAGGAATTGTTCCTTGTTTTATTCATGCCAACACTGCAGAGTGTGAGCTGTAGACATAACAATAGTCAACAGGCCCTTGGTAAGGGTATTTATTGAGTCAGAAACCACGGTGGAACTTCACACTCGAGTAGACAACGTTCACTGGTGAATTGTTCCTTGTTTTATTCATGCCAACACTGCAGATTGAGACTGTAGACATAACAATAGTGAACAGGCCCTTGGTAAGGGTATTTATTGAGTCATAAACCACGGTGGAACTTCACACTCGAGTAGACAACGTTCACTGGTGAATTGTTCCTTGTTTTATTCATGCCAACACTGCAGAGTGTGGACTTTAGACATAACAATAGTGAAGAGGCCCTTGGCAAGGGTATTTATAGAGTCAGAAACCACGGCGGAACTTCACACTCGAGAAGATACCGTTCACTGAGGAATTGTTCCTTGTTTTATTCATGCCAACACTGCAGAGTGTGAGCTGTAGACATAACAATAGTCAACAGGCCCTTGGTAAGGGTATTTATTGAGTCACAAACCACGGTGGAACTTCACACTCGAGTAGATACCGTTCACTGGGGAATGGTTCCTTGTTTTATTCATGCCAACACTTCAGAGTGTGGACTGTAGACATAACAATAGTGAACAGGCCCTTGGTAAGGGTATTTATAGAGTCAGAAACCACGGCGGAACCTCACACTCGAGAAGATACCGTTCACTGAGGAATTGTTCCTTGTTTTATTCATGCCAACACTGCAGAGTGTGGACTGTAGACGTAACAATAGTGAACAGGCCCTTGGTAAGGGTATTTATTGAGTCAGAAACCACGGCGGAACTTCACACTCGAGAAGATACCGTTCACTGAGGAATTGTTCCTTATTTTATTCATGCCAACACTGCAGAGTGTGAGCTGTAGACATAACAATAGTCAACAGGCCCTTGGTAAGGGTATTTATTGAGTCACAAACCACGGTGGAACTTCACACTCGAGAAGATACCGTTCACTAAGGAATTGTTCCTTGTTTTATTCATGCCAACACTGCAGAGTGTGAGCTGTAGACATAACAATAGTCAACAGGCCCTTGGTAAGGGTATTTATTGAGTCAGAAACCACGGTGGAACTTCACACTCGAGTAGACAACGTTCACTTGTGAATTGTTCCTTGTTTTATTCATGCCAACACTGCAGATTGTGGACTGTAGACATAACAATAGTTAACAGGCCCTTGGTAAGGGTATTTATTGAGTCAGAAACCACGGCGGAACTTCACACTCTAGAAGATACCGTTCACTGAGGAATTGTTCCTTGTTTTATTCATGCCAACACTGCAGAGTGTGAGCTGTAGACATAACAATAGTCAACAGGCCCCTTGGTAAGGGTATTTATTGAGTCACAAACCACGTTGGAACTTCACACTCTAGAAGATACCGTTCACTGAGGAATTGTTCCTTGTTTTATTCATGCCAACACTGCAGAGTGTGGACTGTAGACATAACAATAGTCAACAGGCCCTTGGTAAGGGTATTTTTGAGTCAGAAACCACGGTGGAACTTCACACTCGAGTAGACAACGTTCACTGGTGAATTGTTCCTTGTTTTATTCATGCCAACACTGCAGAGTGTGGACTGTAGACATAACAATAGTGAACAGGCCCTTGGTAAGGGTATTTATTGAGTCAGAAACCTCGGCGGAACTTCACACTCGAGAAGATACCGTTCACTGTGGAATTGTTCCATGTTTTATTCATGCCAAAACTGCAGAGTGTGAGCTGTAGACATAACAATAGTCAACAGGCCCTTGGTAAGGGTATTTATTGAGTCACAAACCACGGTGGAACTTTACACTCGAGAAGATACTGTTTACTGGGGAATGGTTCCTTGTTTTATTCATGTCAACAATGCAGAGTGAGAGCTGTAGACATAACAATAGTCAACAGGCCCTTGGTAAGGGTATTTATTGAGTCACAAACCACGGTGGAACTTCACACTCGAGAAGATACTGTTCACTGGGGAATGGTTCCTTGTTTTATTCATGCCAACACTGCAGAGTGTGGACTGTAGACATAACAATAGTGAACAGGCCCTTTGTAAGGGTATTTATTGAGTTACAAACCACGGTGGAACTTCACACTCGAGAAGATACCGTTCACTGGGGAATGGTTCCTTTTTTTATTCGTGCCAACACTGCAGAGTGTGAGCTGTAGATATTAAGATTGTTAACAGGGCTTCGTAATATTATAATTATAAATTATTGTATTCTAATTATTTATAATTGTATTATAAATTGTAATTATTATATTATGATTCTATTTATAACTAATTTTTATAATTTTATCCGTATTATATTTGCTTTTACATATTCATTGAACAAACAGTATAGTAAACTTGTTTAGTTAAATCTTATTGTAGTTATCTTAAAACACCTTTATGTAGTTATAGTACACACTTTTCGTCTGCATATTATCTTAATCACTTTATAACTAATATTCCTTTTAGCTGAATGTATATTTATATGTATTTATAGTTTTTTACGATTTATATTTTTATTATTATTAATCTTCTTGATATAGGAACATGGATTGAAAATTAACAATGGACTTTATTTTGTACTTTTAGTTTTTTTTTTAATTTTCTTTTTCTTATAATTGTTTAATAAGCTTTTAATGTTTGTAGTATTGTAATTTTTATTAACTATGTAATTTTAATAGGCCATCTCAAAATGTAGCATTGTTTCATACGTAAGGATTAATCTACACTTTTTTTAAGTTGAAATGCATATTGCATATGGTAAAATATTTTCTCAATTTCAGATGTGAATATAATAAAACCTCTTGTTATTTAAGACTAAGCTTAGGCGGCCAAATGAAATTCTGGAGCGGAAGAAGGGGAAAATCGGATATTGTTTGAAGAAAGGCCGGAAAAATCGTCAGCCGGAAGTGTGTCAAGGAAGATGTGGAAATGTCCCACCTCACGTGTGTTCCGTCTTTGACCCTATTTTGTATTTCCATACTAAATATGGACAGGCGTACCAACTATAAGGTGTTTAATATCTCTACCATATTATTATAAACTAATTATTTTATAAAAACCTACCATATATGAAGTTTTAAAGAGATAAAAATAAGTTTCAAGGTCACAGTTAGTTTTTTTAAATACAAGTTATAAGCATTGCTTGCATTTATTTGTAGTTGAGTTCATATTTACGTGGTGTGTTTTTTTTTTTCATTTGTAGCGTACAGAATTTCTCTTTGTTCATTTTCCCTAAGCAATAAAATGTAAACGTGAGCGTTGTGGAAATGTTTATTACATTTATTAAATTGTAAAATCAGCAGTTTTTATGCCCGTTAATGTTTACAAATATTTCTAGCTTATAACCATCTTATGAATTGCTATTTTGTTACAAAAGATGTATTCACTGTGACAGTTATAAATATTTTAACATAAACTAATTTGTATATAAAACTCAATAACTACATCTTATAAACGTGTCCTTCCTGGAAATGATGTTGCTACAGAAGTGAGATGCTGTGCACGGTACAATTACCTCGGCACCTCGTCGACGGGGACGCATTAATAAGGTATGTGTACTTTGCCCCGTCAGGTTTGCCACCTTAACAGACTTCATTGTTGCCAACCGAAGGTGCTTAATTCCACTTAAGGTAGGAACAACATCATAAAGGCTGTGTACATAACACATTACCTCAAATTTGATATTTTCTCTTTTATGGTGACTTTTCACTAACGTTTTAATTGTCGTTTAACGTATCTTGGATGTTTAAAATGTTTGTTTTCATCATTGAATTTTCGAAAAAAACCTGAGTGCTTGTATAGACGTTAAAATGTATCGTTCGTTAGTATATGTACTATTTTATTTACTGTCTATCTTGAAAAGGTAACGTTCTTCTAATATCAGAAGTCACTACTTATCATGGAATGTTTAAAAACATGTTTAATTAATTATTTAATTTAGGTCAATGGAAACGATCAAATATATTCCATATAACGACTGACAAGTGTTTTAATACTCAATATGAGAAAAAAAATGTATAGATGAAAACTAATTGTAACACAGGCAATAATCATTGTAACAATAAATAACTATTATAATCAAAAACTTAATGAAATTAAAAAAAATGAAAAGTGAAAACATACATACTATTAGTGACATTATATATATAGTAGAAGAGATAAAATAAGGAACGAAATAACTAAAGAAAGTGTGAACGTGATATCACTACAAGTGACAATGGAAAGAAGAACGAAAGAGTGGATGGGATATGTGGAGAAAATTACCGAAGATGGATCTCGAGAAAGAGGATGATGTCCAACGGCGGACAATCAAGTGTGAAAGAATGTGAATGACGAATTCAGAAAACACAGGTGGAAAAATAGGAAACCTGGAGGAGTAAATAAAATAAGAGGAGACTTTGTAGGATGACTCGTGAAAACGGAAACGTCGACGGATCATGCTTGTAATTAATGAAAAATGTTTATTCACACAAATTTTTCAATATTTTAAAGCCATTTTTACGTGCTCCCGGTGATGTTTGAAATCTGGATATAAATCCATATAATATACATAATTCTAGGGCATTTCTGACAATCATTGGCAGATCATTATGTATTTTAGACAAAAGAATAATAGTATAGACAAATCCTACATTTAGACAAAAGAACGAATAATGGGACTGTAAATAAAACACGTCAGATTAACAGTTTTTAACAGATTTGAAAAATATTTGGAAACAAAGTGTTAAGGAGATTGTAGGTGATATGTTCTATGCTCGGTTCTCTTAATACTGACACGGCGTCCGCTCAATGGTTGCCATCGACGTGGACACTACTAGAGAAGTCTGGAAGTCCATGTTGACTGGTATTCAAGGTTGAGATGTGTAGGGAAGAGAACTGAGTGTCAAACAAATCAGACCAACACTGCGTGGTTCGGATTACACGTAAAGCTGTAGGTCCGGCTATTGGGTTATTAATAAATAGCCCTTTCTGAGGAACCGTCGACCTTAGTTAGTAATAATGACTTCCTAACGTCACCCCTTAATAAAGGCATTTTTCATTTAACCTCATATTCCAAGAAAAATTACGACACATGAACAAATATTGTATTAATTTAAACAGATTGCTGTTTTCTGAGTAATAGTGGCAAAGTGTAGATACGTAAAAACGCTTTCTTAAACGAATAAAAAATTCATTATAGGAATCACTTTGCTTTCATAATCATTGTTCTCAAAGTCATAAAATTGTTATTGATGACACTGGTGGTGGCACTAGTTGTGTAGTGCTGTAACCCAGCTACTTGTAAGGATAGAGTGTTGTGGAAACTGTACGTGAGTGTACGGCCCTCTATTACTCATACGGCGTCCACTCAATCGTTTCCATCGACGTATATATTACTAGAGAAGTCTGAGGTAGTATTCAGAGTCCAGATGTTGTGTAAGGAAGAGAACTGAGTATCAGGCATATCGATTGGCTGAAAATCAGATCAATATTACGTGATTTGGATTCCTCATAAAGCTGTAAGTCTCTTAGTGGCCCTGGCTATTGGTCTTTTATTAAATGGCTCTTTCTATGAACAGTCAACCTTAGATAGTAACAATGACTACACCCGTTTTATGATAAGAAATGAAAAACACAATTATAATGTTAATAAAGTAATCTACGATTTAGTATCGTTGAATTTACTTTGTTATCGAATTCAAGTTTCTATAGAAAACGATGATTCAATTGCCACATTACTACTGACTAATTTATTCCTATTGATCTTACTGTATTACTATGAGTAGTAGTTCTTGAGAAGGTATTTGTGTGTTATGAACAAGATTAGGAAACTATCAAATGTTTTGTAGTTTTTTTTTATGTTAAATGTATTTGATTTTCAAAAAGTATTCTACCTTCTAATGGAGATAGTATTGCATTATTTAAACAATTTTGTAATAAATTTACACCTAGATCTTTAGACACTGAATTTAAATTGCGTTAAATAGATTGTTTACTAGACACATCTTAAAGTGAACATACACATAACACACTTTTTAAAGTTATGATAGTTTTATAATAAGTTAACTCATAATAGATTTTGTTACAGGATATCTTTCATTAACAATCTTACAGGTGTATTGGCTAAAATGTCAGTCTACAGAGGGCAGCGCCCAAGGATTGGAATCCCCAACTATGCTAATGGTATATAGTTCACTCTTTGAATACAGACCACGCACAGGTCTATGTAAACTGGTGGGTTTGTTTTGTTAAAAAAAAAAAAAAAATACCAAGAACCTTCGTCCGCAATAAGAAATAATTAAAATGACTATATCTAATTGATTAACAGCATAGCATATTACAGTGGCTAAATTAACAGCTTAATAAAATGTGGAATAAATTGTAGATACTTTGATAATAGTTTTTTAGAGCATTAGAAGACAAAAGCAGTGATCAAATTGACGCACAGTTAAGTTGAACAAATATCACAACAATGGTATTAGCTGACAACGTGACGTCATATCCATTCAGATGTCTGCCGTAAAAAGAAACCGAAGGAGAAAGTTATATAGCCCCTGATATTGTTGTTGTATGTTATAATTGAGTCAAGAAATATTTAATGTTACGATTTGTTTGCATGGCTTACTATAAAACCGTCGTGGCTTCACTGAGAAATAGTACTTGCCTTCGAAACAACAAATTCATTTTGCTTTGATTCCTATGCAAATCTCATACGTCATAATACACTTTCTAAAGGTGATCAATTCTTATATTTCAAAACATAATTATTTGAATGCATTTTCTTCTTCACTTTATGATAAAAATACAATTCTAACTAGGTAAAACATTTTTTCTGAACTGCAATTAACTTTTACACTATTTTTGTGAATGTTCCTTTTTTAACACTATTTAAATTTATTTAAGAGAATAGACAGTACAAAATGTCAAGTCGCACTATAATACTAATTCTGTAATTACAGTATAGATATTTTATAGGATATATATAAAATGAGTTTTCTTAGAGGTTGTCGAAAATAATAAAAAAATACCACTAAACATCCTGATCCAACAGGACTCATTTAATTAAAACAACCAAAAATGTTATTTTTAAATTGGCTAACCAATGTTGAGATCTTTTCCTTTAATTAACCACCTCTTGATAAATTTTAATATTCTATTGCTCTAAAAACTGTTCCCCAATAATTTTTTTGTCCACTATAGTATTTCTTACCTGCTAGGAATCCGATATCACTGGTCCTATATTACCACTTTTCAATAACTTGCACACGAAGAGCGCATTCGGCCGTAAGTCAATAATTGGATTTACCAGTTTGTGATCAACTTTAGTAGCCACCTAACCTAACCTAACCGTAACTGCGATAGAAAACTAGTGGTAGTAAATTAACGGAAAGAGTGGTGGTAGGGATTTAAAGGAAAAGGTCCCAATTTGTCATAGTTAGTGAACTGTAAAATCCTAGATGTAACAATTATAATAATGTTCTGAAATTAAAAAAAGATATAAATTAGTAAATAGAGCTATACGTTATTTGTGTTATACACTATTTATTTGCTCCATAAAAAAAACTTAAAATACACCATGAAAAATGCGTATGAGTTGTTCGACGATATTTATCTACGTAATATTTTTTTATAGTAAATTCATTATAATTTATTACTTATTTCTAATGGTTAAAAGTGTATTAATCGTTTGATCCACATTAGAACAAAGTCCATTGTACCATCTACACACGATTCTTGTGAGGCTCTCCCAAAATGAAGTGCTCTTCTTCGTTTGTATAATCCAGGGTGGTTTGGCAGGCAACTATAAAATCACTTGCAATATATTTAAACAATACTACTGTACTTGTATGGCTGGGTAGGTGGGTCAATGCTGTTGAACATGTATGGGTGGGTAGGTGAATCAATACCAATGTAAATGTATGGGTTGATCAATACCACTGTACGAGTATGGGGGAGTGGGTGGAGGATTATCAATATACGTGTATTGATGGGTGGGTGGATCAATACAACTATATGCGTATATGTGTCAGTGGGTGGGTCAGTACCACTGTGCATGTAAATTATAGTAATAACATGTCAAAGTACACGTACAAAAACATCGCAACGTATTACATAAGAATAGTTTGCT
Source organism: Stictocephala bisonia (assembly GCA_035578905.1). Taxonomy (NCBI): domain Eukaryota; kingdom Metazoa; phylum Arthropoda; class Insecta; order Hemiptera; family Membracidae; genus Stictocephala; species Stictocephala bisonia. The sequence continues at coordinate 263,818 of JAQJVL010000384.1, read as the reverse complement.
AAACCGGCTTTATACTTTTATCTTTTCGCGTAAATTTATTTACAATGTGGATATAAAAGGAACAAGAGGAAGGCAAGGCGTGGATTAAAGGAAAATGTGCAGATGTAACTACCTCCTACGGTAAGCCTTGAATCCCGTAAAGTTATTTCTGACGCCGTAAATAAGACTTACGAGATGAGCATTTGTCCTGCTCCACTTTCTCTGCGTGTGTTTTTAACAGTTGTTTATTTTTGTACAACTTCACTAACAAGGAAGCTCCTAAAATATGCTCTTTTATTATTATAGTTTAAAATATACACGCAAATTGTTATAAGTAACCCAAGCGGGTATTATGAATTCTTACTAATAAATAAAGCTTCCGGTAACGACCGCGTCAAAGTGTTATCTACAATATCTACATCACCAAACGTTTCGCCCATGTGTGATATGGCATCCTCAGTGGTATCTTTGAGCCTGTCTGTGAGTCAGTTTTAGAT
>JAQJVL010000384.1:157500-262843 GCA_035578905.1 Stictocephala bisonia | reverse complement strand
AAATCAAAGTGAGGGAAGCAAAACTACGTCCAATTATTTCTTACCCATTTGCAGTTATTTATTCATTAATTAATTCCTTGAATAACCAACAAAAAAATCTTAAAATCCCTTAATTTTTAGTTTTTATTTATTTTAGTTAACAAATGTATTATTATTATTTTTTTTTTTATGTTCGGTACTGGTTTAGTCAACTTTTTTGCGCTGAATATATAAAATTGCTATTCTAGATGGAACATCGTGAGAGTTTAACTATATTGGAGTAACTTTAGTTGGAGATGCTACAAATCATAGAAAAATTCTAATAACTAAAATAATCGTTTTTATAAAAAAAATCAAGTTTGAAAAAGGAGACCCTCGTCACAGCAGACAGTTCAGTTAGAACCATTGTTGCTACTTTTGTTGAGATAACGCCCAGCACACAATAATTAATCTCACCACCAATTCTATTACCATCAAGCTTGTTGCTTTTACACCAGATTCATCAATCCAACGTGATTACCCACGCTCTTTCAACAAATACAGACATACCACTGCAAAAACTAAACATGACATAAATAACTGCTTATAAACCCATACTATACGTGTATTGCAAATAGTTTCATTTTATTAATACATTTTAAGCCCTTAATGAATCAAATATGGCGGATGCCAATTAAATTTTTTTTTCCATTGAACACAAATAAAATATTTTGAACTCATACTTATGGAGGTTAACTTTAAGGTTAAGTGGTCTTTGAACTTAAAAAGAACATTTTGATTTTTAAAAGACGTTAGATTGGACTTGTTTAAAACATATGTAATATTTTGCAGTTTGCATTCGTCTTTCTCCACTGACCAATGTATACCTTCTCTTTCTATTCACTTTGCTCACGAGCATATAAGTGTGTGTTTAAACAAAAATGATTGGTGCCATTAACATAGTTTTTAATAGCTAGCAAATAGATTATTAGATCAATAGTCTATGAGGAATGGGTAGAGTAAGGTTAAGAAGGAGATCGGCCTCTCCTAAATAAAAAAATTTCTTCCGATTCATGTTAAGTGGGTCCGATTCAATACCACTGTACGTGTACGGGTGGGCGGGTGGGTTATATCGCCTGATATATCGCCACCAATTATTTTCGATCGTATACTCGAGTTTTACGTAAATATCGATGTTCGTAATCATTTATCAGGATGACCGAATATTACAGAAAGTGGCTCCTACAGACTTTGACACATTAATGTCACACCCCAGCCCGTTACTCAACTACACTTTGACACGTGAATGTCACATCCCAGCCTGTTACACTCCAAAACACTTTGACACGTGAATGTCACACCCCAGCCCGTTACTCTACTACACTTTGACACGTGAATGTCACACCCCAGCCTGTTACACTCCAAAACACTTTGACACGTGAATGTCACTCCGCAGCCTGTCACACTCCAAAACACTTTGACACGTGAATGTCACATCCCAGCCTGTTACACTCCAAAACACTTTGACACGTGAATGTCACTCCGCAGCCTGTCACACTCCAAAACACTTTGACACGTGAATGTCACACCGCAGCCTATTACACTCCAAAACACTTTGACACGTGTATGTCATAACAAAGCATGTTACACTCCAAGACACTTTGACACGTGGATGTCCCATCCCAGCCTGTTACACTCCAAAACACGTTGACGCGTGTATATCATACCACAGACTATTACACCCCAAAACACTTTGACACGTGAATGTCACACCGCAGACTATTACACTCCAAAACACTTTGACACGTGAATGTCACACCGCAGCCTATTACACTCCAAAACACTTTGACACGTGCATGTCATAACAAAGCATGTTACACTCCAAAACACTTTGACACGTGGATGTCATACCCCAGCCTGTTACATTGATCGTCCGCCCCAGATTGTGGGGACGGAGATGTCCCCCGTAATACGGTGTCCGCTGGACTCTTGCCAACTACATGCGGCACGTGGCTTTCTAAAATATTTTATGGACACTAAGGATAAATGTTACTATTTGTTATATTTTCATGATAATTTTGAATTATCTGTTGTCACTTACCCCAATAGCCTTATATATACATAAATATATAAGGCTTTATATATATATATATATGAGATATATTCATTCCTATCCATGTTTTCCTTCCAGTCTATTATCCTCTCTTCAATCAATTATCCTTTTATGTTTCAATTTAATTTGAAATTGAAATTAATACTGTATACTCCATAACATTTGTATTGCTTTAATTAAATACTGGCCATTAGCAAAATTTCAGGATTAATCTAAAACATATTAAAATCCCACGTAAAATTTAAGAGATCGTTAGCTCCGAAGGCTAGTTAGCGTTGATACTTAGCTTCGTTGGTCAGCTTCCAGAGTTAGTTTAAATAAATAGATAGTTGGCTGAAATAAATAGCTCTTATAGTCAGGTTATTTATTTAGGTTCGATTGTTGACTTCGTTTGTTAGCTTAGATAGCTTCGATGTATAGCTAGCTTAAATATATAGCTTTGATAGTCAGCTTCTTTGATTAGGTTCGATTGTTGGCTTCGATGGTTGGTTTCGATGGTTAGCTTCGATGGTTGGTTTCGACGGTTAGATTCGATGGTTGGTTTCGTTGGTTAGCTTCGATTATTGGCATCGATGGTTGGCTTCGACGGTTAGATTCGATGGTTGGTTTCGTTGCTTAGCTTCAATTGTTGGCATCGATGGTTGGCTTCGATGGTTAGTTTCGATGGCTGGTCTCGATGTTTAGCTTCGATTGTTGGCTTCGATGTTTGGCCTCGATTTCGTAAACACCACCATGTATAGAAAACAGACTGTCATATTTTTTCAGTGTTATCAGTGTTTATCCTACTTTATTAGTATACCATATTAATAGTAACTATTGAAACTTACGTAGTGAGCGGCTGTCCATTTCATTACTTAGAATATCGTGTGTATTTTGATTTGTTACTGTACAAAATCCACTTACATATTCCCGAAGACTGTTCAAGACAAAAAAGGGCATATTTTTTCTTATTTTTATTTTAGATTTGTTTAGTTTTTCTTATGACCTGGTGATGAGGGAAATTACAGATCGAAACGTTACGCTAGAATAAACCAGGATCTGCAAGAGGTTTTCATGATTTATAAGTTTGCGTACAGAAAATTAATTTTCAAATATACGCTAACTAACCACTGAACTCGAAACTGCGAACCCCAGTTACACACATTGTAAACTGTCCCCAACCAAAATTTAAATATATAAATATTGTAAGTATTTGATCCTTTTAATAACAGAAAAATAAACTCATGTCATAACTTACATTTTCAGGGAAACTGAAGGTACATTACATACAACAGCAGGATATTTATTTTACACTTGACAAATTGAGAATCATATTTTCTATTTTCCATCAATTCTCCTCAAAATGTTTAATGAAAAGGGTCTTAATTTGAAGGTTAACTCGACCAATTTAAATGCTTACTAACCTCTAGTGGAATATCCCTCATAAGCATGCTACAATGGCAAATAATAGCCAACTCTATTTCAAATTTTTGAGGATAATAAATTCAGTAGACGGCATAACAGTTTTATTTTATGCCACAAGAAATTTGGTAGCAGAGCAAAAATATAAAATAACTGGTCACTTATTATGTTTTTATATAACAGCTCAAGCTAATAATATGTTGGTGGGTATTTGGACTTGAAAGCCAAACTTGAAACTTAAATGAATGTCATATTTTGTTTCAATTGCAAAACAAAACGTTTAAGGTTATTTCTATTAACTCTGACATGATTGCACTACTTTGCATCCCTCTAAAGTGGATTTATATGCCTTTCTTAACTATAAAACATGTTATTATCAAGAGGAACAATCTTTTATATTGATGTGATGGTTTAGAAAGAACCATGGAGGGGCGGGTAAGTAAGCGTAGATAACTCCCCATTGCGAAATACGGCCGGTTAAAATATATAATCGTTCAGTGGCATCGACTGGAGGTTTCCAACGCTATCGTAAGATAACACAGTCAAGCAACATCGGGCGTGGCTGTTCCTTGGATGGGTGACCGGCGAGGGATTCCGTCTTTGCACGCAGCCCTCCTGCCCGGTAATTGGTGGTGGTTCGGAAGTCACCCTTAAGGCGATGGTCTTCAGGTTAAGTATTAGAGAAGGCTTCTCAGTGCTAACGTAATCTGGTAAATTAAGACCTTCTCCTTTTCGTTTTCCATAAAAAAGTATATTATTAAGGCCCCCCACTGACTAGTATTTCTATAACTAGTATAGAATAAATGCCCATCTATTCTATATGTATAACTGAATGAAGAAAACAAAACATTCCTCTCCTTTATATTTCAGAGTAAGATAAAATACGAAATTGTTATGTATATAAATTTAGACTGATACCGATAGCACATGTCTGAAAGTACCCCAATATCCACTGACAGTACACAGTATCTTCCATGTTGAGCGATGATGAGGGAAGAAAACAAGTTGAGAAGCTTCTAAGTAGTATTTGAACGCTTCGCCTTTTACAACCGGCCGGGGACAATGTTCCCCACTTGCTCATAACTTGACCGAACTTTCCGCAACATTTTAACTTATTACATGCTTTGGCCATTCTTGTCACGCCGGTGTCTTTAGCCATCAGCGTCCAAGTTAGCTCATATTGTTGGTTCGAGTTAGTTTTGTTATTATAGAAATTAAATATTACTATTATTTTATAAATTATAAAAAAGTACTAACAAAATTATTTAGTATGAATAAATTCATGGGAGCACAATGTTATTTAAAAAAAAGGGCATGTGAGAATTTTCGTGTTTATTTTTTTACAATAATAATTTTACTGTGTGATTAAAGAGCTATCTTAGCCGTTAAAAAAGTTTTTAATTTCACTCTTAGCAGGTAATATAATATACATGGTGTAATTATTATTTTCCAAGGATCAAATAAGAGAATAAAGTATATGGTTATAGATACTGAATAAAATATGTGTTTGTTTAGAAATAAAACTTTCATTTATTACTGGAAAAGTATAAAATTGTTGTATATATCATTGAATGTAACTTTTGATTTACGATTTACTGATTAAATTACTCAATAAATTATAATAGCAATGGATACAAATAAGTGTATTTAGTAATATGTACAGTGTAATTTATATGCTAATTTATTTATAGAAAAGATAGTTTTTTCTCTGAGGAATTATTCTTCTTATTGTATTGTTGTCATTAAAAGTAGTTTGGTATTTTCTTAACGATTATGTGGTGGCTTAGAGGCTAACGCCTTAGATCACGAAATACATAGTTGGAATAATTTATAGTTTATGAAATAAACATAACGCAAAGGCCTCTTGCAGATATACGAAGAGGATCAAACAATAAGTTTTTGGTATTCTTGTTTTTTATACTGAATACTTTTGTGAACCTTCATGTTAAATATTGTTTTAAAATATCGAATATTATACTAATGTAAGTGGAATACTTTCTTCTCTATCATATTAATGTATAAGAATATTATATTTTTATCGAAAAACCAAATAAAATATTTCTAAAATGTGGTAATAATGTAAGTTTTTTTTTATGGAGGTAGTTGATATGGAAGAAAGAAGAGGAAAAATAATTAATTGCAAAATATTGAAATATGTTACAGGCTAAGGCCAGTATTACATAATCTAACTTATCTCATCTAATCTAACTTTGAAGAGTGATAGGGCGTGCTAATTAAGGTTTTAGATTGGGGTCCCATGATTAATACTGCGTCACTTCCTGAAGCAATACACTTTAACTAACGGTGGGAAAGTTTAATACTTTATAAAGAACCAGGATGCTGATATGGGATTTTAAGAACTCGCAAATTTTAAGAATCCCAAAAAACTAATCCTTATTTTCTCAGTTTCTAGTTAATAGCAATCACTGTTAATAATTATTAGCCATTTAATAGATTAAAAAATGTAATGTAGAAAACTTACATTTTTATCAATGTCTAAAATAACAAAAATCTTTTTTGTCGATCAAAAATAATCATTGCATGACAAACGTGTATTAAAACCTACCTTAAAGTATCTCTAAGATAATAACTAGTAACTACAACTAACAGGTTAAGTCTTTATCAGATAAAAAACTCCTTACAAACTAAAGTGCCTAAAAGTCTTTCCCGAATTTATTGGCAGTATTATTAGCTCTTAGACGTAATTGAAGATTGTTCAATAATTTTATAGCAGAAAATAAATATTGCTGTTCACAGGCGGTGCGGTGCTTAGGTACGGTCATATGGTGGGATTGTCTTAACAAATAAACAGGGTTATTGTTAGAGACAAAGCCGTGAGTGTTTTATTTAAAAAAGGAACTTCTTTCAAGGATTTAAAGGCAAGGAAAAGTCAAGAGTTTGTTTACGCTAAATAAGCCTTTGCATGATTGGAACTTAGTGAGGCTTAATACATCTATCTCTTACCGCTTTCTTATAAGGTATAATGAGTTCTGATTGACTCGACTCTCCAAATTGGAAGGCTATAGACAGATGAGAACAGATACATCCATAATATGCTGCAACTACATCTTTATTAATAAAGTAAAAAGCCTTCTTACAAAGAAAATGCCAACTAATTAATTTATAAATCTTGTCAATGTAAAGGTGATACTTGAAATTCAAGTCTATACATAGTCCCAGACAGTCAGTGAAGCCAGATGATTGAATTTGAAATATAGCCATATGATAATGTTTAAACAATAATGACGACCCTGTATTATAAAGGATATTGGGGTTTACCACGTGAAAATCGATAAACATAGTTTTGTAAATGTTTACAGAAAGACAGTTATGTTCTAACCTTATTCAAGAGATGAAAAGCGTACTGTGTTATTGACTCACCCTCATATCCATGAACTTAATGTGTTATTGACTCATCCTCCTACCCATATAATTACTGTGTTATTGACTCACCCACCTAACCATACACGTACTGTGTTATTGACTCACCCACTTGCCCATATACTTACTGTGGTACTGACTCACCCATATAACCATACACTTACTGTGTTATTGAATCACCCTCATATCCATGAACTTAATGTGTTATTGACTCATCCACCTACCCATAAAATTACTGTGTTATTGACTCACCCACCTAACCATACACGTACTGTGTTATTGACTCACCCCCTCGCCCATATACTTACTGTGGTATTGACTCGCCCACGTAACCATACACTTACTGTGTTATTTACTCACCCACTTGCCCATATACTTACTGTGTTATTGACTCACCCACTTACCCATACATTTACTGTGGTATTGACTCACCCACCTAACCATACACTTACTGTAGTATTGACTCACCCACCTAACCATACACTTACTGTAGTATTGACTCACCCACCTAACCATACACTTACTGTAGTATTGACTCACCCACCTAACCATACACTTACTGTAGTATTGACTCATCCACCTAACCATACACTTACTGTAGTATTGACTCATCCACCTAACCATACACTTACTGTAGTATTGACTCATCCACCTAACCATACACTTACTGTAGTATTGACTCATCCACCTGTCCATACCCTTACTGTGGTATTGACTCATCCACCTATCTATATCCTTACTGTGATATTTACTTACCTACCCATACATGAACTGTGGTATTACTTATTATTAACTTTTATAGCAAAATAAAAATTGTCTTAAGCTGTAAATAATTTTTCAAAAAATTTTATTGAGTAATAACCATCAGTTAACAATTGGTTTTACTCTGAAATAAAATTCTTAAGTTCCGTTCTATCTAAAACAAGATTTAAATAACAATATATGTCGTATATAAAATAACTAAACTTTTTAAAATACATGGTTGATTCAAATGGAAGAGAAGAGAGGATTTATTCAAATTCTTACATACTTTAAATGTTGTAGTCCTTCAACATATGTTATGTACCAAGTCAATCTTTTGGGACCCTTGGAAAATTAAACTCAGAGCAGGTTGTGGAATTTATAGGATACGTGATAGATCATAACTAATTCTTATTCTCTTAGGAATGAGACGCCGACACTATTTTTAACGTATTTTAAGATGAATATGAATGATTACATGAGTGCTCGATGAGTCAGGTGATTTATTTTGTCTGGCTACTAACGGACTTTGACATATGCTTAGAGACCCATTTTATGAACAGCCCAATAGCCAGGGAAACTTAGGATCTACATTTTTATGTGGAACCCAAACCCCATAGTATTGGTTCCATTTTCAGCTAACAGACAATCCTGATACTAAGTTATCTCCTCTACACAACATCTGAACCCTGACTACCAATCAACATGGACACTCCAAACTTCTGTAGTAGTGTCCACGCCGATATCAACCACTGAGTGGTCGCCAAGTCGGTATTGAGACGACAGAGCATTGAAGCCTACAATATCCACAAAATGTTGTCCCCAAGTAGCTGTGACTTATCAACATTAGGCTTACACCATCAAAAACGACAATTTGTATGTGAGATGTTCTAATATTGTTATGAATATGTTGATTTGTGGTATCAATGCCATCACTGCACGGTGGGTGAGAGTAAAATTACCTTCAAGTATTATTTAAATGGCCGTTAATTACTAAACCATCATGTAAAAGTTTATATTTGTTTAGTACTAAAGTTATTATACTTTGTCTGTGTATTTTTAATATATGTGATACTAACTGTTGCTTGTAAATTATTGAGAAATATAATCGTTTTTATACAGCGCTATAACTCTACTTTTCAATATAAGAATTCTCAATATTGTCTTTTACAACCCATTATTTAAAATAGAAACACGATGATGGTATTTTTCATATAATTATAAGCGTTTTATATTTTTTAAGGAATATTATTTTTTAAATCTGTATATAAATTCCATATATTTACCATTTAAGTTGTGAGTTTCCTTTCGTAAATTGAAAACATAGAGGTTTGGAAAGTGTTGAAAATCTACTAGTCGAGTATCAGTGTAGCATGGAGAATTCTGTAGCTTGGGTGAAAGTTGAATTGCAGCCACGTCTTTACGGTTAGGTTAAGAAGCCCCAATAAGAAGTTCAGTTAGCAGGGATCCGCTGTGTTTATAATTACTACGTGTAGCAGGGGTTGAATTCCATCCTTGTTATATCGTACGTGTGTGTGTGTGTGTGTGTGTGGGTGAGACAACCATCACAGCGCAACGTTTGTATGTGGCTGAGAAAACCATCGTGTGTTTGTGATGGACGGAAAAGCCGTTTTCATACAATTTGTGAGTGGGTGGGTTGGTGGGAAAACTGTAAAACCATCATTTAATTAAGTGGGTAGGGGAAATGTTACGTCGTACGCTCTTGGTTGGGCCCATTATATCATACGTCTGTGGTGGGTGGGAAAGCCATTTTAATACAATTTGTGAGTGGGTAGGTGGATGGGAAAACTTTAAAGCCATCCTTTAAGTAAGTGGGTAGGATAAGTTTTACGATGTACGCTTTTGGTTGGGTGAGAGGTCCATTATATCATTCGTATGTGGTGGGTGGGAAAGCCGTTTCAACACACTTGTGGGTGGGTGGCAATACTTTAAAATGATACGTTTGTGAGTGGGTGGGAGAAATGTTACACCATGCGTGTTAGGATGGGTGGGAGGGTTGCTACTTCGCACGTTTGTATTTGGGTGGAATGTCCGTTTCATCTTTCGTTCTTGGATGGGTGGGAGATCCGTTACTTTATTCTTGTATTTATTTTAAGTTGAAATTTATTTATAATGGGAACGTAATTTTTTGTTCTTCCTACAGCGTAAACAATGTACTGTGTGTCTAAATAGTCCAAATGATTTCTAGTAAACTAAATATGTTTTAGAAACGTTTATGTCTGAATGTTTGTTTTAAGTCATAAGGATTAAAGTTCATTAATCATAAGTCTAAATGGGACAAGAGTTAACTTTTTCAGCATCATTTGTGTAAAAAATATTGTTATCGTTAATTTGAACAACGTTAAAATGTATTTAAACCTTGCACAAAGATGTTGAGAAATGAAAATACCTTTTATGTAATTCGTCAAAGTAATTAATTCTATTGCACCTTTTTTGTGAAAAACAAGAAAGCCTGAGGTTTAAGGTTAGTTAACGATAATAGTGTTCAAACCACTGTAACCCTCGCTTCCTTACTTGCCCACAGTTGCTTCCACGATAAAACTTGCTGTTTTATATCAACAATTATGCTTTTTATTTTATGAATTATTGTGTAAAACATTAAAAGTATAAGGTTTTATAAAGATACTTTATAAAAGTTGTTTCTTTCGATAGTAAGTAAGTTTAAATGTGACTTTACCTAGGTTCAGTGTTTCGTAAGATGAAAGTTGTAAATATTTTTAGTTTTAAGTGTTTAGATTTACAAAGTTTAAAGTGCATAGTTCAACGTATTAGTTACTAATGGAAATGTTGATGAACCTAAACATAGTTAGATACCAATTAAAATACTCAATGGGAATATTTACTGTCGGATGCAAAAGGTAATGTACTCCAGTTTGAACCTCTGCTACATAGTAAATACTCATCCGATTTCGTTGTGTCGTAAACCAAAATTTATATTATTTAATTATACGTAATATTACATATCTTGCATATTTTTTTAAAACTTTAAGAATTTTTTTATATTGGGTAGAATACAAAAAACGAAATTTTAGCAATTTTGGAGTAAACCTCAACTTCAAGAATTTCTAAAACAAAAACTACTTAAGATAAGTAAATGAAACTTTAACCACATGTGACGAAGGTTCTTTTGTGTCAACATTCTACAATTTTTCTCTTTTACAGATTTTTTTTATTGTAATTTTTGGAAACCCCTACAATTTTACAAAAGGTTGAACATAAAAACTTTCAAAACAGCTCAAAAATAACGGACTGAAAAATAAAGTAAGATTATAAAATGGTAAGTGCAATTAAAAAACGTTCTATTTTATATCACATGATAATTTTACAGCTATTCCAGTTATAACACAAGTAATTACAATTATTTTTATTATATGGGCTCCAAAATCAATGTTGGAAAACACTCATTGTTTTAAAACATATAAGTGGGTAATCAGAACATTCACTCATAATCTGAACATGATGAAAAATTGTAAAGTATCGTAAAAAACACCCAACAATGATTGTTTAACCTGACTTAAGTGCGTATAACCTTTTATATAAAAATTAGCAAGCAAGAATATTTTAGCGAGTGTTTTAGAAAAAGCTGAATAATAAGTAATTATAAGAATAATAATATGTAGGCAGGTTAACAATATATTCTCGGGCTGTGACGTTACAAGAGTTTTACTGTCCATTATGTAGGCAGGTTAACAATATAGTCTCGGGCTGTGACGTTATAAGAGTTTTACTGTCCATTATGTAGGCAGGTTAACAATATAGTCTCGGGCTGTGACGTTATAAGAGTTTTACTGTCCATTATGTAGGCAGGTTAACAATATAGTCTCGGGCTGTGACGTTATAAGAGTTTTACTGTGCATTATGTAGGCAGGTTAACAATATATTCTCGGGCTGTGACGTTATAAGAGTTTTACTGTCCATTATGTAGGCAGGTTAACAATATATTCTCGGGCTGTGACGTTACAAGAGTTTTACTGTTCATTATGTAGGCAGGTTAACAATATATTCTCGGGCTGTGACGTTACAAGAGTTTTACTGTCCATTATGGAGGCAGGTTAACAATATAGTCTCAGGCTGTGACGTTACAAGAGTTTTACTGTCCATTATGCTTTTCAATTTGTATGACAAAAAAGACATTTAATTTCATTTTATCAGGAGTCACCCCTACTAAGAACCCAAACATCATGTTTTGGAATTATTGTTACAAAATATGGATTTTATAATATAAATGTTTTAATTAAAATAGTATGTTCGAGGAATATCTGAGTAATATTTTTAAATTTCAGCTCGGAAAATATGTTAATAAAAAGTATAAAAACCCCTATAGTGACTATCAAGAAGTATTAATTACTTTTATTATTATGATTTGTTACAAAAATGTATCGTTGAATTTTTATTTTAACAAAAGTCTTTTAAATATAAAGCATAATGTATTTCTAATATTTTTTAATTAAATTTCAAAACCATTTATTTATTATTTTTCTAAGCACACATTTTCTTAATATTAGTACATATTATATATTAGTACATATTAGTATTCCTAATATTTTATAGTGAATTTTAACTATAAAAAATTCATGACAAAATATTGAATTTTAAAATTAAAAAGTCAGTTCTAACAAAATGAGCCAAAACAGCTCTCGCAAACATTTTACCATAAACAGCTTTGATATAGCTTTTAATTCAGGGTCGGAGCAAGGGTGGAGGCCCTCATTTACATACATGAAACGACACCGCTGACCGTAGGGGTAACAAACCACCCTTACAATTGGGGTGTGGCAGAGACCAAGGGAAGTTTACTAACCTATATTAGTCCAGTACTGTAGGGGTCACTTAGCTACATGGAAAACACCTTTAACAATGAACTTGTTGTTAACTTTGTTCGTAATGGCCTTTAACTCTACATAAAAAGTATGATGATGTTTATTTATCATAGAATAATTAACAAAATAAACATATATTTACTGTATGTTGTCTTTGGTTTATTAAATGTGTGTGACAATAAATTTCAAGAAGTCATAACTGCTGTTCACAAAAACTATATACAGGCTGGGAAAAAAAATGGTATCGTATTTCCAACAACGTAATTTTTTTCATAGATATTTTGATAATTGCATTTTTGTTACTAATTGTGTGCTATAAAGTATCATTTTTTATCAGAATAATTTACTAAAAACCGTTAAATTGTGGAGAAATAAATACTGTTCAAATTAGTTACTTTGGAATTCAAATGACTGCTACTCTGAAAAGGATAAACCTTTCGAAGTCCAGTTTGGGAAAATTAATTTATCTTGAATAGACCTTTAATTTGATACCAAACTCGACTTAGGTTTACTATAAAGCTTTTCGTTCAACCTCGTGGTCCGTCGCCCAGAAAATATTAAGTATCTATAATGGCGTCAAACAGTATGTTCTTTGTAACCATGATTATGTACAAGATTTCACTGTTATAAGTGAAGTCATACAACAGTGGTGAAAGCGTTTCCATTTTTTTTCGTCCTGTTTACGTACATTTAAAAAAAATATTAAACAGAAAATACGAAAGAGTAAAGAAAAATAAAACTAAATTTAAAAAAACTTAAATTTAGTTTATTAGGTTTAATAGTGGTCCAATTATTCTTTTACAATTTTTTAAAAGCATAAACTAGTTTTAAATTTTACTACACGATTATAAAAATTATTGTAACTGTATTTAGAGAAGTAACTACGTCAAATAACACTTGTTGAATTGTGTAAACAGTAACTGAACAACGCCAAACAACCTGTATTGTGTAATAATGAATCTATTATAACAGTATACATCGTAGCATATAGCGTGTGTTTATTAATATGAGTAAAATTTACACATATGAGTAGCGTTTAATGTTTGAATATGTTTTCTATTTTATTCAATCACAATGGTTTGAAAAGTTGTTATTATTCATTATTAGGACGCCGAACGTACATAGATATCGGTTAATACATGAGGTGAATGAGGAGGTGTGTTGATTAGCGAGTGTAGTCATTGTTACTATCTAACGTCTGATGTTCCTTAGAGAGAGCTATTTAGTTGTAGTCCAATTGCCATGGATATTTTCCGTTAATTCACTACCATAACCTTAACATAACCAAAACCTAACATAATGTAACCAAACTTAAAACCAAACCTAACAAAACATAATCAAACCTAAACATAACATAACCAAACCTAATATAATATAACCAAACCTAACATAACCTGACCAAACCTAACATAACATAAATAAATCTAACCTAACATAACCAAACCTAACATAACCTAACCAATGTAGTGGTAGTGAATTAACGGAAAAGGTCCGGCATGGTAATTCCGAGACATACAGCGTCCATAGAATCCGAACCACGTAGTATTGGTTTTAATTTCATCTGATCGACAAGCCAGGTATTGAGTTGTATCCTAGACAATATCCGGACTCAGACTACTACCCAACATGGACACCCCAGACATCAAATCACGAAATTCCGTAATGCGGGAGACTGCATTATTAGTTATTGTCACGCCCTACCAGGGTAGGGGCGTAACGGGGGTTTGCTCCTTCCAAGAGCTCACTCGCTTGACTGACAACCTCCTGGGCTCCTCGATATCTGTGTAGAGATGTGCTTCGTGGGAAGACTGAGAGATGGACAAATAGACTTTTCACAGACGATTTAATTATAAAATACCTTATCTCTACTATCCGTAACAAAATTTTGGAGACTCGAGTTTGAATGCTTACAAAAATTAAACTAACAAAGCTATGGCAATGGAACCTGTACCAATATTTTTATAGTTTCATTGTGCATTGATAGGTGTCAACAAAAAATTCTTTGTATTATTTTTTTCATAGTTATACTTCGTACCAAACGAAAAAAGTACACGATTTTTCACTAATTCCAAACAAATCTTGGTAATAGATACCACCCTCATTAAAAACTTCCTTGACTAATACTCGCCAACCTCGTCCCTCGCGACCACCCGACGCACGACCAGCCTGACCCACCAGCTCACGCGCGATCCCGTCTTCTTTGTGCTGCACCTTGGAACTGCTGAGTGCTGATCGCCGCCGTACCGAATCACTATCTCCCCCACTCTCATTAAACTATACGGCGTAAAGGGGCACCCACCGTAGCAATACACATTATTAGTAATTAATATAGGCTGCTGTACGATTAAAACTACTGAATGAAAATCAAACTACTGTACATTTCAACATGATAACTGAATATAAAAGACAACATTTTGGAAACCTTTAAAATTAAATAATTAACTACACTAACAGGATTAATCTAAATACGTCGAGATCTAAAGAAAATTAACACGAATGACATCCTAAATAACTGGTTAAATAATTCTAAAAAAGAACTCTCTATTATGGAGCAGTGTAATACAATACCTTATGTATTATTGGCTGTGTTAGTACTCCAAACGTCTTTCTTCAACTTCGTTCAAATAAAGCATAGCTAATGGGTTTTGAAGAATATCCGTCAACAATTGTAAAAAACAATGGGCCAACAGTGGTACTGACCCTCCTGCCCCTACACGTACAGTGGTATTGACCACCCGCCCGCCCTTACACGTACAGTGGTATTGACCTACCCGCCCGCCCCTACACGTACAGTGGTAATTAGTTTGGAATTTTGTGGGTTGTCAAAATTTACCCACCCACCTACACATACACGTACAGTGGTATTGACCCACCCGCCCACCCATACACGCACAGAGGTATTGACCAACCCGCCCACCCATACATGCACTGTGTTATTGACCCACCCGCCCACCCATACACGTACTGTGATATTGACCCAACCGCCCACCCATACACGTACAGTGGTATTGACCCACCCACCCGCCCATACACGTACAGTGGTATTTTTCACTTAACTCCTCCCACCCATACACGTACAGTGGTACTGACCCAACCGCCCACCCATACACGTACAGTGGTATTGACCCACCCACCATTGTTCAATTGATTACACACCATACACGTACAAGTTAATACCATTGTACGTGTATGGGTGGGCGGGTGGGTCAATACCACTGTACGTGTATGGGTGGGCCAATACCACTGCACGTGTATGGATGAGCGGGTAGGCCAATACTACTGAACGTGTGTGGGTGGACGGGAGGGTCAATACCAATAAATTTGTATGGGTGGGCGGGTGGGCCAATACTACTGTACGTGTATGGGTGGGTATGTGTTCATGTATGTTGATGAACAAACTATGAATTTTATGTTTCACGAATAGGTATTTTAGTTAGAACATTTAAGAACTATGTAGAGTATTGCGTAGAGGCTCAACTGTTCGAATTTTGAGATTCTCGAAGGGTTCGCGACAACTGTAAATGTTATAATAGTTTATAACATTCAACTGTATTATTGACAGTTAATATAATGTTTGGGTCTATGTGAAAATTTGTTTTTATTTTTAATATGAAGTTTAAATCTTTTTTAAACATTTCATTATATTTTGTATCATTATAATATATAACATGGAAAACAACATAAAATGCCAATTTATATAATTCATTATACAGTAATTATGTACACGTACCTTGAGCACTCAAACATTAGGTCAAGCACTTACTTCATTAGTTACAAAACTAGAAGAATATTGTCGTTTTTCTTTATTATTTACTTTTATTTACTCATGAGCATGCACTCATGAGATTTATAATTTCACTTAGGACTTATGTTATTGGTGTCATAGACCTAAGGCTGCCTATGGTCACAATTTTATATAGCCTATTCTTTTTCTATTTATTTTGCTTGTTATTTTTCAACTATAGACACAATGTGGAACACTACTGTAAGTGTCGTGAGCACTTATGTCTCATAATTAACTACTCTCATATGCTGCTAGAATGGTAGTTCATTCACATATAGGTGTAATCAGAACATTCTCGAAATGAAGTCCAGAATTATCTAGATTACACTTCCAGAACAATCTCCATCATAGCTCCAGAACCTTCTAGACTTTTACCGGTACCCATCAGCCTACGAGCCAGTCAGTGCCAGTGTGAATCTTTGGTCTTCGATCTGGAGGGAAAGTGACAGTCAAGTAACAGTGAGTGTACACCAAGCACTGTCAGAAACTGTTTGAATACAGGCTCGAATGTAATAATTAATTGCCATTAATTGTTGTTAATTATACTGGTTTAATTTCAAGTATTAAAATAGTGTCTTTCTATTATTGTACATCTATAATTATCTCTAAGTACTTTAGTTTAGTTAGTTAATTAGTAAGTGTAATCAAAAGTAACAGTTTGTAGCCACAAAGTGGGGTCGCCATATTGTATTGGAACTTGTGAACCGTAAAATGATCAATTACTGATTTTAAAGGATAAAATGTCTTAAATTTATTTCACTAATTCATTTTAATAAGTTCATTTCGTAACAAAATATTATGTGCATTGGCGAATATATTTTAAATACAAGATAATCCATTTTTATTTTCCCCCTATTATATTAATTGCTTTATAAAATATTAGTTAATTAATAAGTAATTTTGTCATATTTCAAAGAGCTGTGACTCAATTGTTTCTCTACTACTGTAACTAAGAATACTTGCGGTTTCAATTTTTAAAAAATGTTATTTTGCATACCATTTAAAACTCAAAAATTGTGGTGCATTGCTGTAACCCAGCTACTTGGGGATGAAGTGTTGTAGAGGTTGTGGGCAATATGTTCTCTACTCAGTACTCTTAATACCTATACAGCACCCGATCAATGGTTGCCATTGATGTGGTCATTACTATAATAGTCTGGGTTGCCTATGTTGAGTGTAGGCAAGATTCAGATGTTGTGTAGGGAAGAGAACGTTGTATCTGACTTGTCAGTTAGCTGGAAACCAGACCAACACTACGTGGTTTTGATTCCACGTAAAGCTTTAGATCCCTTTGTTGCCCTGCTATTGGGCAATAAATCAATGTATCTTTCTAAGAAATAGTTGACCTTTGTAAGTAACAATGACTACACTCATTTCTCTATGACCGGCGTCTAAATGATGAATAATGAATAACTAAATTACAATACGTGTAGCACTTTTAAAATATAATTTTACTCAGACAGAATTATTACTTAATACAACATGATACAATTATAATAAGAATCTACAGTTTCCGGTGACAACCGCGTCAAGGTACTATCTACAATATTTACAAGAAAACCAGAAGTTTCGCTCATACTGTGATGTGGCAGTCTCAGAGAAACCACTGAGGATGCCACATCACAGTATGGGCGAAACGTCTGGTTATCTTGTAAATATTTTAGATAGTACCTTGACGCGGTTGTCACCGGAAAATGTAGATTCTAGTTATGACACCGGCCGCTTAAGCCTAAGTCCTAAGATGATACAATTATAATCAACAATTACCAAGGATATCTCAAGGGCTTAACGATTGTTTTAGATATGATGTCATTAGTTTGTATATGATCATATATATATAAACACAGAGGGTAGTGAAACCCAATATAAAAATGAAAAGAATGGACTTGTGTGTGTGCAATTAAAAATGTTTAGTTTCCAATATACATAAACAAAACCAATATATAAAAAACAAATAGATAAGTTCATAATCATAGAAACGGGTAATTATTTTTACCCTAAAATCTTAGAATTGTTTTAAATACAGTTGAAAAAGAATAGACACTATTTTCAGAAGAATTATAATTTTAAATCTTAAAGGTTTTTTTAGCATATACCACATTTAATACTGTTTAACATTTATACTTAGCTTATCTTGGTTTAAACAGTTTATATATATTTTTAAATTTTAAATAGCTTACTAAGATCAATAAATATAACTTATAAAATGATCTAAATTGTACAACCTGTTTTACCCAGGCTTATTTTCAACATGACTGCAACTGTTCCTATAGCTAGCTAGGTAGGTGTGAGCAAGTTGGTCTCTGGGTACTTCTAAATCTGCCAAGCTACCCTCCCTCCTTCCCTGCACACCTCTATACAGTATAGCCAACCTTATCCCGCAGAACTTAATGAATCATTTACTACAATAACTTTACACCATCAATTCAGGTAAGAATTTACTTTCATTTACTGAAATTCTGTAAAATTATCCATTTTTAAGAAGGATTTGAAAGAAATATAATTTTTTTTTATTTAATAGAATATTTTAATTGTAATAAAATATTTAATTGGATGTTGAACGCCATTTCTAAATATAACCTAATTGCATATGAAAGTCGAGTTCCATAAAATGTTACATACTAAACTTTGTTTCCATGAAATGTAAATAAAAAATATCTTAAAATCAGTACACCATAAGATATAAAGCCAATATTCATTTTTGTAATTTGCATAATTACTAAATATATAGGACAAGAATCAAATATAACACATGGCGTTAATGAGTTGGCTACTACACAAACGTTCTTAATGGTATACATTAATTTATGTATTTATGAATTTTTTTACAATCCAGAACTAAGTTTTGTTTGTATAGTTTCACATGACCAACAGTTTTTAATAATAATTGTAACCGAACATATATTGGGTAGTAACCGGCATGGAATTAACCCCAGCCCTTCTAACCAAACCTAATCTAACCTAACCTAACCTAACCTAACCTAAACTAACCTAACCTAACCTAACCTGCAGTGGTTAGTGTAAACGTATTATACGTTGTATTCTAAGATTCAAACTGATATATATTCAAATATTCATTTATACTCAATGGTCAAATGTTTTATATTTTATACCTTCCAGCTGTTATTTAATTTTTAATACTTTCATTATATTTACATTTGTTTATGTTTATGTTTCGGTAATTGGTACATGATGAATAAAGAACACGAGTGTTTCAAGACTTTAATTTGTACATTATACAAACAATATCAACTTGTGCAATAATAAGCATTACAGATTAAGTGGTATCTTTTTTTCATTACAAACAACAACAAAAGTAACTTGTGTCAAAATCTCTGAGGTCTGGACCAAATCTCAGAAGACAAACCGAGCACAGACTTGTCATTTAAAAACAGTTAAAGAAAGTCTTATTACCAGGCTAATTTAGGTCTGAGAAGCCCTTTATAACACTTAAACTGGGGACCAGTGGCTAAAGGTGACTTTTAAGTAACCAAGAACGGGATCGTAACCCGTCCGAGGAACAGCCACACTCGGTGGTGCTTGACGTCGTTACTTTGCGATAACGTTGTAGGGCAAGTTATTTGTGATTAACCTTAAAATTATAGTTTCCATTAATTATTCCACTTGCAAGTTAAGCTAATATTCTTCTTAAAATAGATAACGCAAAAAATTAAAGGTTAAACTTAACATCTTAGATTTTTGTTAAAGAAGAGGTTAATATCATGTTCAACCTTTCTCTGCCTATTGTCCATAGACCATTGATCTGTGCGGGGACTCATTCAGACTGAGTAAAGAGGAGAACAAGTACGGTTCAAGTTTAACATTACTGGACAATATTTCCAGACCTTGATAAAATTTGAAGGCCACGATTTACGTAACTCGGGTTTAAGTCCTGATGCCTTAGACCGCTCGGTTACTGACTCACCGAAAGAATGTACCGTCATATTCAACCAAGAACGTTTCATTGTTAAAATTGTATCATTTTCAAACGGTTATACAAAATTACTTAATCCAGCGATAATTGCTTATTTAAATGAAAATATACTGGTACAATTTAATTGTAGTTTTTTTGTTTACTTCGAGTTATTGGTTTTATGTAACGATATATGTATTGTAAACTTTAGCTAATTAAAAAATGTAACTCAATAGAAAATGTACATCTCTGAAATATGTACATTATATGCACTTCTCACTTGTATTATTATTATTAGTCTATTATTTTAGATTCATAGCACATCTGTGAAAACTGTGGTGTTTCTTGAGTCTTTGGCACGCAATTTATTTGTTGTATTTATATTTGCATATCGTACATTTTATATATGCATATCGAACACCTCTTAACATATTAGATAAGGTGGTTAAAAACGTAATTCATAAAACCAAAACCTAACCAGGATCCCGCCAATATTGACCTGTTGGGGCAGTGAATTTCAAGGTTTTAATTCTATTTCTTTTCACGAGAGACATTTTTGAGCTGGAATCTGCTAAATCGAATCTAATCTAATCTGCAAATTAGTTAATTCGTTTATAATTCAAAGAAGATAGTATACATGAATTCTATATTTAATGTTTACAAAGATCGTATACTAATGATAAATTGATGCCCAAATATTCTAATGAATCTGAAAAGCATGATATATTGGGGGACACCCCTGAAAATTCTCGTGCCAACTCCGTCACTCGCTGCACTCTTGGCCGTCGTCCCCAGTCTCAAAAGTACGTATCAACTACAGGAGGAGCAACAGAACAAATATTAAATGAATAAGAAATCATATTGTTAAACCCCTGTTCAAATTACGCAATGCTTGTAGGTACCAGCATAAATAAATACAGTATAAATGTAAACATCTGGATATGAATTAATGTAAACTCCAACCTAATAGAAAATCCCTGGCTCCTATCTTATCTTGTTCCTTTCCCGAGAATATCTTTGGTCATCAATTCGTTTACGAAATTAAAGTGATAAATACATTGCATATGCATAAATTTAGAATACAACATACATACACTTTATATGTCACTATAAATGTTTGAAAAGGTCTTATACTAATGATAAATCGATGCCCTTAAGTTCAAATGAATGAGAAAATACTGTGTGTCTCTCTCTCTCTCTCTTTTTTTTTTTTTTTTTTTTTTTTTTTTTGTGAAAGAAACTTTCTTTTGTATATTACTGATAAAATATTAGAAAGAAGTCTATGTTACATTAAAGCACCTTAATACACCTAAAATACGTGATAACTTCAATGCAATTTACTGTAATGTAATTATAAATCTACAATAAACATCAAAAAGTAGAATGAACTTAATCTACATAAAATGGAAGACCAATATGACTCCAAACATGTATCAATGGGAAGACATACACGAATGCAAGTTCTCCAAACAACACCTATAATTCATAACTCTGTTCAGGAATAGTCTTCTTGTAGACGAAAAGAACAGAGTCAGTAAAAGACTCATAAATTTCGTAACTGCCACTAAACTTAAACAGAACTGGGTAACAAGAACAAGGACATTATTTGTCGTTAACTTAAGGCTCCTGGCATAAACGGATTAGCTTGATCTATTTTATCTGTCATGAAGCACTCCAGTCGCTATTACACATTAGTCTGACATGGCTGCATGGTTCAACTAACGAATGAATCACTGTTTACAAATGTACACTTTCTAAGATCGATTTGAACTGTATTCATAAATTCAAACTAAATGGCATGTAGAGGGGAGAAAATGTTTCCTTCCCCCACCACAGTTTCCCCAACTTTTTTTGTAATGTCATCTTCTAACCTCAACAATGACATTGCACGAAAACCAAATAAAGTGAACACTAATGCTGATAGTAAATCAGCTGATAGTCAAGGAAGAAGAAGAAGAAGAACCAGAGTTACCAACCTATGAACTTGTAATTATCTTCAACCTTTATTTTCTGTACTTGTAAATAGGAGTTCGTTTTTTAAGAAACACTCTGTATTTATTTAATAACTTATTTAAAACAACTCTTTAAAAAAAAATCATGATACATATGCTTGGATGTTTTGGTTTTCTTTGTAAAATGTTTAAGGTCATTTCTACTAACTTACATGATTTAACTATATTTCATCCACCTAAAATACTTTAAGGGTTTGCTAGAATATAAGACTTTGTTATTAAGGAGAAAGGCAGCAGGCTGAGTTTTAATATTGATGTGATGGTTTAGAGATGATCACAAGGGGAAGGGAATGTAAGTGTAGAGAACCAACACGTAACAAATCGAGTGCTGTAGGCTAGTAAATATATGCATAAAAAAAATTGCAAATGTACGTAATAAAATATTAATACTAATACGTTTGTGACTCCCCTTTTCAAAAAAAAGGCATTCTTTTCAGTCTTTTCAGTGAAAATGTTTGTCACAGTCGAACCTCGACCTTATACCTGTTGTTGATCTAACTCATTTGTCAATCAGAAAACCGGCTGTGGTCTGTCCGTTTCCAAACCATTGTGTGAGTTGAAGAATTGTGGCAGCAATTCTACCCTCCGACTCTCCGACTGCACACCAGGCAGCGTGTTTATCAATATCTGACACCCACTGCTGCTTACAGTTGAAAATGACCTAAGACGTTTGACGGGGGCAAAGTGCAGGTGCCATCATGCAGCTGCACATGTGCCGAGCCAGTACGTCCAAGTAGCACATCATCCAGGCCTTCCTCTTCTCAATCTGGAGCTTTCGTGCGCGTGCCCCTGGACACTCCCTGACCAAACTCTTCTCTTCTTTCAATCAATTCATCCGGTCAGGCTAAGCAGAACTGGCAGGCTTCTTTTTCTCTCTCTAGAAAGAATTTCATTTCATTTCCTCTACTCTCTTCCTATCGAGACAACTGTTCTCAGAGCCCTATTCACTGAACTTTTCTATTCTTTGTTTCACTTTCACTTCAGGCTAACCCTAAAGTGTCAAGCGACCCGTGCTGATGGGGTGAATGGTACCGGCCTAATGGTACATCAAACGGAGCCCTGGGATACTGGGCGACCTCCCAGAGTATATAGCCTTACCCGCTATGAGGCTCTGGCGGGCTCGACTGTTTAGTTCCTCTATACTCGTGGGAATTCTATGAGTAAGCATTCAAACTTTCGTTTCAGGCGGGAAAACACCGCAACTGAGATGGCTGAACGTGCGGAGCAACACCTCCTAGACGATCAACCATATAGAGAACATCGCAGGTCGGGAGAATTTCGACAGCGAGAAGGAGAGAGAAACCGAGGTCGAGGTAGGGGGAGCAGAGCGGAGCAACCCTCCGTCACTCACCCTCCTCGAAGAGAGGATCCACCCAAAGGGGTGGAGAAGGCCGACAGAAAGGCCAGAAAGAGAGTAAGGAAGCAGATCACACTTCCACCAAATGGGCAGCCAGGCGGATGGGATGACCCACTGAGAAGAGGCCTCAGTGGGGCTGGTGTGCGCTGGTACTTGCGATATCTGGAAGAGGGAATTCCCCCAGAAGAGGCAAAGAAAAGAGCAGTGGAGCGGAAGATCCCCCAGGAGAACACTCCTCGGGATAGTGCTACGAAGAAGAGAGGGGCAAATCAGCTCTCTCCTCAGAAAGGACCTGAGCTGAAGAAGAGGAAAGTTCCTCAAGCAGCCACTAGCACAGCGGGTACTAGGACAAGCACTAGTTACGCTGAAGCAACATCCTTGATCAGGGTGGCAATTCTGCCAAGAGCACCGGGGGCCAGTTTGAGTGCAGATGACCTCACAACCCTGGAGGAAGCAATCGTGGAAGAGATGTTGCTGGGCGCTGATTGCTCCCTGCAGTTTTCCGGCATACATTTCAGACCAGGTATGCTGATTGTTGACTGCGTTGACAAGGAGTCAGCAGAATGGTTAGTTGGAAAGGGGCCACAGCTAACCAAGTGGAATGGGATAGAGCTGAGAGCGTGCATGGGAGATGATATCCCTAAGTCACACGTTGTCACCATCTTCTTTCCCAGAAGCAACAACTTGACCGAAGAGCAGCTGTTGAACTTGGTCAAAACACAGAATAAGGGGCTGGATACCCAACTGTGGAAAGTTCTTAACAGCAAGGATGAAGCCACAGGGAAGCTGGCGACTATCTCGATAGACGAGGCGTCGCGTGAAAAGATCCTGGAAGCAGGAAGTCTGATTTTCTTCCGATTCGGGAAACTCCCGGTACATGGATTGAAGAGAAAGACAGAAGGGGGCAATGATGGAGAGGAGGCTTTGACTCCTGCCAGTCTAACAGCTCCAGAGGAGGCTTCGACTCCTGCCAGTCAAACAGCTCCAGCTCCAGCGCCAGTTGAGATGGAGCAGGATACTCCCTCAGAAATTGGTGAGATGGATGCGCCGGACATTTCCAGCCTCAGCCTTCACCAGGAAATAAGGGAAGAAGAAGAGGAGAAGTTGTTGGAAGGTGCGGGGGAGATTGTCCTGCCCCAAACCCAACAGCAATAATGACATCCTCCAACAGGGGAGAAGCGCGGGTCAGGTTCGCCCAGGTGAATGCGCATCACGCTCGAGGAGCTTCGGCTGCTTTGACCGGGGTGTTTGCCAGGTTGAATCTGGGGATTGCGCTTGTCCAGGAACCCTGGGTCTACAGGGGACAAGTCATGGGCCTATCCAGCAAGAGCAACAAGGTAATATATGACACCAGGGGGGGAACTCCCAGGGCCTGTATTGTTATCAGAAATGACATTCGTTTTGTGTGCATTTCAGAATTTTTGTCACGGGATCTGGTCCCCATCAGGACATATCTTAACACTGGTGGGGCAGACCGAGAAGTGGTGGTAGCATCGGGCTACTTTCCCGGTGAGGGAGAAATTCCTCCTTCCGAGGTGAGACGGCTGGTGGAGTACTGCAGGAGGCGTGGTACTCCCTTACTCCTGGGATGCGACGCCAACGCCCACAACGTCGTCTGGGGAAGCACTGGAGACAATGTGAGAGGTGAGCAACTGCTAGAATTTATTTTAGAATCTAACCTGAGTATTTTTAACCTGGGGAATGTACCCACGTTTGTTACAAGGGTTAGGCAAGAGGTTTTGGATCTCACGATTGGGAGCCAAAGTATGGCTGATAGGATAGTTAATTGGAGAGTATCCAACGATCCTTCCCTGTCAGATCACCAGATCATTACCTTTGAAGTGAAAGGGGTTAACATTACACCCTCCTTCAGGAGGAATCCTAGAGACACAGATTGGGAGATTTATGAGACCAATCTGGAAAGTAACCTTGCCAGAATGACTAGGGGTCTCTCAAGTCATTATGGGTTAGAAAACAAAGTTGAAGATTTGACGGAGGCAATTATGGAGGCTTATGAATCCAGCTGCCCTGTCAAAGAGCAAAGAAGCAACAGGGAGGTTGTGTGGTGGAGTTCTCATCTGTCAGGTTTGCGGGCATTGGTGCGTAGGCTTTACAGCAAGGCCAAGCACAGCCAGGCGGACTGGCAGAGATACTCCGATGCACGAAGTACCTACAGTCAAGAGATCAGGAGAGCAAAAAGACGGAGCTTCAGGGAATTCTGTGAAAACATAGAGACGATCCCTGCTGCGTCACGGCTCCATAAAGCTATGGCTAGAAGCAAATTCCAGGGGCCTATGGCTCTTAGGAAGCAAGATGGAAGTTACACAGAAGGTGAGGAGCAGAGGGCTCTTCTACTTCTGGAAACACACTTCCCAGGGAGCAGGCAAGTTGAATTGGAGGATTGTACTCCGATCTGCGCAAGTGCTAATAGGGAAGATTGGGAGGAGGCAAGGGAGATAGTTACTCCTCAACGGCTGAGCTGGGCAATTGACTCGTTCCAACCGTATAGGGCCCCGGGAGTTGACGGGGTTTTCCCAGCTTTGCTCCAGAAAGGCAAGGAGAGATTGATGCCTCACCTGTTAGAGATTGCTAGATGCAGCATTGCCTTGGGCTGGATACCAAGAACATGGCAGAGAGCAAGAGTCTCATTCATCCCAAAAAGTGGGAGAAGGGATGCGACTTTGCCTAAATCTTTTAGGCCGATTAGTCTCCTCTCGTTTACTTTGAAAACGGTGGAGAAGATGGTGGACAATCACTTAAGGATGAAGGTTCTGGAGAGGGTGCCTTTGCATCCCCGTCAGCATGCGTACAGAGCGGGCAGGTCCACGGAGACCGCTCTGGTTGAGCTGACAGATCTAATTCAGAAATCTTTAGGAGAGAGAGAAATTGCAGCATGTGCCTTCATAGATATTGAAGGGGCTTTTGATAACACCTCACATGAAGCAATAAGGAGAGCCCTGGAGCATAGGGGAGTTGGAAGGGCAACTTCTAGATGGTTGATGAACCTCCTGGCCTCAAGAAGGGCTGAGACTGTGGTCGGGAAGAGCATAATTCAGGTGAATACAACAAGAGGATGTCCACAGGGCGGAGTACTGTCTCCCTTGTTGTGGAGCCTGGTCATAGACGAGCTTCTCAGGATAATCACTGGGAATGGTCTCATATGCTTCGGCTATGCAGACGACATCGTCATAATGGCCCGAGGAAAATTTGAAGAAATTCTCTGTGATTTGATCCAGAGAGGTCTAGAGGCTGTGCAGAGATGGTGCCAGGGAGTAGGGCTTAGGGTCAATCCTGCCAAGACTAATCTGGTACCATTCACCAGGAAAAGGAATCTGCCACGTCTGAGAGCGATCAGATTTGATGGAGTAGAGATTGAGTGGAAGGCAGAAGTGAAATATTTAGGAATCACACTAGATAAAAAACTTCTGTGGAGGAGACATATAGAGGAGACCATGAGTAAAGCAAAGCTAGCACTGATGGTGTGCAGAAGGATTGCGGGAAATTCTTGGGGCTGTCAACCAAGGATACTGCACTGGATGTACACGATGATAGTGAGACCCTCCATCACTTATGGTGCTATTGTATGGTCGGGGAGAACGGGTTTGGACACCGTTAAAAAAGCACTCGGCAGTGTACAGAGGCTCGCATGCATTTGCATTACGGGAGGGATGAGGTCTTGTCCCACAGCAGCTATGGAAATGATTCTCCACCTCGCGCCCTTGCATCTTCACGTTGAGGAGGTGGCGAGGGTGTCTGAGGTGAGAATAAACAGGATCATTACCAGGCAAAATATGAACTTCGGAACTCCTCGGGATTTCTGGGATTTTCCGAGGGACTCTATAGTCAGGAAGTTTGATTTTGAACGATCGTTTCAAAGGGAACTGAGCACAAAAAGGGACTGGAGTGGAGAAAGCATCCGCACAATGTCCAGCAGCCACATTATGTGGTTTACAGATGGTTCTAAGACTGAGGAGGGGACCGGTTCCGGTGTGTTTGGGCCAGGTACCAAACTCTCGGAGGCGATGGGGGAGTTCCCTAGTGTATTTCAGGCGGAAATTCACGCCATTGATACATGCATTAGAATCAATCTGGAAAGGGAATATAGGGGCAAGATGATTGCTATAATGTCGGACAGTCAGGCAGCCATCCAAGCACTGAGTTCTCCTATTATCAGGTCGGGGATGGTTTGGGAGTGCCGGCAGAGACTTAACTTGCTAGGGAGAAGCAACAAGGTGACACTTCAATGGGTGCCGGGACACATTGGTGTTGAAGGGAATGAGAAGGCAGATGAGCTTGCAAGGAAGGGGGCATCGACCCCGCTAGTGGGACCAGAGCCTTTTTGTGGCCTTGGAGATGCCTTCTTCAAGGAAGAAATTAAAAGGACAATGGTGGCCAAAAGAGACAGACTCTGGAGGGCCACAGCAGGGCTGAGACAAGCTAAGAAGCTGTTGGGAGGCAGGAACTTCAACAGATTCAAAGTATGCATAGGCCTAAGCAAAACCAGACTGAAGAGGGTAACAGGCTTCCTTACTGGGCATTGCCTACTGAGGAGGCATGCTAGGAATCTGGGTCTGGTAGAAGATGCATCATGTAGATTCTGTGGAATGGGAGAGGAAGACCCTCTTCATTTACTGGAAGAGTGTGATGCTATAGCGACAAAGAGAGCCAGGCATCTGGGTCGGTACCAGATTAGACTGGAAGAAATACCACATCTAGAGATCATCCAGATCCTCCGATTCCTAGAGGATCTGGGAATTGATGAATTGTGACCGAGCAGTCTCGGGCAGAGCATGGGGGGCAAAATAGATCTTGATACGTCCAGTTGCTTAAATTTCACCCCAAATCACAACACAACACACACAAGACGTTTGACGCTTACATTTTTGTATACATTTATTTCAAATGTTAATATAATTTATAGATAAGTGTGACTGGAGCCCCAAGAGAATATACTTTTTGAACAGTTTTGGTTGATTTACAAAAATACTAAACAAGAAACTAGTTTTTTTTATTTATTATTTAACCTCTTGTTAGCCTAGTGGTTAGTACTTCTGCTTCATATGCAGATGGTCACGGGTTCAAATCCCGGGAGGTCCACTTAGAATTTGCCATAATGGTTTTGCCGGTTGTCCCTCGACAAAGTTTGAATAGTATGATAACAATGCCACTGACGTAGAAAATATAAATATAAAAAATTAAATTAGTTTAAAAATGTATCAAGGATTAAATTAAAATCTGAACACAGGGTGCTCACGAAAATTCTGTTCACTTTAAAAACTACAAAGTTTAATATTTAACGTTCATGAATTATTTGATTAAGAATTAAAATTGGTGCTATGGAAAACTAAATCTAGCATTGTGGCAGGAAAATCGATCTGAACCATCTTATTTATAACTATACACGTTTAGTAATTTATCATTCAATATAAATGGTTACGTCCTAAAAGACTGTGACAAATGTTGTGATTGAAATGTTGTAACAAATCATAACCAAGAATAGTCCTTGACAAAAAATAAATTTAATCACTGTCGGTGCATAAATTATGTGCACCCGAGTATGAAGGTTGTTTTCTAAAAAACTAAGAGGTGTACAAAAGTCGAATCACATCATATTGTTTTCCTCGTTTATTTGCACGTTATGACATATACGATAGGTTTTTAAATTGTATTACAAGTTTCAGTTATTTTTATTCTAGTTTGAACAAAAAAGTATCGGAATTGGAACTATTTTTCACTGTAAATCAAATTTACACTGTTATTACTCATAAGCCCGTTAATGTATCACATTTATATTTTAATACCTAGTTGAGTTCTTACAAATTCCCTGAAACATTGTTTTCTTGTCTTCTAGAGGTCGTATATCTAATTACTTAGTCTTAACAACATGTAGAGTTACGATAATACTTTCATATGTGTAAGTAAATGCAGTAATCTTACACTGATTTAAATTAATGTAAAATTATCGATTTAAAGTTATTGCCAATAGATTGAAATCGATTTAAAACCACTGCATTTACTTATATATATGAAAGTTATGTATCGTGACTATATATGTCAAAAGGATTACAACAAGAACAATTAATTCATTTTACGACCTCAAAAAGCCAAGAAAACTATGTCTTTAAGGATTGTATAAGATATTTTTTCTCAAAAATTATACATTATAAAACTTATAAAACGTGTAGAAAACATTTCTATCAACCAGGTATTAAAATATAAATGCGATACAATAAAGAGGTTTTGAGTAATAACGGAGTGAATACTATTTCAATTCCGGTATTTTTTCCATCTGGGATAAATATTATTAAAGGCTGTAATAAAATTTTAAAATATGCATGTGATAACGTAAAATTTAACGAGGAAAATATTGGTATTATTAGATTTTTCGTAGGCCTCTTAGTTCGTTAGAAAACAACCTTCAAACTCGGGTGCACGTAATGTCTGTGCCGACAGTGCTGTCGCTCAGACAGTTTGTTGGAAGCGCCGTTATAGCGGAGTTGGCAAAATGAATACAGCCTCTAAATTGCCAGCATTCTAGATTGAAGGCGTTGACCAGCACTTTATAACCTGTGGAACAAGCAAAGCCAGAATATAATAATATTATAATGCAGATATGAGCAATCGCCACCTCCTTTTGTATAATTAAAGATAAATATTAATAATTTCATGAGTGTATTTAATTTGTAAATATTTATTTTAGGACGCCGATCGTCAAGATATGGGTGAGTATGAGTTTCGAATGAGTTAAGGTGAGCGAATGTGGTCATAGCTACAAACTAAGACCGAATATTCCTTAGAAAGTTTCATTAATTAATAGTCCATGACAAATGAACAGCTGGTAGTTATCAGCTGATCGCTTTCAAAATTTGTTACGACTCAGGGTGAAATCGAACTGACAACTTTTAGGTTATGAAACTGGGCTTAAATCAACTAAGCTACCGACCATGAAGTTTGTGTATGGATGCCCTGTGTAGTCTTGTTACTAATTATGGTTGGCAGTTCCTTTAAAAGAGCCATTTATTATACCACAATAGCCAGAGCAACTTAAGGACCTATAGCTTTTTGTTGAAACCGAACTACGAAGTGTTGGTGTGATATTAACTAATAAAAAGCCTGCTTCTCGGTTATCTTCCCTGTACGACTACCGAGCACCATAGACACCACAAATGTGTCTAGTAGTGACGTCAATGGTAACCATTGAGCACACATCGTGTCAGTATTAAAACTGAACATAGAATAATTAAATTCAAATTTAAAGTGTAATATCTCAAGAATAATTATTATAAGGGTTGAAAAGATATTAACATGGAAACTTAAACAAAATAATATTGACTACAAACTTAAGCCCATCTATAGTAAAACGATAGTTTAATTTTGAGTAATTTATCAATAATTCATTAACCTACACAATATTGTGATTTTTGATGGGTTGGTTTTATGTATTTGTTCTACTGGTTTGTCCACTCGTTCACAACTAAAGCACAATTGAATAGGACAAGCTTCCAAAAAATGTATAATTAAATATGCTTTACAATAGTATCATAAATTCCCTATTTATTTTCAGAATCCTTAATTATATTCCAGTCAATTCTACTCAAAAGACCGACCACGTGGTACACATTCAGAAAATAATGCTTTTGGGGAACGAAGCAAAATCCTTTAGGGTCCATTTTATACACCGATATTATCAATCCGAAGAAACAAACTTTTAATAAACGTTTATGGATGCAATCCCCCTGCCCCCACTTAAGAATAAACTAGTAGATAGACGACGTTTCACCTTCTTGTCAATATATTAATTAATTAAAATATTTAAAAACGTAATTGGGAATCACTCTGTAGTTACTCAATCGTAAAAAAACAAAATGTTTATAAAATAATAAAAATTTATGAAATAGTAAAAATGTTGCTTGAGTGTGATTAAATTGCATGTTTACTCTTTGAATACTCTTTCTAGTGGTGCGACGTTGTAACCCAGCTCCTTGGAGACAAAGTGTTGTGGAGAATGGACACGATTGGTTCTATGCTCGGTTCTCTTATTACCAGCACGTACCCGCTCAATGGTTGCGGTCGGCGTTGACACTACTAGAGAAGTCATGTTGGATGGTAGTCTTTGTCCAGATACTATGTAGAAGATAACTAAGAACCAGGCTTACCAATAAGCTAAACATCAGACCAAAACTACGTGGTCCAATTAAAACACTAATGTCATCAATCACATTCGCCTTAAGATACGTTTAAAGTTGTATCACAGAATAACGTAGGAGAATAACTAATCTAAAAAAATTAACTTTTGCATTTGGTAGATTTTAGTAGAAGTTTTTACAAATGTACAACGTCACTACAAAATTGTTAAAAATCCTCCCATACCGCTGTGTTACGGTTAACGTTAAATCTCGAATTCACCACCTTCGGTAGTGAGATCACGTTCCTTCTGTGGTAGTTCCGGCTTATCTAGGTGTTAAGGCACGGTACGTGGTGCTATTCATCTCTTGCCAGAATATACGCACCCCTCTACCTCCCTCTAGCCTTTGGTAGTGAGAACATATTCCCTCTGAGTTAGTTCCGGCTTATTTAGGTGCTAAGATACGGTATGTGGTGCTATTCTTCTCTCGCTCAAATTTACGCACCCCTTTTAACTCCTGCTAGCCTTTGGTAGTGAGAACACGTTCCATCTGAGTTAGTTCCGGCTTATCTAGGTGTTAAGGCATTGTACGTGGTGCTATTCTTCTCTCGCCAGAATATACGCACCCTTCTACCTCTCTCTAGCCTTTGGTATTGAGAACATATTCCCTCTGAGTTAGTTCCGGCTTATTTAGGTGCTAAGATACGGTATGTGGTGCTATTCTTCTCTCGCTCAAATTTACGCACCCCTTTTAACTCCTGCTAGCCTTTGGTAGTGAGATCACGTTCCATCTGAGTTAGTTCCGGCTTATCTAGGTGTTAAGGCATGGTACGTGGTGCTATTCATCTCTTGCCAGAATATACGCACCCCTCTACCTCCCTCTAGCCTTTGGTAGTGAGAACATATTCCCTCTGAGTTAGTTCCGGCTTATTTAGGTGCTAAGATACGGTATGTGGTGCTATTCTTCTCTCGCTCAAATTTACGCACCCCTTTTAACTCCTGCTAGCCTTTGGTAGTGAGAACACGTTCCATCTGAGTTAGTTCCGGCTTATCTAGGTGTTAAGGCATTGTACGTGGTGCTATTCTTCTCTCACCAGAATATACGCACCCTTCTACCTCTCTCTAGCCTTTGGTAGTGAGAACATATTCTGAGCTAGTTCCGGCTTATCTAGGTGTAAAGGCACGGTACGTGGTGTTTTTCATCTCGCACCAGAATATACGCAACTCTCTACCTCCCACTTTGGTGGTAAGAACAAGTTCCATCTGAGTTACTTCCAGATTATCTAGGTGTTAAGGCACAGTACGTGGTGCTATTCATCTTTTACCAAAATATACGCACTCCTCTACCTCCCTCTAGCCTTTAGTAGTGAAAACACGTTCCCTCTGAGTTAGTTCCAGCTTATCTATGTGTTAAGGCACGGTACGTGGTGCTATTCATCTTTTACCAAAATATACGCACTCCTCTACCTCCCTCTAGCCTTTAGTAGTGAAAACACGTTCCCTCTGAGTTAGTTCCAGCTTATCTAGGTGTTAAGGCACAGTACGTGGTGCTATTCATCTTTTACCAAAATATACGCACTCCTCTACCTCCCTCTAGCCTTTAGTAGTGAAAACACGTTCCCTCTGAGTTAGTTCCAGCTTATCTATGTGTTAAGGCACGGTACGTGGTGCTATTCATCTTTTACCAAAATATACGAACCCCTCTACCTCCCTCTAGCCTTTAGTAGTGAAAACACGTTCCCTCTGAGTTAGTTCCAGCTTATCTATGTGTTAAGGCACGGTACGTGGTGCTATTCATCTCTTAAAAGAATACACGCACCCCTCTACCTCTCCCTAGTCTTTGTAAGAGAGTTGGCGTACCACATTTACATATGTAAACAATAAAGTGTTATAATACTTTTATCATCTGAAATAAATAGTATTTATCGTTCTTATCAGTTCATCGAATGTTTGATTATTTCCTTGAGTAGATATTTCTATTATTCGTGCACATAATAAGAATTTTCATCAATAATTTTCTTAATAACATGCTAATTAATTGTATCTTAATGTTGATAGAAATAAGCTATTTTAAACGTATTTGTTTTAGTAGAAAATGTATATATAATAATCCTGTAAATATTTTGATCAAGTACTATTCCAGATGGTATTATTGCTATTAATACCACATGTTACTAAAGGGTTGTGTTATTTTAGAAATTATTCACAAAAATGAAGAGAGAGATTTGTATAATTACGTGCTTAATTACTTCAATAGTAGAAAGCACACGCAATATAACACGTTACAGTTAATGTGAGAAGGTGGAAGATACATTCTATATCAGAATGACTAAGTGGCAAAGACCCCCTGAACCGTTTTTTTGCAGCATCCCTCAGACTGGCAAAGATAAATCACCCTATCTGTTTTCCATCACCTGTTGCTTGCCCGGGTTTTGGCATTAATATCACTTTTTACTACGTCTTTTTACAACTGAGTGACTCCTTTTATCCCATCCTGCCTCGCTTTTACATATTTTATGTTATATATCCTGTATCAAAAGGTTATGCTCTGCTTTTCCCTGCTTAATGAAATAGAAAAGGCTGCATGATTTATATGTTTGTTACTTATACGATAAATAGTGCGTTCATATGGTGATAAAGAAGTTACGATGTATAATACATATACTGTACATCATTATACATTAAATGAAAACATTGTAATATCGTCCCAGATTGATTGAACTGGAATTTTTTACATTTACAGGAAACATTTGCTGACTCAAAATCAAAACCTTTTGGGTTTTTTCCAATGTATAATTGATGATTTCAGAACATTAGCAATTAAACACCTATACACGTACTGTATTGGAAGTCCCTCCCACCCACTTTTAAAAGTATAGTGGATATGACCCTCCCACCCACCAATAAAGGTACAGTGGTTATGAATCTATCCTACTTCCCCATACACGTACATACATGATGACCCTCCCGATCACCCATACATGTACAGAGGTACAGACGAACAAGTTTGCTCACACTATGTAACCTATATACTTTTCCGTGGATTTGTCGATTGTACAGTAGGGGAAGCAGTACAATGTAGTCGATTGTATAGTAGGGGGGAAGCAGTTCAATGTATTCGATTGTGCAGTAGGAAGAGGAGTTCAATGTAATAAATTTGACAATAGGGAAAGCAGTTCAACTAACTCGATTTTACAGTAGAGAGAGGAGTTTAATGTAGTCGATTTAATGTAGTGGGAGGAGTTCAATTTAGTCGATTGTACAGTAGAGGGAGGAGTTCAATGTAGTCAATTGTACAGTAGGGGGAGGAGTTCAATGTAGTCGATTGTATAGTAGGGGGAGGAGTTCAATTTAGTCAATTGTACAGTAGGGGGAGGAGTTCAATGTAGTCGATTGTACAGTAGAGGGAGGAGTTCAATGTAGTCAATTGTACAGTAGAGGGAGGAGTTCAATGTAGTCGATTGTACAGTAGGGGGAGGAGTTCAATGTAGTCGATTGTACAGTAGAGGGAGGAGTTCAATTTAGTCGATTGTACAGTAGAGGGAGGAGTTCAATGTAGTCAATTGTACAGTAGGGGGAGGAGTTCAATTTAGTCGATTGTACAGTAGGGGGAGGAGTTCAATATAGTCAATTGTACAGTAGAGGGAGGAGTTAAATGTAGTCAATTGTAAAGTAGAGGGAGGAGTTCAATGTGGTCAATTGTACAGTAGGGGGAGAAGT
This sequence comes from Stictocephala bisonia, assembly GCA_035578905.1. NCBI lineage: Eukaryota > Metazoa > Arthropoda > Insecta > Hemiptera > Membracidae > Stictocephala > Stictocephala bisonia. The sequence continues at coordinate 227,497 of JAQJVL010000384.1, read as the reverse complement.
TCAATTTAGTCGATTGTACAGTATGGGGAGCAATTCAATGTAGTCGATTGTACAGTTGGAGGGGCAGTTCAGTGTAGTCGTATATAAAGTAGGGGGAGCAGTTAAACGTAGTCGATTGTACATTAGGTGGAGCAGTTCAATTTAGTCGATTGTACAGTTGGGGGGCAGTTCAGTTTAGTCGTATGTAAAGTAGGGGGAGCAGTTAAACGTAGTCGATTGTACATTAGGTGGAGCAGTTCAATTTAGTCGATTGTACAGTTGGGGGGGCAGTTCAGTGTAGTCGTATGTAAAGTAGGGGGAGCAGTTAAACGTAGTCGATTGTACATTAGGTGGAGCAGTTCAATTTAGTCGATTGTACAGTTGGGGGGCAGTTCAGTGTAGTCGTATGTAAAGTAGGGGGAGCAGTTAAACGTAGTCGATTGTACATTAGGTGAAGCAGTTCAATTTAGTCGATTTTACAGTAAGGGGAGCAGTTATTGAATTGTAATAAATTGTACAGTAGGGGGAGGAGTTCAATGTAGACGATAGAGTTCAATGTAGTCAATTTAGAGCAGGGGGGCAGTTCAATGTAGTCGATTTTAGAGTAAAGGGAAGCAGTTCAATGTAGTGGATTGTACAGTAGAGGGATGAGGTCAATGAAGACGATTGTACAGTAGGGGGGGTGGAGTTCAATGTATTCGATTGTACAGTAGGGTGAGGAGTTTAATTTAATAACTGTACAATAGAGGGAGCAGTTCAATATAGTCGATTTACTTCGTGGCAGTTACAAGGCCACGTAAATACAGGGTGTTAAAATGTCCGAAGACGGTTGAATATTATTTAGACCGTTACAGATAAAGGTACAAAACTTTTCACATTGCTGCTGGACATAAAAAGCTATTTTACTATATATTCTGTGATCCACTACCTTCGTAGGGGGGCGGCCCACTAGAAGTCAGAAGAAAATATTAAATATAAGCATAGGACGATACATACAATTTTAAAGGCCTTAGCTAGGTAGAACATCATACCGGAAACCAGAAAAACAGTATTGATACTTTAGAGCGCCGCCATTTTGTTTAGGATTAACCTAAACAGGATTAACCTTTTGTTTAGGATGTTCTACTAGCTAAGACCTTTAAAATGGTATGTATACGTTACATTTAAGATTTTCTTCCCACTCCTAGAGGGCCGTCCTCTTACGAAGGTACTGGATTACTGAATAAATGGTAAAAGACATTTTTATGTCCAGCAGTAATGTTCAAAGTTTTGTACCTTTATCTGTAACTGTCTAAATAATATTTAACCATCCTCGGACTTTTTGAACACCATGTATATGTAGCCCCCTTAATTAACTTTTCGGTTTAGTAAAGTCAAAAAATATCGGGACTTTTAAGTGAAAATTATATGCCAATAAATAAAATAATAAGACACATTTTGTATTTGCTATGTCAATTCTTAATTTGTTTTCTAACTCCTTGTTAATTGTTTAGTATCAGGAAATAGTTTGTTTTAAAGTAATTTGTATTTGTTTTTGAATGATGAGCTGATTATTAAAATTTATCAAATATTAATTAAAAGCGGGAGGAATCCTAGGCAATAAGAAAGTATCCAAAAGAGTTTTGGTGAAATTTAAGAAAAGATGAATAGAGATTTTAAGTAGTTTATATTTGAACTCGATTCACTACAAACAAGTAACGGGATTTTTAATAAAATAAATATAAAAATGATTTTATAATTGAGTTTGGAATGCTAATAAGCATTTAAGATAAAAGCCTGGTAAATACTATAAGATAAGTTTAAGCCAATGGCCTAGCCACGTGAACTACACTAACATGACATAGTCCTAACTTAATCTAATTTAAAATATTCTAACTTACAGTGAAATAAAAATATATTGCATCAGTTACAAGACCAGTCTATTCTACATCAAGGTGCAACAACCAGAACACACAACGTACGAGATGCACACATTCCTAACCCATGCTGGGTAACCTTAAAAAATTACAAACTTTTGATTTTTCCTAATATTTACTTTTTACTGTAAACAAATTTGCTGCCTTAACACCATTAGCTTGGATACACGAATATAAGAGGCATATTCGAGTTTATTTTTCTTTCAGTTATTTATCTTTAGCGTGTTTTATTCATTTCTTACATTTTCATTCTTGAAACTGACATTCAAGATTCCTTACCTTTCATAAGATGGCTTTCAGTGGTACCTGCAACGCTCGTTTATCCGACCAGTAGCTAAAAATTTCCTGTGGGGACTACAAAAGAAATTATATGCGAAATCCATCAAGCAGAAATTTTGAAATTTATAAAATGGGACTGTTGCACGTGTTCTGATAGCGTAGGATTCATTTTTAATATGCTGATCGTAGATACGTAGTGGAATATGAGATTATATTGAGTTTTATGAGGGTTGACGAACGAGTGTAGTCATTATTAATTATTGAGGTCGACTGTTCCTTAGAGACATTTATTAATAGCCTAATAGCCAGGACAACTATGGGATCTGCAGCTTCACGTGGAATCGGAACCACGTGCCAGCTGCTACTAAGTTCTCTTCCATACACAACTATTTTGACTACCACCAAACATGTACAACCCAGACATATCAGGCCACATCGATGGCAACCATTGAGTGGACGCCGTGTTGGTATTAAGAGGACCGAGTGTAGAACAATCTCCACAACACTTTGCCCCCAAGTAGCTGGGTTACAGCATATGCCACTAGTACCAATGTAAAGGAAATGTGACTCAGCTTGTTCTTCTGGGACTGTTTCTTTTAGAGGTCACAATGAAGAAATTATGTAACCTAAGCGGTGTTCTAAAGGAGTATATGACTGATTTTGATGGAGTGTAAGGTTAGATTAGGTTAGGTTAAGTTAGTTTAGGTTAGTTTAGTTTAGTTTAGTTTAGGTTAGGTTAAGTTAGTTTAGGTTAGGTTAGGTTAGTTTAGGTTAGGTTAGGTTAGGTTAGGTTAGTTTAGTTTAGGTTAGGTAAGGTTAGTTTAGGTTAGGTTAGGTTAGTTTAGGTTAGGTTAGTTTAGGTTAGGTTAGGTTAGTGAGTTACAAAGCTGAATATAGTATCAGTACGTATAAATGTTGATGTGTACGTATAAATGCTTTACATGTGAATTATTTAAATGTTATCAAGACATTTTTCAGGGAACTTGTAGTAATTATTAAATAGAAGTAAATTATTTGGTTTACCTATTGTACAACACATTTTTTAACTGGTTCTTAATGCTGATATTTTTAGATAAATAAAAGATGAAATGAAAGTAATTTGTAAGATACAGCAAGGAGGTCTGGAATGTGGCCGGATTGTTGGCCTATAAATCAACTGCAGTTATTTCCCGCACTGTAAAGGACTATCCCGCCAAAATGAGGTGTTGTATTCCATTCCAGAGACTTTAAAAATTTGTACAGCTGTTACGATTGCTTGTTTTCATATAAAACCTGTTTTTAAGAATAAAATTATGACCATTGAAAATACCTGGAGTAAAATTAAAAAAAGTGGAGCGTACAGAAATATTGATAAATTGAGTTATTACAAAACATTAGCCTATATCAAAATACATCATATGAATATGATATATTCATTAGGTGTTCGTTAGGAATGAAGTCACCGTTGCAGTATCAATAAAGTAACAAATTTAGTATGCCAAACCTGAACTGACATCATCGTTTTAGTAATTAAGTGTTCGTATTTAATGTATGGCTACGCATAAGTTATGGCCCCTTATAGATTTATGACTTCTAATATTATGTTAAGGCTTTTTCAATATTTAGGATCACCTAAATATGAATGACGATTAAAAGAATGATAAACAATTATTACTTTTATATATATATGTATGAGTAGAAATGTAGAAAACAGAATACATACTATTTTCAATTAAATTTAGCTAAAAATCATGAGTCCAAATTCACATCCAAAAATATGAAAAAACTCCTAATTTTAACTAATTGGACTGTGTAATGGATAACTATTGTACAGAGCTCGAAAACCCTTAAAAACATCGTTGAAAAGGCGCACACAACTTAATGTGTAAATGTGAAAAAGAACAGGAGGTTCAAAGGTGTATGTAGGATGTGAATGGACTTACGGACGGCCGGCCACAACAAACCCCTCGTGCCCGGCTCACATTTAAGAGAAAATCCCCTAGTGGACAAGAGAACTTTTCAAGAGTCATCGACAACTAACGTTGTAAATGTGGAAATGAAGAGGTGGTTCAAGGGTGTAGGTTGGCAGATGAATTGACTCACGTCCGACCATCCTCAACAAACCCCTCGTGCCTGGGCCACAGTAGAGAGAGCATCCCCTAGTGGACTATAGAACCTTTCTACAGTCATCGACAACTAACGTTGTAAATGTGGAAATGGAGAGGTGATTCAAGGGTGTAGGTTGGGAGATGAATTGACTCACGTCCGACCATCCTCATCAAACCGCTCGTGCCTGGGCCACAGTATAGAGAACATCCCCTAGTGGACTAAAGAACTTTTCTACGGTCATTGACAATTGACGTTGTCAATATGGGAAGGGAGAGGTGGTTCAAGGGGGTAGATAGGCAGATGAATTAGCTCACATACGACCTTCCACAATATACTCCTCGTGCCCGGGCCACAGTACAGTGAACATCCCCTAGTAGGCTAGAGAACTTTTTTACAGTCATCAACAACTAACAATGTAAAAGTGAAATGAAAGAGGTTGTCACAGGAGGGTATGTAGGGAGATGAAATTGACTCACGTATGATCTGGCACAACAAACTCCTCTTACCTAGCCCACAGTACAGAGAACATCCACTAGTGGGGTAGAGAATGTTTCTTCAGTCATCAACAACTAACGTTGTAAATGTGGAATAGGAGAGGTGGTTACAGGAGGGTATGTAGGAAGATGAATTGACTCACGTACGACCTGCCATAACAAACCCCTCGCACCCACGCCACAGTAGAGAGAACATCCCCTAGTGAACTAGAGAACTTTTCTACAGTCATCGATAACTAACGTTGTAAATGTGGAATGGAATAGGTGGTTACAGGAGAGTATGTAGGAAGATGAATTGACTCACGTACGACCTGCCATAACAAACCCCTCGCACCCACCCCACAGTAGAGAGAACATCCCCTAGTGGACTAGAGAACCTTTCTACAGTCATCGACAACCAACGCTGTAAATGTGGAAAGAGAGAGGTGGTTCAAGGGTGTAGGTAGGAAGATGAATTTACTCACGTACGACCTGCCACAACAAACCCCTTGCAAACACGCCACAGTAGAGAGAACACACCTAGTGGACTATAGAACCTTTCTACAGTCATCGACAACCAGCGCTGTAAATGTGGAAAGAGAGAGGTGGTTCAAGGGTGTAGGTAGGAAGATGAATTGACTCACGTACGACCTGCCACAACAAACCCCTCGCACACACGCCACAGTAGAGAGAACATCACCTAGTGGACTATAGAACCTTTCTACAGTCATCGACAACTAATGTTGTAAATGTGGAATGGAATAGGTGGTTACAGGAGGGTATGTAGGAAGATGAATTGACTCACGTACGACCTGCCATAACAAACCCCTCGTACCTGACCCACAGTACTTCCCCGGGGGCTGAGCAAAATTCTCAGTGTTCTTTTTGAAGTTATACTTCTTTGCGCCCGTTAGACACTTTGGGATGGGATGTTGGTCGAGAAACCGCGTCACGCTGAAAAGTAAGAACAAATTTTTAAGAACTATCGATTAATCGATTGTTAATCGAAGAAATTACTGATAATGATAATATAGGTGTATAATATAATAATGAAGTCACGTATAATATATTGAAGATAAATATATTGAATAATATTGAAAAATGTCTTATATTTCATTTATATATCCTGTCTGTTTGTGTGCGTGAGTGGGTGTATGAGAATGGCCAAAGAAGTATAACTTCCACCGTGTGGTCCGACGCACACCCAATTTTGTGTGTGTATTTATTTCACCTATGTCTTATAAACGCTACAAAACTACCCTGATTCTTAGTATATTTTTTAGTTCTACTCCATGTCTTATTTTCTTCTGTACTGAGCATTAAGGGCGTATTTTAAGTCATTCCATACTAAACTAAAATATGTTACGTAAGAATAAATAGGCTACGTTAAACATCAAAATAAAATACAATTTATATTGACTTTAATTTGAATAAATATGTTATAAATTGAACTAAAATATTTTGATATTTTCATCAATTTCTTTAAAAATAAAATGATTTTATTAAAAATATATATTCCATAAAAAAAATTCAAATAAACCTTTAGTGTATCATAACATTTTTAAATCAAAGTTAGTCGTATTGGGCTATGAAAATATTTTACAAAAAGTATTTTGTAGAAATATTTTTCAGCATAAAAATAATAAACTACAGTTTAGTGTGATTGTAAAAATATTTACCCTGAAATACAGAAAGTTCTAAATCCTAATATACATTTAAAATCAACGATAAGAAATATGTTTTTGAAGCACAACTATTCTTTTAAAATGTGTAATTACTTAATAAGCTATGTTTTTATATTAATGATGTACCTTAATGAGGTTATTAATATACTTTAACGAGTATTAGGGAACACAAGACTAATTTAATATCGCTTCACCAGTCCTTTATACTTACGTAAATAGTTAAACATACCTAAGAAGATTCTTCATTCTTTTCTTCTCCCATCTCCGACGTCACCCCAGTGACCGCGATGTCGGGGTGGGAAGAGAGGGTGGTGTGGTCGGTGGGATGCATATTCAGAAGCCAGCTGCAAATGAAGGTCCTCTCCTTAACAACCTCTCCAGTCCAACTCTAATTTGCTTGTTCATTAACTCAGAAACTAATTTGAAAATTTATTTACACGTGCTTATCTTCCTTCATTATTTTTCTCTTCCAATCTTTTACTTTGTCACATTTCTTAAAAGTTATTTTATAGCTTTGGTTTGTATATAATTTAATTTATAAAATTAATCATTAATAAAGGAAATGTTACGTTGCACTTAATACGAGATTTGTGTATAATGTTAAATCGTATATTACTCATTACTAAGCATTACTCATTTGTAAGACAACGACCGTAGAGATATGGGTGAATGGGTGTGATGATTGTATATGAATGAGTGTAGTCATTGTTACTAACTAAGATCGACTGATCCTCAGCATTAGCTATTTGTATATAGCCCAACTTGCTTTACTTGGAATCCGAACAAAATCGAATTGTTCTGATTTTCAGCTAACTGACAATCTGACACTCATTTCTCAGTTCTCATTTCTGCAAATCATCTGAATCTTTATTACCAATCAACATGGACATCCCAGACTAGTATAGTTATATCCACGTCGATGGTGACCACTGAGTGCACGTCTTGTTGGTATTAAGAGGACTGAGCATTGAAACTTACCGCCTACAAGATCCTCAATACTTTGCCCTCAAGTAGCTGGATTACAGCACTGCACCACTAGTACCGACTATATTGTAAGTACATGACGCAAACTAAACTTAACCCTAAGTACAGCAAGGGCAGCTCATTTGTTATATCCATTCTTCTTATATCTGGGCATGAATTAGGCCTATATTGAAATTACACGAAATTCATAATTTACATAGTTTGTTATGCAGTTATTGTAGTAGAGAAGCATGTGAAAATAATCAAAAACTTTATGGAATCTCTCTTTGTTTGATTCTGTCTAAAATTAGGATTATTGTGGGTTAAAATTATATGGACGAAAATGTTTTTGACGGCCCCTAAATTAAAACAATTTGAAGTAAATATAAGAAAAAACAAAAACCCTCAACTTTACCATATTGGAGGAACTCTTAATATTAAAATATCTGTGAGCATCATATTGAGTGAAAAAGTGAGGACTGAAATATGAGCTCATAGTTCACTGATCATATCAGAATTATTAACAATTCAGCATGAAAGTAGTCAAATTTTTTTATATCAGCCAAATTATTTTGGGCTTGATAATAGTTATTGCCGAAACAAACAGCCTAAATACTTACTACCAACAATTAAAGTCAAAGTGAGTCTAAATATTGTAAAAAGTTATTAGTGAATTCCGGTTTTATTAAAAAACAACTCAACTCTGATCGTACAAAAACTTTCTAATATACTCGTAGTTCTGTTCCATGAACGTATCAGAAATATTTTTCATCAGCCCCATACATAAATTATTGGAGGTGAATATTATGGTCCGAGAATTAAGGTGATTTGAGGAATATTAATTTGATTGCAGCTGTTAAAAGTCATTTTAATCTCAATATCATTGTAAAAACATTGTTATTCTCACAAGGATAAAATCCTTCATTCAATAAATCATGCATTATTGATATTTAATCCATTCATAAAGTTTATATATTTACAATGTTATGTATATGTTTTTAATACGAAATTTCAGCCACTAATACTTCCAAGATTTTAATGTAGTGATATATGAAATGCTGCAATTTTGATAATTTTTCTCCAGTTCTATTCTTTATGAGAATCTGGTAATACATACAACCAAATCGTACGATGTAGAAGGCAGTTTAGAATCATAGAAAGCTGTTAGAAGTCAAGAAGTAGGAGACCGCTAAGAAAGCAACCAAGATTGGTGGAAAGCGAGATAGTTCCTCAGCTGTGACATTCCAATAAAAATTTTTCATGGCAACTGCGATGACGGTAGGCCGCGTGCTGGCAGCTTAATAGCAAGCCACAACCACTACGCTATTAGCATTGAGACCATTGGTTAATTTGATTAACACAAACGATACAAGCTAAGAACGATTAACTTAAATAATTATTTAGTATTCAAATAACAACTAATAATCATGTTAAAAATAAACAGTAACTAAACAAACTTGTCCAGCGTTTAACAAAACGCTGTTGCGGAACTTCATCACTTGAAGGCGGTAGTTAGTCATGTTCATGTGCTTGGTAGAATGGTAGAACGATTCCCCTCACCTGCTTAAACCCCTTTATACACTAAATATAACACGCAGATCAGGCTCAGTTAGATATGACAATACTTTTTTAAGCATTTAAGTACAGTAATAATAATAGTATATTACTATAGTAAAAACAACAACTACTTATTCTTTTAATTTGCTAATGGAACGATTATTACTGGTACCAAAATTTATTTTTTTATTTTTTTTTTCAGCGGACATTCCATTTTTACAAAATAATTACAATAATGTTATTAGAAAAATTCCACAATTGCATTAACAAAGCAAAGAAATATATGGCTGATCGAAAGAAGAATATGCACAATGAGTGTAAATAACAATAAAAAACAAATTCTGTGACGTATTCCTATCATTGAGCCAAAAGTAACATGGCAGCTCTTTTGAATGCAGGTAGACTAAAGTTAAAAAGTATAGTTCACCATTTTTACCAAAACTACAGAAAATATAGTTCCTTTTGTTATAAGTATATTTCTATTGAATCTATTTCGAATGAAATACAATTTTCAATAAAACCTGAAAGGAAGCCTTGTGTAGAGTAATGTCAGTGTGAGAAATAAAATAGTTTCTGGGAAGTTAAATTAATGTTTTTAATTTATTTCACCAACGATAGAAAACTGCCACAAACGATATAATTTATTTTACTCTGTTGTTTATAACTCATGAAACTGTAGAGTAACAAAACAGATTACTCACACTGATTTTACTTTCTCCCATATGCGTTAGCATAGAGAAAGTATTGAAATCGTTCAAAAAAGGTTTTTACAAGTTGGTCTAAAAATCCATTTTAGGGTCACCTGAACCCAAAAAATTGTTTTTTTTGGATGTCTGTCTGTGTGTATGTGCATTTCGCTGGAGACTAAACGGATGAATCAATTTGTACTAATTTTGGTATGTGGGTGTACTTAGCTAATATCTTCATACCTTTTATCCACTTTTTTGAAATTTTAGTTTTTTATATTTTTATCGGCAAAAAACATACGAAAATTGAGTTTTTTTAAACACTGCTCTGACGATTTTCAGTAAACTTTCAGAAAAAATGTGAAATAGAATGTAAAATATTTTAGTAAAAACCACATGTCTCTAACTTTACTAGTTTTTTAGTTATGGCAAACAAATGTTTGGGAATCAAACTGGTAATTTTCAGTTTTTTTTTATTGTTTAATATGGGGGAAAGTAGTGCCAATTCTTTGGAACCAATTATTTTTATTGTAATTAAGTAATTTATTATTAACTTTTGTTAAATTAAAAAGTCTTGATTATCGTTAATATATGACAGTTAATTAATTTAACAAACATATTTAGCATTTCCATTTTTGACCAAATTGTTTAACTTGTTCAGAAACAAACACTTTTAGAGCAATATTGGCTTGCATATAGTATAGTATGCTAAAGTTGATAGTATGCTAAAATTTATCAGTAAAAATTATTTTCTAAAGAACAGAATATTTTATCGTCTTCCCTTAAATGATCACAAAAAGTCCAGCCCAACCGGGAGCTAGTGAGCTTCTGTAATCGATGGTAGAGGCGTTGAGAGTTATACGAGCGAAGCGCCTACGTTATCAATTCCCTATATCGTAAAATGAATTGACTGGCCATAAAACTTTACGGTTATAAGAGTTCTGATGTAAAATCTTTATCGGCTCATAACGCTGCGATCTCAGATAGTGTTGATCGAGCTGTTGTTGACATTACAGCGTCCGCTCGATCGAGCGACATAAGTAAACATCGATGTATCGATAATAAACATCGATCTTTTTTCTTTTTTTACTTCACTCGTCATTTCACATGGGCTTACAAGCCTAAGCGTGTGTGCGTGAACTTTATTCAACGAGTGAAGTACCGACCTTGGGAATTCGAACCTTGGCCTTGCTCTCCGCTGTCGAAGCCTTAACACTGAGCCACCACGCCAGTAATCTACGTTAACCACTGTTATCTCATATAATCGTTGTTTTCCAGATTCCAAGTAAAAAGAGTACTTTTCTGCGAACTTTAATTCCACGTAAATTAATATTAGTAATTACTTAATTATATAAAGATGTATTTCTTTTAACCTCTTTAGTGATCGCATGGTTATTTTTTATATTTACAATAAGAATGTGTTTAAATTCATGTCGTGTAGTCTTGCTACTATCAGAAATGATTTTATTCACACAGATCAATTTATTCATAACGTAATCATGTTTTAAATTGAAAAAATGTATAATGACATAAAATACATTTCAGAACAAATAAAATTGTTTATTCACATATATAAAGTAAAACCTCGCTGGTCCGGCACAATGTAACGACTGGGAGTCCGGATTTAGGGAAAGGTCGGATGAACGAGAGACCATTTACAGTTACACTTTGGAACGTAATAAGCGCTGAAAAAGTAGAAACATTACTTAAAAAAAAACATTTTAAAGTATTTTTTCCAAACTGCTTAATCTATTAGCTGCAATTTTGTTTTGTAATGAGCAGTGTTTTTATATGATTCTAGTAAACCATTGTCATATCATCATATCATCCACCTGACTGATTCTATTTGTGCTATAGGGCACAGAGCATTGACCTTGATCATTCGTCGTATGTTCTTATTTCCGATCCCAAACACATATTTCCAAAGCAGTTGTGTTCTATTTAACTTAAATCTAAGAGAAAAATATATATTTTTAATTATCACTCAAAAAAGCCTCTTGCCAGCCAGATGTTTGGCACTTCTGCTTCATAAAAAAGCGTCATGGGTCAAAAAATAAATGCACTTTAGTTTTGTATTGTGTGTATAGGCAATAACTTAATAATAACTTTTCGGCCGGGTTACAGGGGTCCGTACGACCAGGGGCCGGTCGAGCGGGGTTATACTGTTAATTATTTAGGTACGAAAAACAGTACACTGTCGTCATCTTAAAATCATAAACGGCTTAACGTGTCTCTAAAGCAGTGAACTCTGAACTTATCAGTATCTTTGTATATAATCTGAAACACTGTCATGCAACTTGTTACGGAAGCATTGATATTCCTAAAATTGTAATTTATTTTTGCAGTGTATATTATTTAAGGAACGAATTTTATATTTCATTATATTAATATATTCGCTAATTCTGAACATTAAGTTTAGTTTTTGCTTCAAAATATTTAGTATTATGTAATATTGGTAAAGCGAGTCAAAACCAGAAACTATAAGGACGAGTTTCCTATCTACATGGGGAAAGAGAAGAAAATACATTTTATATGAGAAATGGCTTATAGTAATAAGATAATAAAAAAAGTGTCAACTATTTTTCTAGCTGGACAGGAAAATGAAGATTAAATTTATTTATTGAGGTTTTTTCTTACATATGAATCAGTTATAGCTTCAAGATAAAATAATACATTTGATTATCAAGAAATTTACACTATCAATAAAAATAAACAATTAATATTCGTAAAGATAAAAACATCCCCTCACGGTTGGCATTTAAAAAAAAATTAAGAAACGTGAATTCTCTATTCAAGCATTAAACTATGAATGTATAGTTTTTTATGTGAACAATTTTACTATGAATAAATAAATATTTCAAAAAATAATTTAAAATCAATCGAAAGTTATGTTTGCAAAGAATACAAAATCGTCTGGTATTTTCAAATTTAAATAAATTCAATTGCTGCTTATTTATAATTTTAAAGTATTTTTTAAGGAAAGTATCAACAAGTATTTTAAACATAAAAATTACAATATTATATTATAATATAGACGTCTACTTCAAAATAAGAATCAAATTTACACTTATGTGTAATTATTGTTTTTGTACATATTCATGTTTTCAACTGTTTTAAATGTTTACAGTTAAAAATAAAACACTTATTGTTACAATGTAATAATAAACTAATAGTGTAGTGATGTAATCCTGCTACTAGAGGCAAGGTGTTTGGAGGACTTAAAACTATGAATTATGGCACAATTTGCTCTTGACTACTAGGAGTTCATCCAGTATTCATTAACATGCCAGCACCTGAATAACACTTAACATTAGACTCATTTTTAATTGAAAAATGTATTTTCTAATTGATGATTATTTACTGGTGCTATCAAAAGTAAAGAAAGATTTTTACACTGTATTTTTAAAACTGTAAATAAATCTTCTTGTTATTTTCTGCTTAAAGTATAAGTGGAAAGTCCTATTTATTAACAATTTATAGTTATTGCAAAATAGGTTATACTATGTTTATGAATTTTACTCGCTTCAAATTAGATTAAATAAATACATGAATAGAGCGAAACCACTAGTTGCTTTATTCAACAGATTATTCCCATAATAGAATTTTGTATCAGGTAATGAAGGTCGCTGTGATGATATGATGTTTAAAACCCACTTTTAAAACATATTTTAAATTTTTTATATAATTTGGTAGAAATTCTGTGGGCTAATTAAAAATAATCTCACGATTACCGTTATCTTTAAGATTATATAATTTAAGTTGAAAATATACCGAATATATTATTATGTAATTTAAAACGCACTGAATACATTTTAGGTGATGTAAAAATGTTTTACTATTAGATTATAACATTAATTTTCATCTTTACTACAGATTTAAAGCTGTACATTTTCTTAGTATAATACTTAGCATAATTACAATAACAAAAACTAGCGAAATATACTTGACTTGGGATATTAGTTTTATTTATTTTATAGCGAGAAATTATGTGATGGTAAGAGATTGTGGACTTTTAGCTGGATGGTGTTTCATTGTAAAATATCATTCCATTACGTATAAGTCTATTTGAATAATAAATGTTTAAATTATTCGTGCAAATATTAAGAAAATAATAATAAATATTTCCTTCAATATTAAAAATGTTCGTTTGACCATAGTGTTTTATAACTCGTATGTATAAGACTAGACATGACAACACACTGTGTTTGTACAAACAGATAAAAATAAAACAATCAAAATAAATGCAGATTTATGAGTATAAATATTTTACTTAGCATCAAAACTAATACAAATCTGCATCAATAAAAAACTATTGAATACAATTGATGTATTAAAATGCAGGATATTAAAATTGAATGCATAACGAAAATAAAATGTATTAATAAATAAGTACAGTTTTAGTGGACTAGCACGGGTGTGTGGTGGACAACCGGTACGGTCTTGACAACTGGAACAACAGGAGCGTGAACCAGTGGAGCGGGATGGACGACTGGAACAGTCTTCACTACAGGAACTACGGGGGCGTGGACCACTGGAGCGGGGTGCACGACGGGTGTGATCACACGGGGGTGCACCACAGTCCTGACGACAGGCACCACGGGAGCGTGAACCACAGGAGCGTGGACCAAGGGAGCGTGAACCACGGGGGTGGCGTGTACCACAGGCGAAGGATGGACGACCGCGGACTTCACCACGGAGACGGAGCTGTGAGCTACAGGGATAGGAGCGACGTAACCAGGGGCGGCTGTTACGGCTACCACAAGGGTGGAGAGGGCGATCTGGAAAAAGGATAAAGTCAGATTAAAGTGAGGATACATGAGTGAAGAGCAAAATAAATGGTTCCAAAGAATTAGCACAAACTTTCCCTCATATTAAACACTAAACAAATCAAAACTTTGAAAATTACCAGTTTTATTCCCAAATATAATTTTTTGCCATATCTCACAAACTAGTCAAGTTAGAGACATGCGGTTTTTACAAAAATATTTTAAATTATAATCCATATCTTTCCTGAAATTTAATCATAATTCTTTTAGCCGTTTTTGAGAAAATTCAATTTTGGTATTTTTTTGCCCATAAAAATAAAAAAACTAAAATTAAAAAAAAAATGGTCTGAAGATAATAGCTAAATACACCTACATACTAAATTTCTTAAACATTGATTCATCCGTTTGGTCTTATTGCACAGTTACAATAACAAAAACTAGCTAAATATACTTGACTTGGGATATTAGTTTTATTTATTTTATAGCAAGAAATTCTTACAGTTCTTAAGATATTTTGCTGTATAACATAGCTAACTGTAGGATGGTTTTTGTGTGAAAGCTAAACAGTTATTGAACAATGAAATATATCTATATATTAAACAAATATTTTTAAATGTTTTCAATGGATTGTCTTTAAACAATTTATTGAAAAAATATATAAAACAGAAAAATTTAATTACGATAGAAATTTGAGTTAAAAGAAAAATACATGAAGGTGAAAGATACACAAATTATTTCTACTTTAAAAACATAATAAGTAGATGTGCATTACTTTAAATTTACATGAGTACCTACAACATTAATTGAGAAGTAAATGTAAATTTTTCTTATTTGAGGAGGGAATTTTTAAAATGCTTGAACTATACTAATTTTTAACAATCTTTGAGTATCATTGCACTTAAATAAGTAAAATGTTCGTTTTTATATATTAACTATAAGTAATTATCAAATATAAGTTATGTGATACTTTTTTTGGGGGAGGGGGAGTTTCTTACTAAAAATTATCAAATAATTTATAAATATTTTATATGAATAAACAGTTAAAAACTAATCGCTGTATACTTGCTATTCTATTTGTTATTAACTAAATGAATTTATTGGAATTATTTATGTTGGATTTAAATACTTCTGTTACAATAAAATAATGTTTTATTTCATAATGACTACACCGTTTAGTTTTCTATTACATTATTTGTTTAGTGTTCAGGGTATGAATATAATACAGTTGTATGTAAGTTTTTAGATATTTAGGCTTAAATATATTGTATAAAACACTATTATTACATATGTCACCTTTCATGAAATAATGTTTGGTACCATTAAATTTGGATATATTTTATTTCATGTAATCTATTTTCAGACTAAAAACTTGTAAAATAGTTTTAGTGAAAACAAGAGTACAAGGAGAGTAAAATATACATTTAAATCAATCATAAATTATCCATAGTCTTTAATATCCAAAATGAAGTAAACTTTAATTTAGTCAATAAAATAATTAGAGTACATTAAGCATGAGTACACCCATTTATCTTTTTGTAACGAAATGTTAAAAAATATTTACATAGGTTTACATTAGGTATGCAAAACTTATTTCATGACTTTCAAATAAACAATTTTTATTTCATTATTTTATAATATTTTATTTTATCTATATTTTCCCACAACACAAATAATTTTTTTTAATATACATTAATATAAAAAAGCGTTGTTTTACATCATTCCAACAGTCATTACAAATATATGAATAGTCAATAAGAAATGTTCAACTAATTTTGTTTGACAAAACACGATTCAAACTGAAGTAACATGTATAAATAAATTCATAAACATACATTTGTGTGCGATAACAAATTTGTGTGTAACACAAAACATTTGAATCCAACAAAAAACATATTTATTTTAGAAAAATTACACATTAAGTACAAGTAAGTAGATAATTATAAGATCCATTTCGGTACATTTTTTAAGATCAAAGAGTCTGATGAAATGCAGATCAGTCTAGTAAAGAATATATTCTATACATTAATAAAAAGTAATTTTCCAAATTCTAATATATGGACCGTCTTATCACTTTACTATATTTTTGACATGTAGTGTTTCTATTGATTGTTATGTCTTCCTATACAATAATGTCATAATTAAAGTTTAATTTGTAAATCAAAACAAATCAGCTGATGCTGTTAACGGTCTATATCCAAGCTATTCAAGTATAACAATAGGCTATGATTTGTTAAAGAAGAATCTCAATACACTTGTAGAGGGCTACTACCCCAGTGTAAACATTTAATAAGTTAACAAGTTTCACTATTATTGACTTAACGTTTAGAGGAGTATCTACAGATTTAACTTAAAATGCGATAAAAACAAAAATGGATTAATCTAAGAGTTTGACTTTTTAATACTTGAAAGAGTATTTCCTTCCTAGCACGTAAGTGAGTACAGAAGTTCAGTACTTACAAGGGCGTACATCTTGTTGGTTGAGATGTGTGTAGTGAAGGCGGATTGGAGTCCTTATATACTGGTAGAGAACGGCTCTCAGGGCCAAGGTTCCCGGTACACACACTTTGGAGGGGGCTCCTCAATTGGTTTTATTACCATTACACATCTAGTTTTTATGTTATCTTGCTTAAAATTTAATATATATGTGTTTTTTTTTTTTTTTTTTTGAGAAATGTATATAATTATTTCATTAGTTATTTACTGAAAAATGAGTAAACTTAGATAAAAGTATGACTTATTAAGTATATACATAGTATATATGTATATACTATATTGTATGTAATTTCACTTTCTTTTGTAAACTTAATGTAAAGATTTTTGTATTGAACAAAATATTTTTTTTTTATTTTTTTAGAGGTAATGAAGGAGATACTTTCAATACAGGAACTAAATACCATTTTTAATCTAGTTATGTAAAATTGTTGACCACTAAATTAAATAAAAGTTACTATGTTCTACATGTCAAAATAATTTAATACAAAACACTCCTGAGAAAAAAAATTCAACAGGAAAATATCCCAGGAATATCTGGTTCTTTTCCATTAATTCGCTACCATAACCATAGCTTAGGTTAATCTAACATAACCAAACCAAACCTAACATAACATAACTAATCTTAACATAACCTAACCGAACCTAACATAACCTAACCAAAGATCCAAATATCGCATTAGCCGCATCATAGCAATTTTATTCATTACTGTTCAGTTACGCTTAGGTTCTGAACCAATAAGATTTTTTTTATAATACAAAATGCTATTTCGCCTGCATAAATTTTATTTTTATATTTTCTACTCTAATAAATAGTCATCAATATGCAAGACGAGATATTTTATAGTTATATTCCTTCTAAAATCACCACGTAAAGTGGTATTAGATCCACCCACCCATATTGTCAGCACTAGTTGCGCAGTGCTGTAATCCAGCTACTTGGGGGAGAAAGTGATTTGCAGATTGTAGTTGATAGGTTCTATGCTCGGGCCTCTTAATAAGGTCATGGTGTCCACTTAAATTTAATAGAGAAATCTGGGCTGTCTATTTTGGGTGGTAAAGTTCAGATGTTGTGTAGGGGGGGAGGAGATATGAGTATCAGGATCGTAATTTAGCTGAAAAGCAGACTACTACTATGTGGTTCGGATTCCACGTGAAATTGCATATCCATTAATAATTGTCTTGGCTATTGTGCTATAGATAAATGGCCCTTTCTTAGCGTACGTTAAACTCAGTTAGTAACCAGACTATAATAGATATAATAAGGCATCTTATATCTAAGTGGTAGACCTTAGATTAGATATTGAGTAGTTAGTTACCCCTCCCACCTATCCATACACGTACAGGCGTACAGTGCTATTATAATAATGTTGCAACTTCCCCACTAAACGTACGTTTTGGAATGCTTCTCACGAATCCAGCATGAATCATGTTAGAACCATCGTACATCTATTACTGATAATCCCACCCACCCTCAGACGTACGTGGCTACTGACGGAATGTAATACTTAGGCTAGCAGTTAAACTGATCGATATAAAGGGCAATTACTGTAGGATATTAGATGGCTCAGTGGCTTAGGCTTAGGACTAGACTATGAACTTTAACTTCCTAGGTTTGAATCCCCAATTGGGCTAAGGAGCATTACTTAAATCGTTGAATAAAGTTGCCGATGTAGAGATAGGGGCGAAGTATGAGTGGTGAATGAGTGTGATGAATGTAGGTGAACGAGTGTGGTCATTGTTACTATCTTAGTTCGACTTAGCTCAGAAAGGACTACTTATTAATAGCCCAAGAGCCGGGACAACTATGGGACCTACACCTTTACGTGGGATCTGAACCACATAATGTTGGTCTGATTTTCAGCTAACTGACAAGTCCGACACTCAGTTCTCTTCTCTACACAACATCTGAACCTTAACTACCATCCTACATGGACACCCTAGACTTCTCTAATGGTGTCCAATTTGATGGCAACCATTGTGCTGACGCCGTATCGGTATTGAGAGGACCGAGCATAGAATCTATCGCCTACAATATCCCAAACACTTCTCAATATCCCAAAAGTAGCTGGGTTACAGCACTGATAAGTCAGGAATGTTCACAATGCTCCACCATCCCCCCTTCGGAGCCACGGAAGAAGTCTCCTCAATGAGACCTCCCTTCTACAATTACTTCATATTAATAAATGCCAAGGCTTCATGCATAATGAAGCAGATGCATTGTTTACATTAGTCATAATGACCAGTTGGTATCGATGGACATTATGACATTGTCATAACGTACTGGGAGACCTCAACGCTCATTGAAAATGTTCCTGCTTTCACAATATTATTGTTTGTTTGGTTTTTCTTTTCAAGACTATGCTAATTTAAAATTGTACAATCTAGTGACTCATCTGTTTCATGACATTAGTCTATTGCTTTTTTGAATTTTTAATAAAGATAACATTTTATTCATGAATATTGTGGCTTTTTTAATATAAACAAAAAAGATCACTTATTTAAATTCATTTATGTAATTTTTGTCATTTTCATAGTGATATACTAATTTTGAAACTATATTCCAATAAATAGTTACTCACGCAATTTATTTTATTCATTATTGCATTACGTTTTATAAAAAATGCGTAACACTTTAACGTTACACAACACAAATTTACTATCACTACGGTGATCAATTTTGGTAAACCTCTTCTACCATCTTCAGACCAGAGGTATTCAGAAAGGAACTGATCTGCACAAAGAACCAATCATTGAAGGGTGAAATAAAGGCTCTGAATCTATAATGCCATTTAAAATCTGGGTTTAAACTATTCCTTAATGTATCAGGTATTATTTAAGCGTAGTTTTTTTCATTACTTAAAGAGGCTATTTCACTTCATGAGAAACTCCAAAATATAGCTTTCTTTACAAAAGAATCGGTCTGTAATAATGATGGTATTGCACCACTTGAAGAACAATTCGAAAGATATAAATCGATTCTCTTGGACCATATTTTAACTTTTATAAAAAATTGAGACCATTTATAATTTTTACAGTTCAATGTGTGAAACTTAGAATGTAATTATTGGCGAAAGTACCTTTAACAATCATATAATGTTCACACATATTATAATAATAAACACGAACCGAACAGTTAAAATAGAACAACTTGTTTTAACCCGCTGACGTAAGACTGTCGACTTCCCAACGGCGGTTTGACTTTTCGGCTACCTATTCGGGCCTGCTTGATATTATTTTCCTCGTTTATTAACCCACAAATAGATCTAGTAGTGCGAAATTTCTCCCAGTAGCTTGCTTGACCTTGGAGTCCTGCCGTTATGTGTGTCACCACTTATGCGAGATCAGCGACACTGATGACCTTGAACAGTCCCTCTGATGAGTAGCATGAGTGGCCTTGGACATTGGCGTGTCTATAAACAGGAAGGCGAGTAACTCGCTATATCTTTGTAGAGAGTAGTGTCGTGAGCCCGCCGACCTTACAGCACCGCTCGGACAATGTGGCCACTTCCTCGTCCGCCTACGGAACTTTTAGCGGAATAAAATCGCGAATTAGTCGTCATTTCAGCCTTGGGTTTTAAGAAATTCTTATCCAGTCGTAAACATTTAGCGTTACGTTTTTGATAGTTCTGCTTTAAAGTGTCAAAATAGTGATCAATTCAAAGAAGTTTACCTCGGAAATAAGAATGAACAGAAAATAAAATACTTATCTATTTCATACATGGTGTTTCTTTTAAAACGCAACCGTATTTACAAGTATAGAAAATGAAGGTTTAGAAATTACAAGTTCATAGGTTGGTAGATCTGGATCTTCTTCTTCTTCCTTGTCTATCAGCTGATTTACATTGTTGTACACTTTATTTAGGTTTCGTCCTACGTCATTAGTTTGAGGTTAGAAACATAGTTTTGAACAAAGATCAATTAGTGTTTATTGTGGAGGAATATTTTAAGACAAAATCGTTTGTTTTATGTCAAGATGCTTTCGAACAGTATTCTGAACTAATTGTATTAAATATATTAAGACTTATTGTTAATTTTATGTACAGTATTGTATTTAAATTCAACCCATTTAAAATCGTGGGTTGTGTTTTAAAAGAAACAGCCGGTATAAGTGTTGAAATATATTTAAAATATTATATAATTCAGCGTTAAATACTTCTTAACAATCAATTTAATAGTATTAAAAATAAATAGTACCTTAATGAAACAGACAGCTTTAGTGGTGCAGTGCTGTAATCCAGCTACTTGGGGACAAATTGTTGTGGAGATTGTAGGCAATAGGTTCTATAGTAATAATAATACTTTAATGACATCATTTGATGTATAAAATTGTGTAGAATATAAAAAAAATGTGTATAACATATAAATTAGCGTATAACAAATTATAGTACTGCAGGAGTTTTCTTCATTAGTTCAAAGAATTCTTCAATTTTATATAAACAATTTTCTGTTTAAATTCTTCTTAATCTAGATTTGAAATTTTTATTATATAAATGTTGTGTAGAAGCTGACAAAGACTTGTAAAATTGTGTATTTATGTAGATGAAGTTATTCTGTCATTTTTGATATTTATAATGTTTTATTTCCAATTTATTATTATTTATGGTGTCATAGGAATGCAGACTGGAGTTTCTTTAATAATATTGTAATTTTTTTATATTGAAAAGTGACTCACAAACAATAAGGGACGGAAGTGACATAATATTAAATTTTATAAATAATGGCTTACAATGAGTAGTCTGCGTTACTCTACACATTAATCGTGATGTTTTATAGTAATAAATAATTATTAATGTTCGAAGATTGGCCCCATAAATGTGTACCATAGTATAATTGAGCATGAATTTAGGCATAGTAAAATAGAGCTAGAACATCATCAGTGGCATTGTTCTTTAGTATCTTTAAACAATAAATTCCTTTATCATTGTTTTTCATAATATTATTAGTATCATTCTGCCAATCTAAATTACTATCCAGTATAAATCCTAGAAATTTCTATGGTTTTATATATAATAATATTTTGTTTATTTCAAAAGTAAATTTCTATATCTTGAATTTTGTTTATGTTGAAGTAGAGTTTGTTATCAATGCACTACTGTTTTACTTTGGTCCTCTTATTCCAAGCATGACGTCCGCTCAATGGTTTCCATTAGCCTGGACACCACTAGAGAATTCTTGGGTGAAATTCAGGATCCGGATGTTATGTGAGGAACTTAACTGAATATCAAGCTTGTCAGCTAGGTGACAATCTGACAAATATTTCGTGATTCAGATCCCACGTAAACATGTAGTTCCCATAGTTGCCCTGGCTACTGGGCTTTTACTCAATGACTCTTTCTAAGTATCAGTATACTTAGGTTGGTAACAAAGACTAAACTAGTTCATGTACATTTACGACAAGTGTTTTAAAAGTGAATTATCATTTTTTTTAAAATCTAGTACACATTATCTTCTACATAATTTATTAGTTTTGAAAGTTAAAAATAAACTAAATGAGAAATTTTAAAACACTAAAGATATTATCTATTTACCATTTATATGTATAAATGAACTAAGTATTCTTCACTCCAATTCGGATTTTATTACTTTGTTTGTATTAAATGGAACACGATGTATTTTTGTCTGTCTTATGGAGAGAATACTCTAATCAAGAATGGCAATTTTTACAAAAGTTAAATTTAGTGCGATATTAAAAACTGTACATATAATTTAACTTTTTTACATTTACAATTTTAAATTATATCAATAGTGGGAAATAAAATAGTGTACTTAAAATATATATATTTAAGGTATGGTTTGCTGTCAGCCACCATTTACTAATAAAAAGAAAAAAACATTAATAAATAATCATATTTTGAACAAGATTCAAGGTAGGTAGGTAGGTAGGGAGAGAGAGATAGGGAGAGGGGAGAGAGGAAAAGGGGGAGAGGGAGGAGGAGAGGGGGTTAGAGGGGGAGGGGAGGGGGAGGGGAGGGGGAGGGGGGAAGGTGTGAGAGGGGAAGAGGGGGCCAGAGAGAGATAGGGGGAGAGAGGGGGGCAGAGAGAGAGAGAGAGAGAGAGAGAGAGAGAGAGAGAGAGAGAGAGAGAGAGAGAGAGAGAGAGAGAGAGAGAGAGAGAGAGAGAGAGAGAGAGAGAGAGAGAGAGAGAGAGAGAGAGAGAGAGAGAGAGAGAGAGAGAGATTTCTTTAAAAAATCCGCGTTGAATCTGTTTTAAATCTCAAAACAGACATTTAATTTCCCCGAATATCTAAGAATCATTACTTATCTAAGAATATCTACTTATTTATTAATAAAATTAACGGATATTTCTCTTTTATAATTTCTATTACAAAATTATAATAAAAGTTGTACTTTTTAATACAATCAAACCGTATGATTTAATAAACACTTTCCTACATGAATTGTTGATCGAATTCCACAATGTTCCATTTTGTCATGGTTACATTTATCATTTCAAAAGAAATCTGAATAATATCGATGCTGAATCATTATATAATTTCTAAAAGCAAAATACACAGACATTTTCGGAACAAATAAAAGAATTTCAAATAAAGATTGTAAACATGGTTGAAGTCGAGGGTTTGTAACTTTCGCCAACTTGAGCAACGTCAGACGAATCGCTAATAGCTTCTGGCTGACTTCGTAACTTTAACATCTGTACATTAATTTGCTTTCGTGCTAAAAATAACTAAACTGGTTTTAAAAATGTAATATATAAGTTGAAGAAATGTGAAATAGGCAATGACGATAATGCCAGTTTGATTTGAATGTCACAGTAAACTTGATTCTTGACAGTTGCAAATCAATGGTGTTTTAATAATATGAATATACAACAAAGTTTTGGATGATCAAGCTACTTACCAATGCATATTTGTATTTTTTCTGAAATATAAATTATATAATTTGTTTATATAAAAAAAACTAAAACATGTTATTGAAGTTGATATTTAGTTGATATTTTTTTTAATACATACTAGCTGTACCCGCCAGCTTCGCCGGTCATAATACTGAATTTAGTTAAATTAAAGACTTACAATCAAATTATTAGTAAAAATTCCATAAAATTCTAGAACATTACAAAATTACTTAACGTAATTCAAACTTATTTTATTTGTTTTTACTGAACAGCTTTTAATCAAATAAATCAATTAATTAGTATAGCTCCATAAGAATGCCATGGGAATTTTGGAGGCCAGTGGGACGGAGTCCTGAGATCGGAAGATAAAATTCTGTCTTAGTGAGTCTTTAGGGGCCAAGATGAACACATGTAAAACATTTAAAGTCAATTGGACGTATGGTTTTAGAAAAGTGGTGATTAGTGGTAAATGGTTTATATATAAATAAATAAATAATATATATATATAGATTTTGAAAGTAGGCCTTTTTCCAGCAAAGCTAACAATGATGCTTTGCAAGTGAAAGGCTTCGGTAAAAGTATATTGTATTGCTTTTCATTTGAAAATTTAATAAACTGAACGATATACAAAAACAATTTACTTTACATTCATTTTTTAAATCTTATCCTTTATCTATACTAACTTGCACAGTAAAATACCAGCGAAAGCATTCACGTACTATCAACAAAACATTGATTGTATAGCTTTAATAAACATTACAGATTCAAATAATAGTCGGCACTAGTGGGGTAGTGCTGTAACCCAGCTACTTGGTGAAGTATTGTACGTGATAGTTTCACCGCTCGGTCCTCTTACTAGTAACATGGCGTCCGCTCAATGGTTGCCATAGACCTTAACACTACTAGAAAAGTCTTAGGTGTCTTGGGTGGAAGTCAGGGTATGGATGTTGTGTAAGTAAGAGATCAGAATGTCAGGGTTGTCAGTTAGCTGAAAATCAGACCAGCACTACGTAGTTCGGATTCTACGTAAAGCTGTAGGTCCCTTAGTTTTCCTGCCTCTTTCAAAGGGAAGGCTGGCCTTAGCAAGCAACAATAGCTAAACTCATTACATTAATTCGTCCTTTCATTCGTCCATATCTGTAGTTTCTGCGACTTAATGAATATTGAATAACGTGTCCACCGAAACATTTTATTGCAGTTTTTTACACGATCCGTTTAGTTATTGTTCCTATTATTTTATTATAATTACAATTCCATGGAATTCCAAATTAAATATGTAACCACACATTTATACGTATACTTGCATAGCCAAATATTTCCTATATGCTTTTCAGAAACCAGCTTGTCCGGCTTTCCATTTATCAATCATAATAGGTAAAATGTAGTAGAATATACTGCATTTTAATTTTGGGAACCAAATTTGTCCAGTAAGTTTTGAAAAATGTCATATAAACTTTTGAGTCTAATTAGGTTAATGAAACGATTGCAAAAAATATCTTATAATAGTGAGCAAAATGTAGAATCGATATTGATGGGCAAATAAAAATTTGTAGCACTAGAACAATAAGGGGATGAACGAAAATAATGTCTTTCCATAATGGTGTTGGATCGGAATGACTTGAACACTTCAACATTAGTCTAAACCAGGGCCTATTTAGATAAGTAAAGTGTTTTAGCTGCTGTGTAACTATTGTTATTAATTTTATTATTACTTTTAATTTAAGATTGACAATAATTGATTTGAAAAACAGTTGTTCAAACTGAAATAAATTGCACAATAAAGGCATTTTTATTTATTTATTTATTCGTATCCATGAATTACTTATTATGCAACTTCGACTCTTCTCTATTGTTTATTTATTGAATGTCCAGACCTGACTTCAGAGCGCTCTTTCATCAAATACTGGAACTACATTATATTTGGGAATGCTGCAACAAATGGTGTAACGATGTAAGCCAGCCGCAACCATAGCAGCACTTTTAAGTCTTGCATATGTATGTAAACTACTTGTTTGATTTTGTGAATATATTGTGAGCAGGCTATTATGATTTTGGTTTTTTTTATCTTGAACAATTATTTGTTTATATTACTTTTTACATTTTTGTTTCGTATTGTATACAGATTGTTCCTGTCACTTTACTTTTTTTTATTTTTGAAAGATTTTACCATCTGGACTTAAACAATTATTCTTCAAGGGGACATATCACAGCAAGCAATTATTTGTCGCATGTCAAATGTAGTACAATTGGCAACACCGCACGTCAGAGCCAAACTAACTGTAAATTGCCGCTAAGCACGCTCATAAGTCGGGTCATTAATTAAATAAAGTTTAATAGCCTGTACAAGTTTACAAAATAATTTTGACAACCTAGAGAAATACGAAATAAGAAGTAAATGATAAGTACGTTCATATCTTTTATGAAACTTTATTAGGTTAACTGAAACATTTTGCCGGCGTGGTGGCTCAGTGGCTAAGGCGGAGTTAGCCAGTACGGTCACTAACGGCCGGTGTTTTAATTTAGGGAATAATATGGACAAACGTACAAAGTGTCTCGATCATAAATTCGTATTAACATTGGAAGATCGTATCCATACACTCATAAATGAACTTGTATAGTCAAATATTACCGTAAGAACGTATAGTTAAAGATACCAACTTTGTTGTGTTACATTTTCAAATAATTAATGCACATTTATAATTAATTAGAACGTGTATCGAGTTACGACACCTGAAAACAACTGTATGATTTTTTTATCTCATAATACGTCTAAAAGAAGAAACAGATACAACAATTAAATATATTAAAATACCTGAAAAAACTAAAAATATATCCTTAGGTTATCGATGTTTACATTTATTCCCAAAATGTCATAACTATTTTAAGATTATAACAAAGGAAAAGAAATAATTTATATGGTTCAACTGGTTTTGTTAAAAGATTTAGTGTGTAGCCTATATTGGGTTTAGACAATTTGATAATATATTAGCTTTCATTTTTAAATTGGTTTGTGAAGGATTCCTTTTGTAAATATTAACGGCTACATCCTTGGTACTAAAAGACTTACATCATATTCTTTGTTACATATATAAAATTTAGTAAAAAACCACACATCTCTAACTTGACTAATTTTTTGATTATAGCAAAAAAAGCATATTTGGGAATCAAACTGGTAATTTTCAAAGTTTTGATTTTTAGTGTTCGATAAGGGAGAAATGTTGTGCCAATTCTTTGGAACCACTTATTTAGGTTTGAGATTAAAGTTTTTTTAGGTTTTATACAGATATGGTGAAGTGATCACACCTTCTGTCCACAATCAAGTGCGCTCAAGAAGGCATTGTCAGCTCTAAATTCCTCCGGAGTAGCGACCGTCCTCAGCGTCAACCTTAACATACTTTGTCAGTGTAGGGGTCCACGAGGCTGGAGGGTCACAAACAGATTTCTCTCATATACCACAAGGTCGCATTATTGTCACCATCTGTAGACTTCACATCCTCTTTTTATGTTTACAAAAAAGCTACTGATCAGTTGAAAATCAAGATTTTCTCATTTATAAACGTTCTCAGCAATACCAAAGAATGTCAAATATTCTCTGTGACTCTTCATATCACTTTAACGAAATCTAGTCAACTGAAATTTCAAGGGTTCACTTTATAATGTTTACGAACATCTCAATAATGTTCCATAGTAAAGGGAGAGAATTAATTTGAATAATAAGCTGCATATTACTAAACAGCTACCTTTTATTACTATCTAAAAAGTCTGTCGAAAAATTAGTGATTACGCTGTGTTTATTTATTTATTTTTATTTATTTTATTTTTTATTTATTCATAAGACGCCGATCGTCAAGATATGGGCGAATATGGATTTCGATTGAGTGTGATGAGTGTAGATGAGCGAATGTAGTCATTGTTACAAACTAAAGCCGACTATTCCTTAGAAAGTGTCATTAATTAATAGCCCAATGACAAATGAACAGCCGGTGGTTATCAGCTGATCCTTCTCAAAATGTATTGACTCTGATTGGGATCGAACTGACAACCTTTAGCACATGAAGCTGGAATTGAACCAACTACGCTGAACAATTAATTAGTGTAAAAGAGCCAATGTTTTTAAAAATATTTACTGTATAGCATACAAATCTTTCTGAAAAAGGTTAATTTTTGTATTTCAAAGTAGGACTCATTTCTATTGACAGTTTGCTTTGTTAGAAGATTAGGTGTAAAGGTTATAGTAGAATCAAAAGGTGTTAGAGGCCTAACTATTCTTTTTTATCTTTTTATCAATTATTTTCCAGTAACAAAAATAACATACATACTTGTATTAATTCATTTATTACTAAACCTCGTTCGTGGATATGCGGGCTAATATGAGAGGATTAGAGTAGATGTACGAGTGTGGTCATTGTTACTAACTAAGGTTGACTGTTCCTTAGAAAGAGCCATTGTTGTATGTTTTTTGCCCATAAAAATTACAAAAAAAAATAATAAAATTTTACGAAGTGAAAAACAGTCTGGAAATATTGGCTAAATACACCTACATTCCAAATGCTATAAAAATGTATCCATCCGTTTGGTCTCCAGAGAACTGCGAAAACACACATACGGACAGACACCATTTTTTCTTTTTTTTCTTTTTTTTAACCCCACTTTTTTGGGGTTCAGGGGAGCCTAAAACGGATTTTTAGACCAACTTGTAAACAATTTGTTTTTGATGATCATAATACTTTCTCTATGGTAACGCTTATGGGAGAAAGTAAAAAACGGTTTCGTTACATTTTTCTGTCATAGTTACAAAATGTAACTGTTACGATGTAACCTATTTAAAGGAGTTCCTTCTGGTCTCGTAACACAGTGACACAGTAAATCACATGATTCAATACTCACCAAACTGGTTCCGAGTTGACGCCTTAGTTGGAAGACCATTGAATCTCTCTCGATAAAAATAGACTGGCATTTCAGGTGTCCCTTATCTCAGAATTTTCTTTCTGCAATTGTCTGGTTATTTTGCATAATCTAAAGTTAGCTTGAAATGTATGACGTATTTATGACTCAATAGACACATGAATGTAAATGAACTGAATTTGGTATTGGTTTTTATTTTAATTGATATAAAAAATACTACAATATTATTTTTTAAACTTACATTAAAACATTTCACCTAATATAGGATAAAAAGTAGATCTTTGCTAATTGCCAGTTATGTACATAGTATAAAATAGTACAACATTAGTACTAATACTAATAACTAATATTCAGCCTTCAGTAAGCCAAATTTTATATTTATTTTCTAGTTTTTTCTTTTTTTTCCATTATTAATAATTATTAATCATTTAGTAACGTTTTTAATTCTAGTTAGTCAAAATGGTGCACCATATATATATACCATATTGTACAATGTTATACAAACACAAAAAAGGAGATATTCTTTTTACTATCTACTACTAGATATTTTTAACTATACACATTAATTCCACCGATTTTTTCCGTTAATTCACTACCACTTGATAAAATATCATTTTGCTCTAAAAACTGTTTCCCGCTCATTGTTACGTCCACTGTGGTATTTCTTATTCGCTAGGAATCCGATATCACTGGCCTTATCTTATCGGTTTCCAATAAATTTACACAAGGAGAGCGAATTCTGCTGCAAGTCAATCATTAGATTTACCTGTTTGTGATCAACTTTAGTAGCCACCTAACCTGACCTAACCTAAACTAACCCGACCTAACCTAACCTAACAAAACCCGACCTAACCTAACCTAAGCGTAGTTGTGATAAAAAAGTAGTGGTAGTGAAGTACCGTTAAAAATCCGCCAAATAATATACTGTGAATTTAACAACAGCTAAAACATATATTAGAAAGAGTTAATTTATTTGCAGTTATACTTGCACACATTTGTTTGTCTCTGATGTTTAAATGTACATAGTAAAAATTGAATTCATAAAAACTATAGAGGTAACATAAATATGTAATTTTTATTCAATTATGAGCCTATCATAAGACCCTCTTCAAGTATAGAATGTAATCTCGTATTCTTACAATTTGAAAACATTAGTAATAATGAAACAGGTCGAAAATTACGTATTATTTTTAATGTAATTATTTGTATTATTTATCATGTATATTTTTATCTCTTAATGCCGTTTATTGGTGAATTTAATTAACTTTTTACTAGAATAGAAATGCAACTTTATAATGAATTAGTAATGCTAATTGGTATTATTAGATAAATAAACAATGTATTTTTCTCTAACCACCCGAATTACATATACCTACAAATAATAATACTGTAGTTGACTGTGTATTTATTAGTAAACGTGACAAATTCATGTATATAATGAGTTTATGCATAACCTAAAATATTCCAAATAATTTAAGAATAAAGGAAAATCTGTGCAGCAATGCGACGTTATAAGGAAAGTTGAAAGACATGTAAATAATGGCGCACCCAGATCCTGGCCTCTTATTGGACTTTATTGATTACAATGTACTTGACCTTTCCGTCTTATTGCAGGGCTTGTTTAAAACACCTTTATTTCATTAACTTAATTTACATATAATATTTAATTTAAAAAACTCCATAATTAATTTAAAAGTATTCCAATATAACTATGCGATCTGTTTTAGAGCGTATATTACACTGCTATACAGGGTGTCTCTGAACTCTCTGATTTCAGCTATAATATGTTGTTCCTAGTTCATATGGGATACTAAATATCATATTTAAACTGTCCAAAACTCCTTGTCTATCCGTACAGCCGCCATTTTGTTTTTTTACTAATTAATTTTTATCTCAAGAATTATACGTTGTATTGAGCTGAAACTTTGCACTGCTCTTTATTGCATAAAGAAGTATTTACGAAAAAATACTGCTTTTCTCTCTTTAACATTTTCAAAATGGCGGCCATGTAAAATTTTTAACCTTAAATAAGTCAAAAACCAAAAAATACTAAAAAAATTATACAGAACAATCTTTTTTAGAGGATTTAATTATAAAATTAAAAATAGTACTTTTTTAAAAATCGCATAAAACTAACAAAGAAAATAAAAGAAGAAAAATAACAAAGAAAACTTAAATTTTTTAATACTATGTACAGTACTCTGTGCCGAGTCCAGATGTTGTATTACAATAACAGGAAACAGGAAATAGCTTATAACAGCTGATTAACCAAATGTTACAAATCCAAATTTCATTGTTTTATTAATCATATGATTTAAATTTTAGTGTAACATTACATATTAGATTGTTCTTACATAACCTATCACCAGAAGTACCAATATTGTTATTCGTAAATTTTAACTGTGTGCTAATATTATTATTTGTAACCTTAACTATCTGCTAAAATTGTTATTTGTAAGTTTAACTGTGTGCCAAATTGATTTTGATGGCTAATTACAATAATGAAGAATATTGTGATATGCATTTTTTCTACGGTGCTGCTTTTGGAAATAGATGCGAAGCAAGAAGATTGTATGCTGAACGTTTCCCAAATAGACAATTGCCGAGTGCGAATACTTTTTATGCAGTACACAACAGGCTGCGTGAAACTGGAAAGTTTGATGTAAATATGGCTGACACTGGTAGAGAAAGAATAATACGTTCTATTGAGTTTGAGGAAAATGTAATTCAAAGGTTTGAGGAAAATCCCTGTACAAGTACACGATCAATAGGTAAAATGTTAAACGCAAGCAAAGATACTGTCTGGCGGGTACTTAAAGAACAACAGCTGTACCCATTTCACTTACAAAGAGTACAAGCACTTAAACCTAGAGACTACCCACTACGTGAAGAGTGTTGTCGCTGGTTCATCTATAAGGTAACAGATTTATTTATTTATTTATTAATACATTTATTTTTACAGAGTTGGCCTCACCAAGTTTGGTGTAACTTGTCGGTGAGGTCCATTATAACATTTAATAAATAACTCTATTTAAAAATTATCAAAGTAATTGTGGTGGTTTAGGGCGGCACTACAATGTTATAACTGGTTTGGCAGTACAATGAAAGAGAAAGTTGGGACGTGCCGATAAAGAAGATAACCCAAACTTTCTGAAAAATGTACTTTTTACTGATGAATGTTCCTTTAACCAAGAAGGAATGTTTAACTCCAGGAACAGCCATGTGTGGGCCCAAGAAAATCCGAAGGAAGTCGCTTTCAGAGGATTTCAACGTCGGTTTTCAATAAATGTTTGGGCAGGTATTCTAGGGGACAATATTGTAGGCCCTTATATTTTCCCTCAAAGATTGACTGCAGCTACGTATCTTGTATTTTTAAGAGATATACTCCCTGACCTGTTGGAAAATATTACTTTGGAACAAAGAATTAACATGTGGTTTCAGCACGATGGTGCACCTGCTCACTTTGGGGAAATTGTACGTAACCATCTAAATGCGACGTGTGGCCAACAATCGATTGGAAGAGGGGGACCAATATCGTGGCCTCCAAGGTCACCCGACTTGACACCACTGGATTTTTATTTTTGGGGAAGAATGAAAGAGTTAGTTTATTCAACACCCGTTGAAAACGCAATGGATTTGGCAGGTAGAATTGTAGAAGCCGCAGCTGTAATACAGGAGAACAATGAATTTGCACAGGTGCGAAGATCACTAACGCAACGTTTCACATTGTGTAATGAAAATGGAGGAGGACATGTTGAGCAACTATTGTAATGTAGAAGTAGTTTGTAAGTTTTTTATTGCTCTTGGTAACTAAATTTGTTGTACAGATATTTTATTATCAGCGTTTTCCTGTTATTGTAATACTCGTACAACATCTGGACTCGGCACAGAGTACTGTACATAGTATTACAAAATTTAAGTTTTCTTTGTTATTTTTCATGCGATTTTTAAAAAAGTAATATTTTTAATTTTATAATTAAATCCTCTAAAAAAGATTGTTCTGTATATTTTTTTTAGTATTTTTTGGTTTTTGACTTATTTAAGGTTAAACATTTTACATGGCCGCCATTTTGAAAATGTTAAAGAGAGAAAAACAGTATTTTTTCGTAAATACTTCTTTATGCAATAAAGAGCAGTGTAAAGTTTCAGCTCAATACAACGTATAGTTCTTGAGATAAAAATTAATTAGTAAAAAAAACAAAATGGCGGCTGTACGGATAGACAAGGAGTTTTGGACAGTTTAAATATGATATTTAGTATCCCATATGAACTAGGAACAACATATTATAGCTGAAATCAGAGAGTTCAGAGACACCCTGTATATAGGGTGTAAATAAAGTCCCGCACGGGTTTAATATGTTCTGAACGAAAACAGATAAATCAATAAGATTTGGTACATCAACATTACACCTAAAAATCTACTTATTTACGGAACTATCAGTTTTCTGTCATATCATGGGGACGTCCCGCAAGGAGTCAGAAGGAAATCTTAAAAAAGCATAGGTAAATATGCACATCACTTTAAAGGGCATATCTAGCAGAGTTTAATGCCGCAAACCGCACACAAAAAGGTTGATCCACTACAAAATGGCGGCTGTTCAAATGTTTGATTGGAAATAGATGTTTACTTACCAAATGTTTTCAGAGTAAATGCTCGAATTGTTCACCTCCGGTTATTTGACAGTTTTGAAGACGCACGTAAAAACTATTAACAGCATTTTGCAGGGCAACTTGAGTAATCGCCTGACATTCTTGACATATTCTTTGTCTCAGTTCATTTAAATTTTGAGGCTTTGTTTTGTAGACATTGTCCTTAAGGTAACCCCAAACAAAAAAGTCTAATGGAGAGAAATCTGGTGAACGCGCTGGCCATTCCACAGTTCCCCGCCTTCCGATCCACCGTTGCCGAAAAACAGTGTTTAAATAGGCTCTTACGTCGATGCCGTAGTGTGGGGGCGCCCCGTCCTGTTGAAACCAGATATTCTGAAAATGTTCTCGAAACATCTGTCGAAGTACTGGTGTAATTTCATTTTTCAGCAAACGTTGGTAAGATATTGCATTTAAATTTCCTTCAATAAAGAAAGGACCTACCAACTGGGTACCTATCACACCAAGCCAGACATTCACCTTTTGTGGATATTGTGTGTGTGCCTCCCGCATCCAGTGAGGATTTTTGCTACTCCAGTAACGGCAATTGTGCCTGTTTACGCTTCCATTCAGCATAAATGAACACTCGTTCGAAAACACAATATTGTTTACATCAATTTCGTTGCGATCTATTTTGGCCATTATATTTTCGCAAAATTCTATACGTCGGTCGAAATCATCTTCGTTGAGTTCGTACACCAAATGAACTTTATACAGCTTGAAATTAGACCCTTTCAGAATGTTTTTTACAGTCGTAAAAGAGATGTCATGAGTTTGTGCTGCTGAGCGTAGGGTCTCGTGCGGGTTCTCAATAAATGACTGCAAGACCTCTAAAGATTTGTCTTCGTTTGTCGCAGTAGCGGGTCTTCCTGACCTACGACGATCGGAAACACTTCCTGTTTCTATAAAACGTTGAACAGTTCTCCCTACAGTTGTTCTGGAAATTGGCTGCCTCTCGGTAAAATAGTAATTAAATAAATGGCACGCTTCCTCGTGTGATCATCTGTTGTTTCCCCAACCAACCATGATAAGAAGTGTTGTACGTTCACGTTCGTCAAACGACATAGTGTAGTTGATGAACGACAAGAAATACGACAAACTCTTTTGTACTAACGTGCACTGACAGAAAGGTTGGACAGCACAACTAAAACAAGGAAACTAGAATAGCCTAATATGAATAGACTGGTTAATAGGAAAGTCCAAAGGGCGACCCAAAAACAAGATCTTTCTAATTGTTACTGTTACCAGGTTTTCCCCGTTATAAATTAGGACCAAATTTGAAACCCTTGACGATAACTAACGTCACAACTCACTTCTGTATTACAGGCATAATGTAGTATTTAGCTGCAGTTTACCTGCATTTAGTTGTAGTTTTTCTTTAATGGGGTTGTGGATACTAATAAAATGTAACCAAGTAAAACATTTGAACAGCCGCCATTTTGTAGTGGATTAACCTTTTTGTGTGTGGTTTGTAGCATTACACTCTGCTAGATAAGCCCTTTAAAGTGATGTGCATATTGACCTATACTCCTATTTAAGATTTCCTTCTGACTCCTTGTGGGACGTCCCCATGATATGACAGAAAACTGATAGTTCCGTAAATAAGTAGATTTTTAGGTGTAATGTTGATGTACCAAATCTTATTGATTTATCTGTTATCGTTCAGAACATATTAAACCCATGTGGGACTTTATTTACACCCTGTGTGTATATATATATATATATATATATATATATATATATATATATATATATATATATATATAAGAATGCCTTCTTGAAGTATACCTTGGGATGTAAATATAATGTGATCTCGTAATCATACGATTTTAAATCGTTAGTAATAATGAAACATATCGAAAGTTACCTATTATTTTAATTTAAAATATTTGTAGTTACAATATTTTGTATTTAACTTTAGATATAATAAAAATAGAAACTATTTTTGTATTTGCTTGAAAGATAATGTAAACACTATTACACTGTACTTGTAATAATAATATGAACAGTATTTATTTTTATCGTTAAAACTGTCATAGTGAGTTAAATGTTATTTCGTTGCTTTTGAGTAAATTTTCACTTAGTTTAATGAACAAATTCGTGTATTTAATTCCCTAAACTGTCTCATTATATTGAATGCGTATACCAATAGTGTGTTCAACTATACATTTCAAATAAATAGAATAATATCTTAGGAATATTATATAAATCAGATACGTGTTTTGTTTATCAGATTAGAGTACATTTACAATGATTTCATGTTCAAATAAAAAAATTTTGCAAATTTGGTAACATTATAAAAATAAATGGTTGCAAAGAATTGCCAGAAACTTTTCCCATATTTAACACTAAAAAAGTCAAAACTTTGAAAATTACCAGTTTGATTTCCAAATATATTTTTTGTCATAACTCTAAAAGTACCAAGTCATATACATGCGGTTTTTACTTAAATATTTTAAATTACTATTCACATATTTCCTGTAAATTTAATCAAACCGTTAGAGTAGTTTTTTTTAAGAATATAATTTTGTTGTATGTTTTGTGTCCATAAAAATAAAAAACTAAAATTTCAAAAAAGTGAAAAAGAATTATCTGGAGATATTGGCTAAATACACGTACATACCAAATTTCATAAAAATTTATCCATCCGTTTTATCTACAGCGTACTGTAGGCCTACATACACATAGACAGACAAATACGGACAAACACCAACAATCTTCTTGGAAAACCCACTTTTTGGGTTCAGACAACCCTAAAATGGATTTTAGACCAACTTGTAAAAAATGTTTTTTGGACGATCATAATACTTTCTCTATGCTAACGCATGTGGGAGAAAGTAAAATATTGTTAATGAATATCAGAAAACATATGTCTATCATCCTAGCCTCAATCCTGGATGTCCAAATTGGCTACTCCCGTTAAAAATGTAAATATACTCGTAGTTAAAACCTATTTGAGTAAACCACACTAGTCAACAAAGCAAAAAACGATAAATCGAACATTCAAACACTTAATTATCATGAACATATTTAAGTTCAAAAACAACATGGAATTTCAATGTATCGTGGCCCAAACAAATTAAGTTGAATAAATTCTAACAGAAATCTCTTATTAGCACAATACTTAAAATTAATAATTCCCAAAGTGAAAAATAAAATGTCGTAAGAAATATTTCTTAGATTAGGCTATTTTAACACCATATTAATTTTAAATTTTTGAAACCATCCTTATAACTAGGAAAAGTATGATTTTTATTTCCTTTTTTTTATGATTTTTATTTTTTTTATGATGATTATTATTATTATAGGAAATGAAAAAATTGTATTTTTAAAGGAAAACATACCATAAAGAATTATTCAAGAAAATCTCACCTTTAAATTGTTCATGAAAAACAAAACAAACAAATAACTGAAGTCAAACGATTCTCAATAAAGAAGGCATTGTATTCCATGGATAAATATATGTCAGAATTATATATTTAATCTGACAAATATATTATATAATATTTAATTTTTAAAAACTCCATAGTTAATTAAAAAGTATTTCAATATAATTATGTAATCTGAGTTAGAGCGTATATTATACTGTATTGTATATGTACACGTATATTATTGTATTATTTAAGAGTCGGCACTGGTGGCGCAGTGTTGTAGCCCAGCTACTTGGGGACAGTGTTTGGGAGATTGTAGACGATAGGTTCCATGCTCGCTTCTCTTAATACCGACGTGGCGTCCGCTCAATGGTTGTCATCAACGTAGACACTACTAGAGAAGTCTGTAGTGTCCGGGTTGAATGGTAGTCAAGGTTCGCATGTTGTGTAGGGAAGAGAACTGAGTGTCAGACTTGTCAGTTAGCTGAAAATCAGACCAACACTACGTGGTTTGGATTCCACGTAAAGCTGTAGGTCCCATAGTTGCCCTGGATATTGGGCTATTAATAAATAGTCCTTTCTGAGCTAAGTTGAACTCAGATAGTAACAATGAATACACTATTCATCTACACTCATCCCACTAATTCACTCCTCATATTCGCCCATATCTCTACGATCGGCGTTTTAGAGATGAATAATGAATAAAATTATATGGTACATAATAAATTTTAAATAATATTTCTACATTAATTGAAGGTAAATTAGAGCACTTACTTTTAGTGTGTTGTTACGGAATTTGTAAATAAATAAACACGATCCGCTTTTATCAGTTACAAACATCTAGTTTATATCATTATTTACATGCTGATGCAGTTTTATAGTTTACTAGGAATTACAGCCCTTTTCAAAAATGTATTAGTATATAATTTTTCCTTATAATAGGTAACCTTTGGGTTCGGTTGTGTTAGGTTAGGTTAAATTTTAGATATTCCTTTAAATTTTTTTATTATTCTACCATGGTTGAGTCATATTTTAGTTTATTTAGCTATCCTGATTTATTTTAATATTTCTTAAAAAATGCGAAAAACAATTGCTGATACACGTTTGAAGGAATCCAGGCCTAATTTAGTCAATATATTTGATCTTGAATATTAGGTTTTAAGGCGTTTATCTAATTTTAATTTTTAAATTGAATTTAACGTACATTTATACGCTATTTATGCTAAAGAGTGTAACTGTAGACATACTGAGAGATTTGGAATTATACCTTTCTCCTAATATAAATATATAAATTTACAAAAAATGTTGGAGCTGAAATTACTGGGTTTGGAAGAAAATATTCGACCAATTATAAAGTGTAAAGAGTACACAAATAAAATACTTCACTCGGTTGCTGTTCCACTTCATAAATATAGTTATATGTAATATATCATCTCTACTACCATAATGATAGTGTTTTATTCAAGGCAGTGTAAAAGGTATCCAAAAACACGGAGGGTAAACCTACTTAGGAACGATGAGAGATGGGCTTAAACCATGTAAATATTTTATGATGTTGCTTCCTGAAGAGCAGCTGATCTTTAGAGATGAAAGTTAACACATTAAACACGTGTGATTTGTATTTGTTTGTTTTATTTTTGAAGTTATACTTCTTTGCGCCCGTTAGACACTTTGGGATGGGATGTTGGTCGAGAAACCGCGTCACGCTGAAAAGTAAGAACAAATTTTTAAGAACTATCGATTAATCGATTGTTAATCGAAGAAATTTAATCGAACAAATTACTGATAATGATAATATAGGTGTATAATATAATAATGAAGTCACGTATAATATATTGAAGATAAATATATTGAATAATATTGAAAAATGTCTTATATTTCATTTATATATCCTGTCTGTTTGTGTGCGTGAGTGGGTGTATGAGAATGGCCAAAGAAGTATAACTTCCACCGTGTGGTCCGACGCACACCCAATTTGTTTTTTATTTTCCATTTTCTATACAGATGAATTTTTAATACGATTTTGGACCTGAACCTAAACGAAAGTTTCAAATTTTCCCCGTTGACAAGTGTCAGTTTGTTTAAAATTCACTGAAAAGTTCACAAGGGCCTATAGGACTGTGCGTGAACTTTATTCAATGAGTTAAGTAGTGACCGGTAGTTCAGTTAGAGATCGGAACCTTGGACCATGGAGTCCGCAGTCCAAAGCTTTAGTCCCTGTGCAACCACAGACTAACAAACACAGTCACGACACTTCCACTGTGCAGCTAACGTGACGCCAGCGCTCCAAGTGGCCAGCCAGCACAACTAGACCGCACTATCGTTGTATATTATACTGCATTTTGTGGAATAATAACAATAGAAAAAGGGCCATGAGAGATTTTACCCATCACATTTGACATGACTCAGCTGTGGATGTAAACAGGGCATAGAGACGCACTACTGCTGTCTGGCAGCTAAGATCGCTAGCGTCGTGTTTGACGCCAAAAGCAACGTAGTGTCGTGACTGTATATTGATAGAATGTGGTGCCACCATTATTTTAATTACAGATTTTTTGTTTTAGTTACTTCCAGGTCAAACACGCATTGGAAAAGTTACCTAAGCAGGTGTAATGTTAAATATGTTTACTGGACGATTAATTAATGTGACAATTAATTTTTGTGATTCAAATAATCTAAATCTATAAATATTATAGAAATGCATGTTTTTGTTTACTAATAAATAATGTTTCTGAAATAAAACGTGGCTAATATTTAAGAGCATATTATTTGAAACCATCGTAATGTATTTTATTGAATATTGTTTGAAGACAAAAATTGTTTATTTGTAAAGCTCGCAAAAAAGAACGAATAAATGCTGTTATAGTTATTGATATGCAGCTTTATGTTTACATAAATCACAATATTTCAGTCACTCTTGACACCTTGACCCTGAACTGGAGACTGACACTTTTATGGGCTCCCACTGTACATGTTAACATAATGTACTGCACATTGAGAAACAGCAAGCTGACGGAAACTTCATCCTACTCGCCTTGTGTACCTTGTGACCAAGGCAAGATTTTATAATATCAAACTCCAGACCTTGTATTTACAAAAAAATACAATTTTATGTTTTACTTATTATAACATGTACACATATCCATGTTGTACAACTTTAATTAAGACTATTTCAATGAGAATGTTATGTTGATATCATCAACCTAACATCCAAAAAGACTAATTTAGAGTTTCGTGCGCCCAAAGATTATTTTAAAATTTAACATACTTCTATAGTACAGTTATATTTACTAAATAAATGGTTCTGAAGAATTGGCACAAACTTCCCCCTATGTTAAATACCAAAAATTCAAAACTTGGAAATTACCAGATTGATTCCCAAATATGTATTTTTACTATAACTCAAAAACTAATCAAGTTGGAGACAGGCGATTTTTACTCAAATATTTTAAATTGTAATTCACATCTTTCCTAAAAACTTAATCAAAATTGTTAGAGCAGTTTTTGAGAATATTCCACTTTTGTATATTTTTTGCCCAAAAAAAACCTAAAACTTCAAAAAAATTAAAAACAATCTGGATATATTGGCTAAATACACCTACATACCGAACAAATTTTATGAAAAGTGATCTATCCGTTTGGTCTCCATCGAACTGCATATACACACTGCAGACACACATATGGACAGACACCAACATTGTTTAGAAAAACTTCACTTTTTTGGGTTCAGGGGACCCTAAAATGTATGTTTATACCAAATTGTAAAAAAAGTGTTTTTACGATCACAATACTTTCCTATAATAACACATATGGGAGAAAGTAGGCTGATGTTGGTACTCTCAGATCAAGTCACTAAATTATTTAAACGACAAAAATAATTTTTTAAATACCTAAACAATTGTTTAGGCTTTAAAATATTTAAAAAATAAAACACTTTATCCATTTGTCCAAATCTTTATTACCGTGTATGCGTTTCAATAGTCATGGATTAAATTGTTTTCTATTCGTTTTAAAGTGATTTTTGGTCTGTGACCATACGAATGAGAGAGCTTGGTGCAATTCGCAATGATAAATTTTTTGAACAATTTTAAATTGCAATGTAAAGAAAAAGATTACACGAGTGAAGGGGTTGGCACATGAAGTGCAGGGATGATTTTATATAATTTTATCTTGTTATTCATTGCACAGTGTCGTGATACAAGCATCACTCAACGTCTGAGGAGAATGGCAGCGATATTTGTTTACTCGTCTACGCCACGCCCAACAGAATCAGGAGGCTGTGACGTAGCGATCAGCTGTCTCAAAGATTACCAAAACACGCCGAAGGCTAGCTGTTCGGCCTTCTTTGCTCCTGTTTAGTCAGGAAGAGGAACTATACAAACCCCATTCATATCAGCTGATATCAGGAGTAATTAATCATTGTTCAATTGTAAGAGGCCGATCTTAGAGGTATGGGCGAATATGAGGGGCAAATGAGTGTGACGAGTGTAGATGAACGAGTGTAGTCATTGTTTATAACTAAGATTGACTACTCCTGAGAAAGAAGTATTAATTGATAGCCTAATATCCAGGGCAGGTAAGTGACCGAAATGTTTTTGAAGAATCCGAACCACGCAGTATTGGTCTGATTTTCAGCTCACTGACAAGCCTGACAATCAGTTCTCTTTCCTACACAACATCTGAACCCTGACCACCACCCAACGTGGAAATCCCAGACTTCTCTATTTCCACGTCGATGGCTACCATTGAGGGGACGCCATGTTGATATTAAGAGGACTGAGCATGAACTTACCGCCAAAAATCTCCTTAACACTTAGTCCCCAAGTAGCTGGGTTACAGCACTGCGCCACTAGTGCCGAAAATTATTAGTGAAACCGTTCGTAGTAAGTATTTAAATAAATGTTATTTGGAAAAAACAGTTAATATGTTAAAAATAACTCTCAATAAGGGCTTCATTGACAGAGAATTTTTGGGGGTTTTGCCAAGTTTTTGTATCATAAAAAAAGCATTCACATAACCAAACATAATTTACTATTCTTTGCTTTTTTACCATAAGAGTAGTTAGTAGAGAGTTGTTCACGAATTATGTACGAGTTTACCATATTCTGAAGATGAGTAATTAATATAATATTAGTGATAATATAATATAATATTAGTGATATAATATGAGTATTAATATAATATTTTAGTGTCCATTTTCATGAAAGGAACATTTAGTTTCAATTGAAATATTTAAATTTATTACAAAGTTCTATGGTGTAGTTTTTATTAGCGACACTCTCGCCTACAATTGAAGTGTCTAAAACTATATTATTGTTTTTAATTTTTATTTATCTTTGAACATGAACAAATTTTAATTTTTGAGATCAGATTTATTTTAGATGAAATGCCTTACAAATAAAGAATTTATTAATGGACAGTGTGATACTTTACAAGTAGTTTAATTTAAAAAAGGTATTTTAGTATTTTATGATTGTTTGTAACCTATAATTTATAACATTACAGCTACATCTATTTCTATTTAGAATGATCACATTGATCATTTAATTTCTTAATCTTACATCTTTAAAGACAGTATGATAGATATGTGTTAATTGATATAAGATATTAATCCAGGCTATGTTTTTCATAATATGTAGGCATTTTGTGTGTTTCTATGCGTATATCAGATTGCAAACATGTTTTTAACATCATGAAAGTGTTCAT
Organism: Stictocephala bisonia; assembly: GCA_035578905.1. NCBI lineage: Eukaryota > Metazoa > Arthropoda > Insecta > Hemiptera > Membracidae > Stictocephala > Stictocephala bisonia. The sequence goes on along the minus strand of JAQJVL010000384.1, from coordinate 185,131 downwards.
TAAAATTTTAACACACGCTAAATTATATGTCAATATTTTGTATCCACATACTCAAACAGTTCATTTCTTAATTATTAAAATAAAAATATAAATCATCTACAGAATCCAAGAATAGCTAATTCTCGTTGTAAGATACTATACTGCAAAATTATTGTAAATTTTAAATAAATCATTAAATTTGAAGAACTATGAAATTGTTCTGTTTTTTATTGAAATTATATTTTAGGATCTCTGAATCAAACGCGAAGTTTGTTCACTTTCATATGCTTCCAGCCTACCATATCAAGTGGATATTAACGTCAAATGGCAGACCTATATCAGTTCAATCAATTATCACTAATCTCTCTAGGCAGCATGATTGATCAAGCAATTACAACGCTACTATATTAAAGTGTAATTGATATATCAATCAAACAATTACAAAGCTACTCTATTAAAGTGTAACTAATATATCAATCAAACAATTACAAAGCTACTCTATTAAAGTGTAATCGATATATCAATCAAACAATTACAAAGCTACTCTATTAAAGTGTAATTGATATATCAATCAAACTTTTACAACGCTACTATATTAAAGTGTAATCAATATATCAATCAAACAATTAAAAAGTTACTCTATTAACGTGTAATTTATATATATTAATCATACTTTTACAATGCTACTATATTAAAGTGTAATTGATATATCAATCAAACAATTAGAAAGCTACTCTATTAAAGTGTAATTGATATATCAATCAAACAATTACATCGCTACTCTATTAAATTGTAATTGATATATCAATGAAACAATTACAACGCTACTCTGTTAAGGATGATATTAAAAATACGTTGCTTACAGGAACCTCAGCTATATTTGTTAATAAGCCCTAATAAACCTAAATAAGCTCAAAAATCAACGCATAGACGATCCATTTAAAATTAACGAAAACAATAATTTCAAAGCGAAAACTGACTTTCTGAATGCCAACCAAACTACAGTAGTCTAACAATCCTCAACAAAACTGAGCTGTTTGCCAACTAATATCCTCACTTCAAACTGCAGATGGAGCTGAAACTTTGTACCCTATACCTTGTTAAAGTCTAGTTTATCTTTGATTTGATGGCGTCCACACAAATTTAAACACGTTCATTATTATTTACGTAAAAATTGTGTAATTATTTACAATTTATGATTTAGATGAATCATCAATTATAATTTTAAAAATCAATTGGTAATTAATTTTGTTTTACCAATGGATGTGTTTTAATAACTGCAGAGGTATATTACTAAATATAGCTATTCTCAGGACTATACCCCTAGACCAACGTACCACAAGTCCATTTATTGTTAAACAGTGTATTATGGTAAGAAATTAAAATGGTAACATGGTTTTGGTATGTATAAATCATCAACTGTATTTATTCATACAGGGTGGAAAAACATATGGAAACACTTTCACAACTTTTAAGTACAAGTTGTGAACTCTTGTACATGATCATAGTTAGAGAGAATATACTTTTTGACGCCATTAGTGACTGACATTAAACTTCAGGGGGATGGCCCACGTGGAGTTGAACGAAAATGTCATAGTAATCCTAAGTCGAGTTTGGTATCAAATGCAAGGTCTATTCATGAGAAATTAATTGCCGCAATTCGGACTTTGAAATGTTTATTCTTTCCAGAGTAGCGGTCATTTGAATTTAAAAGTAACTCGTACTTTAAACAATATTATTTCTGCACTATTTAACGGTTTTAAGTGAACTATTCTGATCAAAAATTATACTTTATGGAACACAATTAGTCAAAAAATTCAATTATTAAATTATCTATGGAAAAAAGTAACGTCGTTGTAAAAGCGTTTCCATATTTTTGTCCACCCTTTATATAGTTAAATACACTTAATCATCTTCGTCACTAGTGTCACAGTGCTGTAATCCAGCTATTTGAGGACAAAGTGTTGTGGAGATTGAAGGCGATAGGTTCTATACCTGGTCATACGAATATGGCTCCGCTCAGTGATTGCCTTCGAAATAGACACTAATAGAGAAGTCTTGACAAGTATGTTTTGAATTCAGACAAGTAAACATTTAATTTTATTTCAAATATACCTATTTTTTGACATACAACAAATTGTTCCCTAAAACAATGAGCCATTTTGATTTCGTGATGGACCGTAAATATATATTTTAATGATTTCAATTTTTTTTATATTTGAGCTTCAAATCACACATACTTTATTAGTAGTCACTAGGGCCTGCAGGCCTGTGCGTAAACTTTTTTTCGAATAAAGTACAGACCATTAGCTCAGCTGGGGATACGAATATTGGACTTTGCCCTCCACAGTCCGAAGCCTTAGACACTGATCCACTACGCTGGCATTAAAATTGTAATATTAAAATGAATTGCAATTTTACAATGTACGTGTAATATTCAATGAATTATAATATTAGTTGTAGTTAGTTAGTTAGTTGATATGGGGATATGCCAACCCTTGCAACGAAGCCTAAGGCTTTTTGTGCCAATCCCGGTGCCTAATCGTCGTAAAGCTGGCAATCCTTGACCAGGTCAAGGAGCTTCTTCATTAGATTAGTAATTTCCAACTGTCCCAGAGGTGAGCCTTCAAAAAGTGCTCTTCTCCTGGCACCAAGGGCCTCACACTCCAGGACAATGTGTTCTGCCGACTCTTCGCCCTCCCCACAGAGGCGACAGATGGGATCCTCCGTAAAGAGTCCCACCGTTCTTAGATGCCTCCGGAATTTGCCGTGACCGGTGATGAGTCCCACCACCAGCTTAACGTGCGGTTTACTCAACCCAAGAAGTGACTTTGTTAACTTCTGGGAGGGATTCCTGACAAGAACCTTGCCGAGTCTTTGCCCTGGGAACCGCCGCCATCTTTCCAGATGTCTGGCGCTGACCCAGTTTTTGATTGCTGTTTTGACAGCTGCAGTCGAAACGCCGCAGGCCGGCTCAGGACCAATGAAGGGCTTGAGAGCACCCTCCCTAGCCAAGGCATCGGCCTGCTCGTTGCCTTCTAATCCCCTATGTCCTGGGATCCATTCCAGCAAGACCTGATTTCTTGAACCCAGGATGCTGAGGGACTCCACACATTCCCAGACTAGACCAGACGAAACCTTCCAGGAGTCAAGAGCCCCTAAGGCCACCTGACTGTCTGAGAGGATGTGGATATGTTTCCCGCAAACCCCTCTCATGGTTTGCGCTGAACGTATGGCGACTTCAGCTTGGAAAACGGTGCCATACGCTCCCAGGCTCACGCTAGCGTTGGTCCTAGGGTCGCCAGTATAGACCCCAAATCCAGCTTTGTTGCCCATTCTTGACCCGTCTGTGAACCATACAATTCGGTCGTGAGAAGAAACCGGGCTACTAACACCGTCCCAGTACTCCCTCGACCTGAAATCCACAGTATAGGGTCTGGTGAAAAGATACTTAGTCCCAATGAAGTCAAACTTCATTGAGAGTACCTCATCGTTTACTAGATTGGCCACTGAGGAGTGACCTGTACAGGACCCCCTCCAGTGGCCAGTTAGTTGAAGCCTATAAGCCGCCGTCCGAGCCTCCCCAATAATGAAGAGATCAAGGGCGGCAGGTTAAGAAGAACCTCCAGTGCAATAGAAGGGGTCGACCTAAAGGCCCCTGTCATGCACATGCAGGCAAGTCTTTGTAGGCTAGAAAGCCTACCCCGGACAGTTACCTGATTGATCTTAGGCCACCAAATCAAAGCCCCGTAAGTAATTTGTGGTCTGATGACCGCTGTGTAAAGCCAGTGGCAGACATGGGGTAACAGGCCCCATGTGGAGCCCACGCAGCGCCTAGTGGTCTCGAAGGACCACTTAGCTCTGCGGATGACTTTATCAAGGTGCAAGTTCCATGTCAGTTTCTGATCAAGGATTACTCCCAGATACTTAACCGACGATGAAACAGGCAGAGACACTCCACCAAGGACCAGGCCTCTGAAGGAGCCCTGAACCCTTTTCCTGGTGAAGGGGACAATTACTGTCTTGGAAGGGTTTATTGCAAGCCCTTCTCCTACACACCAGGAGTTCACTGCTTCCAGACTGTCATTCATGATGTCCGTAACAGTGCCCTGGTACTTGCCACGGACCAGTAGGACAAGATCGTCCACATAGGGACTTTTCCGTGAGGCTGACTAGGAGATCATCCACCACCAGGTCCCACAGGAGGGGTGATAGAACTCCCCCCTGCGGGCATCCTCGGCTCACAGAAATCTCCACCACCTCACTTAGAAGGGTTGATTGAAATCTTCTGCCCCGTAACATGTGGTCGACCCACCTACAGATGGTGGGCTCTACACCACGTTGTCCCAGCGCACGAATAATTGACTGATATGAGGTGTTGTTGAATGCCCGCTCAATATCCAAAAAGGCTCCTAGAGCAATTTCTTTGTTCTCCAGGGAATGTTCAAGGTGACTGACCAAACAATGGAGGGCAGACTCACAAGACTTCCCCGGGAGATACGCATGTTGATTTCGATGTAAAGGGGAGTCTTTAAGCGCCCCTTGTCGAATGTGAAGTTCTACGGGTCTCTCCATGGTCTTCACCAGAAACGAGGAAAGACTAATTGGCCTAAAGGATTTGGCGTTTGTGTAGTCGCCACGACCCCGCTTTGGAATAAAAACTACTTTGCTAACTCTCCAGGACTGAGGAATATACCCGAAGGCAAGGCTCGCCCTGAAGATTTCGCAAAGTAGAAAGTGGAGGTTCGGTGGGCCCTTCTGCAACAATGCAGGAAAGACGCCATCGCCTCCTGGGGATTTAAATGGGCTGAACTTGTCGATTGCCCATTTAACTTTGGAAACGGTGACTATACGTCTAGCTAGCCTCCAGTTCTCTCGAGTTGCCCTAGGTATAGGGCTAATCTCTCGAGGGCCAGAGACTTCCAGAGCATCGTCAACGAGATTCCCTGGGAAGTGACACTCCAGAAGGAGCTTGAGCGTTTCGCCAGGTAAAGTTGTCAATTCCCCTGAGCTGGTTCTAAGACTGCCCATGGGGTTGATAGGTTCTCTAGCCAAGATTTTCTGGATTCTGGCTGCCTCATTGATGGAGTCAATGCCCCTACAAAAGGTTTGCCATGAAGCCTTCTTGTCATCACGAATGGATGAATTGTAGTCGTTAAGAGCTAAACGATACTCTTCGCGACAATTGGCCACCTTAGAGCGATTTAAAAGCATTCTAACGCGCCTTTTCTTAGCTTCCAGGGATTTTGACCACCACCCGATTTTTGATCTAGGTGGTGTGTTTGAAATTGGACAGTTGTCGTGGAAACTTTCAAGGATCGCATCCTGTAAACAGGATGCCGCCTGCTCCAGTTCCACGACAGACCTTATACGTACTCTACCCCCCCCCCCCCCGGGACCCAAGCCCGCAATGGCTGAAAGTTCCGCAGCATAGGACTCCCAGTCCGTCCGCCTAGGATTTCAGTGAGGAGTGGAAAAGGCTGACATTTTAGCTTTAATATCAAAACGAATGTACAGATGATCAGAAAGAGAAGGTTCGTCAGAGACCCGCAGTTGTCAATTAGGTCTAGAGTGACCGCATTGCAAAGGGTCAGGTCTATGACTTCGGCTCTAACCCTATTCCTAAACGTGGGTTCATTGCCCCGATTTAGAATGAATAGTTAGCAACATTGAAGTTTAATAGGTACTCACCCCTCCTGTTGGAGTCGGTTGATCCCCATGCTTCATGATGGGCATTGGCGTCGCAGCTGACCAGAAGGTGCCGCCCCCCAATGGATTGTTTCTCTACCAGGGCTTCTAGTTCCCTAGAAGGGGGTGGATCCTGAGCATCATAGGGAAGGTACACAGAGCTGACGGTGAACTCCCCATGCCCTTCCTCAGTGCTCAGTGTCATTCTCATTGTCGTGATGTCCCTGGAACAGAAATCAAACAGGGGAAATACTTCCATACCATTGCGTACCAAGATACATGTCCTAGCATTATTGGTGGAACAAGAGGAAATTATCTTACCTTTTGCATCGGCCAGTCCTGCGATTCTGCCCTTGTGTAACCAAGGTTCTTGAATCAGGGCCAGGTCGATGTTGTGTGCAGTCATGGACTGACAGAGGGCTGCTGAGGCAGCCCTACTGTGGTGCAGGTTGGCTTGGATCACCCTTGGCATTGTCCCTAGCCAGTACGACCACCGAGACCTGCCAGAGCCCCAACCTCAACTTACTGCTCTTGGCCTTAATGGCTGAGAGAACATGATCATCCACCAGGCAGACGAAGGTCTTTGCTCCTTCCGGATCGGCCTTTCGACTGATGATGGTCCATTCTCTCACATTCAGTTCCTTGTTTTGTTCTTCTACAAGCTTCAGGATTCTAGACTCGTCCATCTTTCCGAGCTGCTTAGGCGTCTTAAACAGCACCTTGGTAGCCTGTAGGATGTCCTTTCGGTATCCGATCCTGAACTGGGCCCCCTCCCACAATTTGAGAGAGGGGACAGTTGTAGCGATCCATGTTTTTGTCTCCTCGTTTTCGGTGGAGACAATAAGAGCACCCCTCTCCATGTAGGAGTTGGTGAACAAAGGGAGCTCACCACTGTCCAGTGGGCATATCGACTCAACCAGAGCTGTCTGGATGAGGTTGCCCTGCTCTTCAGTGAGCTTGCTCCCCGGATAGTTAGGTGGCACAACCGCCACCTTAATAGACTTGAGAGCTTCCAGAAAGGTCTGAGAAGAGGTTCCCTGGGAACCTTCCTCGGCCTTCCTTTGTCTCTTCAAATCACTCTGAGCCTCCGAGAGTGAAGGGGTCGAGCCCTGCGGGCGTGCGCGTTTAGCGCCACCTTTAGGGCCGTCACCCTTCGCCTTAGGAGTCGCTCCCCTCTGGGCCTCCGCGGGTGAAGAGGTCGAGCTCTGCGGGCGTGCGCTTTTGGCGCCACCTTTGGAGCTTTCACCCTCCACCTTAGGAGTCGCCGAGGAGGTTTTCTTCAAGGGACGATACTTCGCAGGGTCCCACTGTACACCCTGCCGGGCAAGTCTCTCCTTCAGGAGTTTTTCCTCTGATTGCCAGGAATGTTTTTCCTGGCTATCTTCATCCTATTCAGAGCCTCAGCCGTCCGATCAAGCTGATCAGAGCCTGGGCTCCGAGGAAGGATGTTTTCGGGGTCAGAGAACGACATGCCCCCCTCCACCGAACCCCTGACCCGAGCAGCGGTGACTTCAGGCTGGCCTACTAGGCTGCCTTCGTTCCCCGTGCCAAGGTCCTTGTCTGAGGGCTCTGAGCGGTCCTCAGCCAAGTTGGATTCAGAATCGGAGAGAGACATGTCCCCCCCCCCCCGACGTTGATTTGGCCCGAGCAATGGAAAACAAGGGCTGGCAAGTATGGCTGCCCTCTGCTCCCATGCTCGGTTCATTGCCTAAGGACTCAATGCGGTCCTTAGGTGAAGGTTTTGTTGCTATTGAATTATTTGGGTCCATAGGATTCCCACGAGTAGCTAGGGAAATAAATGGTCTAGCCCCGACAGAGCCCCGCATGCCAGGGTAAGCCTATTTGAAACTGGATTTCGGCTGGTGTCCAGAGTCCGCATGGTATAGACTGGTCTACCACCAATCATTCAGCCCTCGGCCCACGCTGTTCCACCTTGGCTTGGTTGGAAGGTTAGGTAGGATAAGGAATTAATGGGATATGAGTGCTCTCAGCATCGGGATCACACTGAGAGCTGTGGGAAGGTACCCTCCTCCTTTCTCATCGGTTATGGGAGAGATGAGACCCCGGGCTTGGGACCGGTGCAGCGGAGTTATATTAGTTGTAACTGTAATATTAAAATTAATTCATGGCATAATATATTTGAAACCCCAACAAAATGTGTGGATAAGTCCAAATGTATCAGCCACTTCCTTTATACCAGCCCATATAAAACGTGAAATAGTTTTAGAGCTGTAACAGCTAGCAACTCGTGTTGCCACGAGTTACAGTGACTTATCTCGGTACAGGGTTGTTTGGGAGGGGCGAGAGGGGTAAGCCTGGATCACAGGGGTTTACAATTGCTCAACTGTTTGAATATTCACGGATTTAAGTGAGAGCAAACCTTTCCATGGAAATCACTCACAATTGAATTTATCTTGTATCTCCAAACCAAAAAGTAAATAATTTGTCATAAAGTATATTTTATTTAATACGAAACACTTTATCTGGCTATAAATTGTTTGAAAAATAATCTTTAATGTCTGTGAATAACCTTTCATTAACGATATATTTAAATATAATGGATACACATACGAGTACAATCTTCCTATATGTCAGTTTTTATTTTCTAAATTTATATGAAAAATATGTACTCAAGAATATTGTTATAAAAATGTTAGGAAATAAACATTGCAAAACCGTAAAATGTGGTATACAGACTGGGTATCGTAAGCCCCCCCCCCCCAAATATTAACTTTAGTGTTAAACTGAAATGTTTATATGGCCAACTGAAGAGATTTTTTTGTGTATGACAAATGTTTACACACACACACCCTGAGAATTGAGGAGTTTTGGGGGTTTGTCAAAGTTTTTAAATATGAACCATGAGCGAGCGACACCTCATTTTAAATATTAAGGTATTAAAAAAAAAAAATAATAAGGATGGCATACACTAGAGATACAGTTAGTTGATGAATCAAATGTTATGGCTAAATTAATGTTTTTACTGTTTCCTAAAACCACCTAATATAAGTTACTTTTAAAGTTATTTTAAGGCAGATAAACATATTCACTGGCCAGTTATTTTATGAACTTATGACACAATATGTTATTGAACAATATTTCATAACTTTATTGTGTGCCATTGTTGTTCTTTTAATTACATTTACTATTAGATATTAATAACTAGTGGTTGCTATTTAAACTTTTTTAACAAACTACACTATTTTTTGATGTGGGGTAAACATTGTTCAAACATACAAAAATTCTCAGTTGGTCCCATAAACATTTCCTGAAGTAAATCACTTAATCTTTGTTCATATAAACGTTAATGGGGAAATGAAAAATTGCTTTATTTGGAGGCGAAGTTATGTCTATAGAGTCCTGTCTACCAATTAACCTCTAAAAAATGGCGAAAGGAGAACTTTTAAAACACCCAGTATAACCGTTATATTTAAAATATACCACTAATGACAGGTTATTCATAATGATAAGAGATTATTCTTCAAACTACATCCAACCAAATGAAGTGTTTTTTACTAAATGGACAGCCATACCTAATATATATCTTACTTAAATATTTAATTATATTTAAACTGTAATTTTTTTATAATTCAACACAGTTGAGGGAGATTTCTATCTCCCCTCCACCACTTAGTGCATCTCTCTCGCACAGGGGCATTCATTCATTTTTTAAGCGGCTATATATTGACATATCATTGTTCGAAGTTTTTAAATAGAGAATTTTCATTATCAAATGCTCAATTTTCCATTTGGAATATTCAATGCTACTGATCAATACATTGGATCTATGTGTTCAATTAGTGAAACATATTTAAATACTTTAGAATGATTTCAATTTTTATCTGATTTGAATTTATGTTCAACATTAAAGTCAAATAATTGAAACCGCTTATGTTCAGCTAGCTAAATGTAGTGATCAAACTGTCCTCAACACAGTGCCTCAGTGATCAAATTTATCTCGTAAATACGTCAGAAATATTTGTATGGTTTGGCATGTGTAGACTAAATGTTTGTATGCCCGTGATTTTTTTATATTTATATATTTCTACGGCATTTTTATAAACTGTGATTTTAACGTTGCTAGAGGACAACAGTGGAAACCGTCAATTTAAATTTAGTCGTTTGTTGGAACTCCTGGGATTTGTACCCGTGACACCCTGCATTCAAGTCAGGAATACTAGCCACTAGTCAGGGAAAAGGCCCATTGCATACAAGTGTGTTCGTAAATTAGAAGATAGAAGACGTCAAGAGCATCGACTTCGAATGGTGGGCGGTAAAAATCTGCTGTCTAATAATTCAGTTCATAAAAACATGTACCTGGAACGTTTATTAGTTTTATTACATCTGTATTTGTAATCTCAATAAAGTCTACTTACTATCATAATTTTGTGAGATATTGTAACTTAAAAAAAGATGTTGGGATTGTTGATTTCTTTAAAAAATAAAATGTTAAATAAATGTTAACTTATTAGAAGCGTTCTAAAAACCTCTCTTATAAAGCAACTTATCGTTGATTTACAACGTTATTACAAAGTTGTCGTCCCAAATATTATTGCTATCATATTAAATCCCCAACTTATTGTTGTTAATGCAAGATTTTACAATCCAGTTTTACTAAACCTTTATATTAATTAGTTGTGCACTTGCGTGTGTGGTGAATATTATTTTAAACGAAAGTAAACTTAGAGATAATTACTTTTGTAAGATAATTATAACTAAGACTTGTGTTGTACCGACCTCCACCAGGAGAATGGGAGGTATCAAGACTAATTGAGGATGACAACTGAACGCAAGAGAAACATTGAGATAATTCATCTTGAACCAAGGTCTCTGTGCCAAGATCAACACACTTTCTCCTCATTCTTGTGACGTAGACTGAAAGTCAGAGCCCTGCTGATCTCCTAATGGTTTGATTTTATTAGTAAGCCTTTTACGACTAGCCGACACCGATTGATTCACTACGGAGTAGTTCTCTACGCTTGCTGACCCTTCCTACCATGGTTCTCTCCGCTACTGCCGTTCTTCTAGAAAAAAAAATGGTATAGTCACTTTGACACTATAGGTCTACTTTACGGGAATACAAAGTAGTTACCTATGTCATAGTTTTTGGAAATAACCTTAAACATTTTACGATGAATACCATATTAGCCAAGCGTTTGTGTCATTTTTAAATGAAGACTGCAAAGCCCTCTCTTAGATTAGATTAGATTGAAAGGGGATGTACAGTTGGTCCAGCCAACCCTTGCAACGAAGCCTGAGGCTTTTTGTGCCAATCCCGGTGTCTAATCGTCGTAAAGCTGGCAATCCTTGACCAGGTCAAGGAGCTTCTTCACTAGATTAGTAATTTCCGACTGTCCCAGAGGTGAACCTTCAAAAAGTGCTCTTTTCCTGTCACCAAGAGCCTCACACTCCAGGACAATGTGTTCTGCCGACTCTTCGTCCTCCCCACAGAGGCGACAGATGGGATCCTCCGTAAAGAGTCCCACTGTTCTTAGATGCCTCCGGAATTTGCCGTGACCGGTGATGAGTCCCACCACCAGCTTGACGTGCGGTTTACTCAACCCAAGAAGTGACTTTGTTAACTTCTGGGAAGGATTTCTGACAAGAACCTTGCCGAGTATTTGCCCTGGGAACCGCCGCCATCTTTCCAGATGTCTGGCGCTGACCCAGTTTTTGATTGCTGTTTTGACAGCTGCAGTCGAAACGCCGCAGGCCGGCTCAGGACCAATGAAGGGCTTGAGAGCACCTTCCCTAGCCAAGGCATCGGCCTGCTCGTTGCCTTCTAATCCCCTATGTCCTGGGATCCATTCCAGCAAGACCTGATTTCTTGAGCCCAGGATGCTGAGGGACTCCACACATTCCCAGACTAGACCAGACGAAACCTTCCAGGAGTCAAGAGCCCCTAAGGCCGCCTGACTGTTTCCCGCAAACCCCTCTCATGGTTTGCGCTGAACGTATGGCGACTTCAGCTTGGAAAACGGTGCCATACGCTCCCAGGCTCACGCTAGCGTTGGTCCTAGGGTCGCCAGTATAGACACCAAATCCAGCTCTGTTGCCCATTCTTGACCCGTCTGTGAACCATACAATTCGGTCGTGAGAAGAAACCGGGCTACTAATAGCGTCCCAGTACTCCCTCGACCTGAAATCTACAGTATGGGGTCTCGTGAAAAGATACTTAGTCCCAATGAAGTCAAACTTCATTGAGAGTACCTCGTCGTTTACTAGATTGACCACTGAGGAGTGACCTGTACAGGACCCCCCTCCAGTGTTCAGTCAATTGAAGCCTGTAAGCCGCCGCCCGAGCCTCTCCAATAATGAAGAGATCAAGGGGCGGCAGGTTAAGAAGAACCTCCAGTGCAATTGAAGGGGTCGCCTAAAGGCCCCTGTCATGCACATGCAGGCAAGCCTTTATTGGCTTGAGAGCCTACCCCAGACACGGTACGGCACGGGAGAGTGGATGTTTGGTAGGATAAGGAATTAATGGGATAGGAGTGCTCTCAGTATCGGAATCACACTGAGAGCTGTGGGAAGGTACCCTCCTCCTTTCTCATCGGTTATGGGAAAGATGAGACCCCGGGCTTGGGACCGGTGCAGCGGAGTTGAGCCCTCTCTACAACTAAGCCTCTTTATACATGATAACATATTTATTATTAACACGCCGATCGTCAATATATGGGTGAATATGAGGGGCGAATAAGTTTGATAAGTGTAGATAAACGAGTGTAGTCATTGTTACTAACTAAGGTTGACATAAAGAGCTATTTAATAATGACCCAATAGCTGGGGTCAAAAATTCCAAATTTATTTAAAATTGCAATACAGAATAAAGTAAAAATGGACATCACTATAACAAAAAAACTATATAGAGGTCGAAAATAAAACTTATATACACTCTAAAAAAACACACAAAAGACGATTATTAGAAAAAAATCCATTAATGCATTTTTTAAGTACATTCATTCGACACAATCATTTATTACCATAACTGCTAACTACAGCTCACATGCGACTACTTCCGCGAGGCCCGCAGGAGAAAACACCTCACCTCCGCCTCGAACCGAGTGTGCTTATGGATATATCTGACATTATTAGGCTGAACATTCCATAGCTTACATGGGGAGTCAATGTAAAATTTATTACAAGTGGTTGAGAGGTGAACATTGATTTTTCACGTCTAGTTCTACGCACAATCGTACGTGATAAGGAAACAAATTGCTCTGACAGGTAATTAGAAGTTTGGTTTTCAAGAAAACCGGACAAGAAAATCAGGATATGAAACTGTGGGAGATTATTTAGCTTAAAAGTTGGTGAGTGGTTGATATATGTAGTAACATGATCTCCAACGTCTGGATATAAATCTGACGCAGTCGTTTTGTAACGCTATAATCTTATGTATTGTTAAGTTTGAGTTTTTCCTAGTCTTTCAGAGGGAAGTGAGTATATAAATGTGTAGATCATCGGCGTAAAGTAGAATCTACAGAAAGTGATAACAATAATACATCGTTAATGTAAAGTAAAAATAAGAGTGGTCCAAGCACGGAACCTTGGGGAACACCTCTAGTTACCAGTTCCCAGTCAAATTCTCTTTTATCTTTACACAATGCCAGTAAAGTATGACCTTATCCAGTATTGACGCATATTGACATGTATAACTGATTATATGATAGTAAAAATAATCGTTTAAATTTGTTTTACTTTACACAAGGTGTGTTAGTACCTTTTTTCACTAAATTTGCAAAACTTTAATAAAATTATTGCACGGTTTCATAATGAGTTATATGCTTAGAATGTCTAAATTAGCCATTTTACGTAGCCATTTTATAAAGAAGATGTATTTGAATTCTTTCCCGTCAACATATTATTTATTGCATATAAGATGGCTAACAATTTTATTAAAATAAATTAAAAAATAATTACTGTTCGAACGCCCTTAAGTATTGATTTCGATTATTTTTTAAATTAGTTTATTAGCCATTAAAGGCTAACTAACTGTTAAGTTTACGTATTTTATGTTTAGTTTTGAAATAATACACAGTAAGAGAGAACTTACAGTTTTATCTGTAAATTAATTATTTGTCAGTCCATTTTTTTTATTTTTCACTTGTTGCATTGTGAATTCCAGTGTCGTGTAATAAATAGCAAATTATAAAATACATCGCTCCAATAATGTTCCAGCAGCCGTAAATATGTCCCATAAAACAAATGTAGGGGTGTAATGGCAATTTCGACTAAATAAATAGAGAAGATGTTATCAGACATAGACAGGGAATGGGCGCTGGAGCCAGCGGCGGGGAAAAATAACGGTCCTTATCGTCCAAGGTCACCGCAATAAGTTTACAGGCCATAGGTTCCTTATCGGCCGTCTGCAGGTCCTTATCACTGACACTTTACTGGGGACTTTGTGATTTACTTTACTGGTAATGTCATTGTAAGTGTTTACTACCGTAGCCTACACCTACTCTAAACACACAATAATTATTCGTTATTCACTATTCAACGTCATTATTCAACAGTTAAAATTTAAAGTTAAAGATCGTCTTTAACCAGGCGAAGTTAGGGCTAGGAAGCCTTCTCTAACTTTTAGCCTGGAGACTAACGGCTGGTAGGTGGGCTGCGTGCAAGGACGGGATCGCTCAGACGGTCACCCATGCAAAGGACAACCACATTAGATGTTGCTTGACTCCGTTATCTTGCGATAATGTCGGAACCCTCCGGTCAAGGCCACTGGCTAAGATGATAGTATGATGCTGATTGAAGAGATATGGGCGAATGAGAACTGTTCCTCATAAACAAACAGCCAGAGCAACTAAGGAACCTACAGCTTTAATTGGAATCCGAACTATTGGTATTGGTCCGAATTATTGGTCTGATTTTCAGCTAAATAACAAACCTGATACTCTGTTCTCTTCACTACATAACATCTGAACCTTGACTACGGTCGCCCCACACTTCTCTAGTAGCGTCCACGTCGATGGTAATCAATGAGCGGACGCCGTGTCATTATTAAGACAGAGCATAGAACACAGCGCCTAAAATATAACAATGTGTTGAGTTTTATAACCAACAATGGTTATATAGTTTCGTTCGTTAAAAATTAAAAAAATACCGACCAAAGGTAAATAAACACATTTAGCAAATGGAAAATAAGATCCACGTCGTTAATAAGAGGCTAAATAGTTTTTGAGCAATTTTTTATGTTGACTCGATGTTTTAAAACTATTATACCACAATTTGTTTGAAATTATTACATAGTGGTGGAACGAAGATGTAGAAGAAGTTCATACGTGTTTTTTCCATGTTAAAAGGTTAGTAATGGTTACCTAATGGTTTTCAAAACGAAACGAGAAAGAGTAAATATTTTCTTTATTGCCAATTGTTCGAAAAACTCCTTTAGAAACATGAGATTTTAAAATTCTTTAAAGATAATGAACTGATGTAGAATTAAGGAACTTCAAAAGTTGTCTAGAGGTGACAATACTCGGAAGAGGAAGTTCACAATAGGTGTTTAAAAAATGAACCAATCAGCTGGCGTTCAAGGTCAGCAGGTTCAGGAACTGAGATAGTATAAGGCAAAGATATCCGATCCCAAGGTTGCATTCTTCAACGATTGCCAGGCGCAGTGTCCTGAACAAGTTCCCTTCTCTTTAGAGAATCTCTTTGTGAAATGATCGTCAGACGATGGATTGGTCACAAGCTCAGAAAGTGAGACAGAAAACTACTAAGAAATATAGCATACGTAGACTTTATTTATAAATAGCACAGAGAAAAAATAAAAAGATGTAACTTTATTAAGGCAGCAGCAAACACCTCAGTGACAGTTACCGTTAAAAATCTGTATAAATTTGTAATAAAAATTACCACAGTTAATCTTCAGGATTTAGAGTGAGAAAAAGGAGAGACTGACAAAGGTGCTAACCCAGCCATCCGCACAGTGGACTGGGGAGCTACTACTGTCGGCGCAGAAATTATGTGCACCCCAATTTGAAGGTTGTTTTATAAGTGAGATATAAAAACTCCAATCGTACCATTGTTTCCTTTGTTTAATTGTGCATTATGACATGTGAATTTCTAAATATTATTATAAGATCTAATATTTTTTATCTTATTTGGAACAACAAAAGTACCGGAATTTCAACTAGTTTTCACTGTACATCAAATTTACACCGTTATTACTAAAAAAACCGTTCAAGTAGCGCATTTATATTTTAATGCGTGGTTGATGGTGATGTTTCCTATAAATTTTATATTATTGATATAAATAAATTATTTATTGATAGGATTCCACGACAAAGGTTTCTATCAATTGTATGAAACATTGTTTCCTTGGCTTCTAGAGGTCGTAAAATTAAATATTTGATAGCGTTGTAATCCTTATTACATATATTAATATGTGTAAGTAAATACAGTTATTTTATTTTAATTTAAATTTAACAATTTAAAGTTATTTTTTATTGATTTAAATCTAATTAAAATAACATATATGAAAATGATGTATCGTAAATTTATATCTAATAAGGATTACTACGAGACGAAATAATTACCTTACGATCTCTTGAAGCCAAGAAAACAATATTTCATATAATAGATATAAACTTTTTTTCTTAAAATTAAAAAATTTCTAAATTTATAAAAATTATAGGAAACATTCCCATCAACCAGTTATTAAAATATAAATAGTTTTTTAGTTAGCATAATACGTGTTGGTACATATACAGTACAAGTAAACGTCACACAACACAAATTTATTACAATATAAGCACAAAATGCACAAATATACTACAATACAAGCACAAAATGCACAAATATTATGGTGATCGATTTGTGCATTTGTGTTGTGTGACGTTTACTTGTACTGTAAAATATAAATGCGTTACATGTACGAGATTTTTAATAATAGCGGTGTAAATTTAATGTACAGTGAAAACTAGTTAAAATTCCTGTACTTTTTTGTTACAACTAAGATAAAAACTATTAGAACTTATAATAAAATTTTGAAATTCATACAGTATAACGCAAAATTTAACGATAAAAACAATGGTATGGTTGGATTTTTCATAGGTCTCTTAGTTTGTTAGAAAATAACCTTCGAACTCCGGTACTCATAGTTCATAGTCTCTGTACCGATAGTAGTAAGACCACTGAACACACCAAGTTTCTATTGTTCGACCTCCCATTCGGGTCACTGCTGGGTGCGGTTTCTTTTCTCTGTTTAATAAATGAGCAACGGAGTATGGAATATATTCTGGCTTGCTATCAAGCATTCTGTAGTCTACAGTTGATAGTATTTGTAGAAAGTAATGCGAAACAAAACAGTTGGACATTGTATATTATGCAGACGAAAAAACTGATCTGGATTCATCTGAACAGGTGTACAAGGGAAGGTAGACATTCAAAACATTTTAGTTCGTAACGTAAATAAAATTGAATGGTAAGTAGTTTGGTTTATTTAAAACTATTTTTATAAATAATTCTTACTCCTTCCAAATAAAAATTCAACGGTCGATGGTTTTCAGATCATCTGTACTGTAAAAAATTTTCTTTTTCAATGACAAGAACATAGATATCAAAAATACTTAAATTGATTGAGGTGTACAGCTTTAAACGTGACCTTGTCGTGTGGATTATAACGGGATGAGGAACACGGGGTTAAATCAAAGCAGTCCTAAAAACATGTTACATTACAGTTGAGTAGATTTGTTTGAAAGCATAATATATCATTCGATTCATTGGTTAAACTAAGAAAAGAGAGACATTAGGCATGCCGGTTTTGTGTATATGAAAATGTAAAACAAAGTTGATATAGTAAAACTAAAATATGGTCTTAATTATTTAAATAAATAGAATTGAACTACCACCTTTTATTCTAAACTAAGAACAAAAATGACGAGCATTAATTAAATCAGTTTTCAGCATTTTATTCTTTACTCCATGGGACAGTCTTTTTTTTTTGAACACTAATCAAACAAACGGCATGAGCATACACACAGTCTAGTATACACAGTCACGAAGCTAACTCTTGCTTATATATAAGCAAGAGTAAAACCACAGTACAATATTGACGTAGCGAAACTCAGACGATTTACTTACCAGCAAAGCGATGCTAGTGATCCTAGCGGTGGTAAAGCATACAGCTGGTACAGTAAGCAAATAAATGAATTGATTGAATATTAAATTAACTAATTAATTACAACGCAACATACGTAAACTACCATGCTATCTAGCGGAGATGTGCCGTAGTTCTCTCTGCAATACGACCACTAGGATCGCTAGCGTCAACCAGTTGGCATTTTTCTAGAGAGTTAGCTTCGTGACTGTGTATACTAGACTGTGTGTATGCTCATGCCGTTTGCATATATATATATATATATATATATATATATATATATATATATATATATATATGCATTCTACTAATTAATAAAAACTAAATATCAAACAATAGATTTAACAAAACATTTTGGTTATAATTACTCCACCCGAGCTTTCGGAAAGCAAATTATCGCATTTGAAATTAATATCTTAACTCAGAGAACTTGGTATATTGAGATAAACGTTAATGTAAACGTGTTTGAGAGGAAACTTAGTTTCACCCCTAACGACCGACCGAGAGTGAGTTGACTGATGACTTCCCTCCCCTCCTACCCCTCAGCCCACTTCTCGTCTCCAAACATAGTAAAAAGGACCTGTTGTCGAGACGCACGACTTTATTTCTCTTTCTTGACATAAGTCCGTTTTCCAGCTAAAGTCCCTGATCCGACGGTTATCCCGGTTGTTAAATGGTTTACAGCCTTGTAATCAGGCAATGAAACGCTACATTGTGTTCTGAAGATACTCAACAGCCTCTTCAGTAACCCTTTAAGCTTTATTATGTACTTAATTACTTTTATTACAATGCACAAGAATGAGTTTAGCTCTTAAAGAGCCTGATGTTCAGTGCTTTTTAATGTAATCAAAAACACTAAAAACCAGCTACTTGGGGATAAAGTGTTGAGGGGGTTGTAAGCTATGGGTTTCATGCTCGGTCCTTTTTATACCAACACGGCTCCCGCTCAATGGTTGCCATCGACGCGGACATTATTAGAGAAGTCTGGGTATGCATGTTTCAGATGTTCTGTAGGGAGGAAAACTAATTGTCAGGCTTATCAGTTAGCTGAAAATCAGACCAACACTACGTGGTTCGGATTTCACGTAAAGCTGTAGCTCAGGTTGGGATTCGAACCCCTTAGACACAGAGCCACCACGACGGAAAATGCTCTCATACATAGTCGTGGTGGATATATCCGGAGGATATTACAGATACTTAAGGACACGTAAAAGTGGATTTTTGGTAGATGGGTGTTGGTAGGATACACTACAATGTATATAGGTTGAATATATTGCAGATGGATTGTTAAAAGACGTTAAAGTGTGTAATTAGGTGGAATATTTACGTAAATTTAAAGCAGATATTGGTTGTATGGTTGGACTAATCGTTAAGCAACTTTAATCAAATTGTGAAAGTGGGTAGAATATTTAAGTAAACTGAAAACAGATATTGGGTGGATGTTGGCTGAATCGTTAAACCAATCTTAAAGTGTGTAAGTAAATGGAATATTTATGTAAATTGAAAATATACATGTTATGGCTGGATAAATGAATTGTTAAAAGACGTTGAAGTGTGTGAGTAGGTAAAATATTTAAGTAATTTTAAATGGGAAAGACTATGGATGGTATGATGAATCGTTAAAATATTTTGAAGTGCGTGAGTTGATGGAATATTTAAGTAAATTGAAATAAGATGTAGTATGATGTGCTGAATCAACTAAAGACGTCAAATTGTCCAAATGGAGGAATATATCAGCTGATCGATTGAATAATCAAATAGTTACTTATGAATTAGAAATACTTTTTGCAATACGTGAGTCTTTCACAAGATTATAAACTGAACTCAACACAATTCACTATAAAAGAAATACTAATGTAAAAATATAATGGTGTTTTCGGTAAATATATTTCTTTTGTGAATCAATCTAGTCTGAGGAAGGTAAACGTGTTGTTTGTTTATTTTGTACTTATATACATTGTAGTACATTTATGCTGTGTTACGTTAATTTGTATTGATCTTCTACCTTTACTTAATATGCTGATTAACAAACTATTTTTAACTTAACTAAATTAGTATAGATAGTTTGTTATAATTACACTTGCATTTTGGTATATGGGAGGAATTTAAAAAATTGAATTTAGTTTTTTGTTTTAACTTTCACAAATTCGAATTAAATATTAGGTTTACATTTTACATAAAATTCAAATCTTAAGGAATAACAAAGTGTAAAATTGAACAAGTTAGAAAATTAAAAGTGAACAATTTTTAACAGACAAGTTGATTTAAATATTAAATTACTAGGATAATGTATATATAATTATACGTTTTGTAAATCTTTTGCACTACCTCAACTTTTGTAAAGCTCTTTGTTCTCTCACAGTACACTTTTTGAATAATAGGCCTATTGAGTATTTCAAAACATATATTATGGATTGGAGTTGTAAACTTTTCGATTTAAATTTTTATTTATATGAATTTCTACGTCAATTACTATCCGATAAATATCATGGGGGTATTTATATAAAAAAATTGGTCAGTAGCTCAGTTGGTTGAATTCCAGCTTCATAAGTTTAGGTTCTCAGTTCAATCCCAATCAGTGTCATAACTCATTTTGAGAGGAATCAGCTGATATCCAACAGCTGTTTATTTGTCATTGGGCTATTAATTAATGACACTTTCTAAGGAATAGTCGGCCTTAGTTAGTAAAAATGACTACACTTGTTCACCTACACTCATTCAAAATCCATATTCACCCATATTTTGACCATCAGCGTCTTAATAATAAACAAAAATAAATAATAAATGTGTAAAACCGCAAGTGTTTATGAAAGTCAGTTGAAAATTTAATGATTCCACTATTAGATAAAACAACATAGTTCTAACTATTAAGGATTAAAAAAATTATTTTCGTTTAAAACAATCTAAATGAGATCATGGTGAAGTCTGATCTAATTTAGATTAGCGCCTAAATTGTTCAACCCCGGAAGCTCCCGGATTAGTGTTTCTGGTGGTTTAGGTAATCCTCTTAGGGTTCAAGGGTTGAAAAAATTGGAGTAGCGTATTTCTAATATCATATTATATAAGATTGTTAAACAGAATTTTCTGCTAAAAATATTAAACAATCTTAAGACCTGTGAATCTTTAATATCATTACTTTATTAAATAAATAAAACCAAGCAAACGACTTTACCTAATGTTGTCATTATAGTTTCTAGAGACAGTTCTGTCATTATTTAACTTGTTTTTGTATATAGAATTAATGTTGATCTTCTGTAATCAAGTTGAGTACTCATAAAATGTCTTTTTTTTATTTTGAGATAGTTTTTTTAACATTAAGGTACCTGTGCAGTTTCTAATTACTGTATCTTAAAAACAACAAATTAAAATGTACCGTTTTAAAGTGGTTGAGATTGAGTTAGGTTATCAAAAGAGATCATTTCATCCCCCGGTAAACTTGTTTCCTCCTGACATTTTTAAAACTCGATATTTACAAGGAAATTAAAAAAATGTGTTTAATTTTAAAATGTCCTAATGAAAATTGTTATTAAGTATTCTTTTACGCTGAATACAAATATGTCATAGGTTTTGCGAGACAAAAAATATGATTTTCGCCCATTAAAACCCCTTTTACAACCCTAACCTAACATAACAAAACTTAACATATCTTTCACAAATTACAGATTTCCGTTATATTCGTGTACTATCAATATATCTTTTATCATTTTATTTTTTTTTTTTTAAATCCCTCACAGTATATGTGCCAAGGGATTTAACTATAGCAAGAAAAATAACTAGTGTAATTTTTTTTTTTTAATTTGATTTTGTCTTATTATTTTAATATTATTATTTCAAGTTGGGCCTAATAAGTCCTAGCTAGGTAGAGTCTACGCTATTTTGATCAGTCAGAGTTCCTTTTCGCCATACTTTCTAAATTAGCTCTCTTTCTTATACTAAACCTGGTTGTTCCGGGGTTTCCTGCATGTAGATCATTTTTGTCGTAGCTTCTTTATTATTTCTGTTTAATTTACGTTATTTTACATGTAAGCATGATGCAAACATACAGTGACGAATCGTAAGGGTAAAATTGTATTAATAGCATTTAATGTTACATAGTTTTTATTACATGACTTATATTTAATTAGCATGATTAATAATATTATGACTAAAATCTAGCATAAATAAAACACTCTTTTATGAACGATATATCTATTAATGCCACTGATGAAACCAGCAAATAATTCACGTTATAAATCTTATTAAATTACCTTTAGTCTTAGGATTTTGTTATTTTAATATTTTTTAATTTTTTATTGCTTTTTTTAGTATATACAGAGAGTTTCTTTTAAAACACAGCCCATGATTTTAAATAAAAATGACAAACAAAATATGTATCTACAACACATTTTATTATTATTAACATTTACATTATTTTAATGGCATTTTTGTTTAGGTTTGGTGTTCAAATAAACCACCATTAGCATTTTATACAACATTCTTCCCTCTTAAGTTAATTTCTGGACACTTTTTTCAAAGTTTGCTCAAAACCATTTTTTTTAACCTCAACTTAATGACATTGCACGAAACCCAAATTAAGTGAACAACAACTCCACAATGTAAATCAGCTGATAGCCAAGAAAGAAGAAGAACCA
Source organism: Stictocephala bisonia (assembly GCA_035578905.1). Taxonomy (NCBI): domain Eukaryota; kingdom Metazoa; phylum Arthropoda; class Insecta; order Hemiptera; family Membracidae; genus Stictocephala; species Stictocephala bisonia. The sequence continues at coordinate 162,730 of JAQJVL010000384.1, read as the reverse complement.
GGGCTACCAACCTATGAACTTGTAATTATCCCAATCCTTCAATTTCAGTAATTGTAATTAGGGTTGCGTTTTAAAAGAAACACACTGTATTAGCCTACTTTAAAACCTATTTTTTTTGCACTTTTTGCTTACTAGAATAACACCCTAATAGTATAAAATAGTTTTATTTCTTTTTGCGTATCTGATTAAGGCAATTGTTGATATATTCAAATAAAATACAATGTGACCCCGGAGTAAATATGGCAAAGCCCATAAACTACATAAAAATAAAGAACATTACCGGCTAAATACAGAATAAATATTTCCGTGGGATTATCCAACGACATTACCGTTTTACCTTTCTTTTATCATGCGGCTATCATAAAACTTCCAAGAAAGAGGATTGGGAGGATTAGGGGATGAAAAATAAAGAAGCCGAGCCATCTTTAGGGTTTGTTAGACGGAGGAGGGGTTGGTTAATTGAGGAGGGGGGAAGTGCCGGTCATCAGCTAAGTGGGGTTTATTTTCGGAGTCATTCAGACCCGGGTTATTTTATTTTACGTACTCTGTGGGATTTTATGAAAGATATCACTCGAACTTTGCAAGTGTTTTTTTTAACTCGCGATTGCAGGGATTGATGTGGACAAGCTGTTTTACTATTGCAAACGGACTTACAAATGGTTTATTTAATTCATTCATGAAACACAGATTTGTAAAGGTCCTTACATGTAATATTTCCATTTACAACATTCGTATTTTAAGAATTCCTCCAACTAAATATCTCCCAATCAATTATCCTCATCCAGACCCATTTAACACAGAAAGTGTTTATTTGTTTGTGTTTTTTTTTTCGAAATATTCCCTACCAACTGTATACTACAAACTACATAATATTATAGAGGTATCTCCCTATATTAACTACAAAGAACATTTTAAAAGGCCCTTTCACCTACATCGCTTAAAATTAGACCCATTTTTAATTACATCTAACCTACCCTAGCCTACTGGTAACTTTTTAAAATGTTTTCTCGTTGAACTCTTTGGTTGGTAAGGTACTCCAAAACGTCCTTCCTCCAACCATTTAACAAAATATACGATTATCAGGCTTTCCACCGTCCCTACTATAAATAAAACTTGTTTTAAAAGGCCCTTTCACCAATATTTGTAAATATTATACAGGTTTTTATGTCCTCCAACTGAAATTATTCACCTACTAAATTTTTCGGTTATTCTTCCACTATCCCTTCTTCCTACACGTTCTTTAAGAGTTCTCCTAATGACCTTATTACATAATGCAGTCATTTTATAAAAGACATCCCACTAACCTACTACTCAACTTTGAACTTTGAACTCAACAAATTTATTTTAAAGTTACCTTCTTTGGATCAACTAGTCAGTGCATTTTTTTTTTTTTTATCCTTAAAATCTTGTCGTGTTCTTATAATTACCATATTCTTGTTATATATACCGGGTGTTCAAAAAGTCTGGAGCCACTTAAAATTTTACTAAATAATATTACTAAGCACTACACAATTAAACTCTAGGATTACGTCATCACTGTGGTTACTGAAATTTGGCCATCTTAAATGACCTTTTTCGCTTTGGGGGAAGTCCTGTGGATGAAGTCTAAAAAGTCTTAAATGTAAACATAGGTCGACTTATACATCATTTTAAAGAGCATTGTTAGAGGAACACATTGCCACAACCCCTAATGAAAAATGACTATATGTTTGGAAATAACAGCCTCTTAAAGATCTAGAGGCCAGACTTTTAAAGGCTGTTACTTTCAAACGAATATGCCTTTTTCAAACGGGGTTGTGGCAATGTGTTTCTCTAACAATGACCTTTAAAATGAAGTATAACTCGACCTATGCTCACATTTAAGATTTTTCAGATTTCCTCCACAGGACGTTCTTCCCCCCATGCGAAAAAGGACGGTTAAAACGATCAAAAAGTCAGTAAATATAATGAAGACGTATTCCTAGAGTTTGATTGTTCTGCGTTGATTAGTAAAATAAATATTAAGGGGGTTCCAGACCTTTTATTATTATCATGACCGCACGGTATGACAATAAAAATGTGATATAACCTTTTGAGACTAAACATAAATATTCTCCGTCCGTAAATAATCCCCTCCTTTATAATAAACTACCTTTAAGTAGCGGATGGAGTGTAAAGGTATTCACACGAGATATCGATGTACTGGCGTACAAACAGCCAAGGCCAAGAAGGAGGTATTGCCAAATAAATGATGAGGCCTTGAGACCACTGACCTAGAGTCACGTGGCCTTCAGCTTTGCAAATGCCACGCCCTTTAAATCTGCTTGTAAATATAATGTGATCAAAATGGCCGATTTTATTAAAAGTAACTGTTATCATTTAGTATGGAGTCATTTTTAAAATAAATGTACCAAAAAAATGAAGATAAAAATGGAATATGCATGATGCAGTTCAAAAATAGAATGGATACAACTAGACCTACTTACACAAATCATTAAGGAAAAGATACGTTTTAGGAGCCACTTGTACACTCTACTTACACAACGTCATTACCTAGGCCTATCTAGACAACCTACTTAAACTACTATTTGAGAGTGGAGACAGCCTAGAAAAATACATCCAACATATCTACACTACAATTAGGGAGTTGTAAAGTTAAGTTAGTGTAATTATAAGTGTAAATTAGTCCACTCACACTATTTAAATACACTGTAAACTGAGTGAATTTAGACCTTCCGGGTACTTAAGCAGAGATTTCAGATCATGTTTATAGAAATAAATGGTTCCAAAGAATCGGCACAAACTGTCCCCCATATCAAACACTAAAAAATCAAAAAGTTTGATAATTACCAGTTTGATTCCCAATTGTTTTTGCCATAACAAAAAAATTAGTCAAGTTAGACATGCGGTTTTTCCTAAAATATTTTAAATTGCTATTCATTTTTTTTTAATCAAAATCTTTAGAGCCATTTGTGTATCTTTTTGGCCATAAAAATTTTAAAAAATAAGATTTCAAAAAATTTAAGAAATAGACTGGATACATTCGCTACATACACCTACATACAAAATTTCATGAAAATATCCATCGTTTGGTCTCCAGTGAACTGCACATATACACAGACACCATTTTTTTCAAAAAAAAAAAAAAAAAAACACTTTTTTTGTTCAGGGGACACTAAAAAACATTTTTAGAAGAACTTGTAAAAATTAGTTTTTGGGCGATCACAATACTTTGTCTATGCTAACGCATAAGGGTGAAAGTAAACGTAAAAATATGGATATACAGTGTTTTAATTACTATAAAAATAAATAAGTTTACTAAAAGGTAAGGAGAAGTGGTTTCTCAATTGGAAAAATGTGACTTGAGGGTAGATAATTCACATTCATGATGCCATATGAATGCCTTCTTTCTGCGACGTTTTCAATTCCCTCCCCACCGTTTTGTTCCTACTCTTTATTTTTTTCTGTAGGTTAATTTCCTCAGTAGTACGCCAATTTTAGTTACTTTATCTTTAATAGTTAACTTATGAACGTAATCTGAAATTTTCTCGTGATCTTTTAGGGTTAATTTGAATTTATAAACTTACTAAGGGGAACCCCTGCGCGCTGCACGTACCAAACCCAACGCTACGCTCGATACACCTCGGCTTTCGGCCACGGTATGTGACATTTAACTACAAATAATAGTAGATTAACTGTATAACGTAACGTCACAATATTCAATGTACTAACAGTATCTCACTCACACTATTTGCGTTGCTACCTATTTGTATAATTATCGACTGGGTATTTCATACTGTGGTATTACTTAGCCTATTTCAAACGTGTTCATTTTATTTGTTTTTGTTTAACAGCTGAAGATTAAACACAAAGTATAATATAAAAAATGCATCAATAGTATAATGTCAAACTCTAAAAATAAACATTTTTATTTATTTACACAACAGCTGTTATTAATTTACTAAAATCAACCCAATGTTATCCTTATGGAGCGATCTTTTAGGGGCAGTTTCTATCTATTAGGAGTATTTTATCAGGATGAAAATACTTTATTTGTCCTGTTTAAGACCTAAAGACACAATGTACAGCATTTCAGCTACCTACATAGGAATTTAGAGAATTAGTGATGAGTGAGTGAGGGCTTTGCCTTTTAAGATATAGATTAAAAATATAAGATACCAAAATAGATAGTATACATTAACATCTTCTGTTCAAAACTGTTATTTGAATAATCTTTAAAGTCCAGGTATTTTATCTTGCATGTTTGATGTTCTAAGCATATTTTATTGTTGTTTTAAACTAAAATTGTTTTTATTTATATTTAAGATTTTTATTTACTATATTATATTTACGTTTCTTAATGGATTTGCTTTAGTATAATATATTTTCAATTCATATATAACTTTCTATTGTATCTATATAAACCTCCTTATTTGTTATTTGATTATGTTTTATTAAGTTTATCAGTGTTTAATTGTGCTATTATTGCTTGGCCTCTCGTGCGTCGTTGTATCAGACAATTAGTGTTGTCTGCCGCGTCTTATAGTTTTGTTGTTGATCAGATTAATATTGATTATTGTATTTTGGTATAGTTACGCTTCTCTTAGTATTATTTATTTGATTCAAATGATTATTGTGATATTATAGAATTTTAAGGTTACCGTATATATTGTTTTATTTTTAAGCACTGATGATAATGTTAAGATTGTTGTACTTTTTACAACTACTTCATTTCATATTAATACTGTTAGTACTATTTTTAATATATTATTTTTTAACCTTCTTAGTTTAAAAAACCATACTGGTAAAATAAAATAACGTATTTCGACATCCCCAATATTTAAATATTACGATTTTATTTTTTATTTCCCATCTTTAAAATCTGACCTTTATAATGGATTGCATGTATCTATATTATTGAAGGCTTAGCTGCATTATTTAAAATCCTGTATTTGAAATTAAAACTTGGTTCATTAGTTGAAAGGGCTTAGGTAAGTTGGAGCGGGCCGATAGTACAAGCACCCTCTGAAGGGGATTATACAACTCCAATCCCCGATATAAGGTGGAAGACATTCACAGTGCAAAGTGAATCTACCATGAAAATCAATACAACCGATCTACTGGAATTGTGCTTTAATATATGACGCATTCGAAGTACAGTCGTACCAACATACGATAATATTGGATAACGTCAACTATTTTAAAAATTAATTCAAAGCATCGCATCGGAAAATTAATTAATTTTCCTCTG